>JAGFMF010011641.1:2938118-3074716 GCA_019455555.1 Galemys pyrenaicus | reverse complement strand
TTGCACCACCAGGGAGGCCCTACATTTTATTTCTTTTTTTTTTTTTAAAGATTTATTTATTTATGCATGCAAGCACTGGGGTACAGGCCAGAGGTATGGGGGGTGAGAGGATTCACCACAGACAGAGTGGGGAGCAGAACAGGCAGATCAACTGAAACACACTGCTGAGGGGATCAGCGGGCGAGGCAGGAGAGGTCTGCTGCGCCCTGTGGGTCCCTCCCCGGCCGGCAGCAGGGATCGAACTCGTGCTGCAGTGGCTGCGGTTTGCTTCATAGTGCGTTGCTTCACCCACTGCGCCACCAGGGAGGCCCCTGGGACACGTTTGAAGGCAAAAATTTTACTCCCTCTTATCCCCCTGCTGGGTCGGAAAACCCCTCCATCCTGAGAGCTGAACCAGGAGCCCCAAGCCCCGGGCTGTGCGGTGCTGACGTGCTGACGTGATGGGCGTGCTGACCGCCC
Source organism: Galemys pyrenaicus (assembly GCA_019455555.1). Classification (NCBI taxonomy): domain Eukaryota; kingdom Metazoa; phylum Chordata; class Mammalia; order Eulipotyphla; family Talpidae; genus Galemys; species Galemys pyrenaicus. Next base: position 3,074,257 of record JAGFMF010011641.1, on the reverse strand, counting down.
GCTGCGGCCACCCGCACCCTGTGGCTACAGCCCATCGGCCTGTGATTGACACGCTGAGGAGCTGAGTCTTCAATTTCTAACTACTTTAGATTTGCTGCATGGGACTAGCTGGAAGTTCACTGATGGGGACATGGAAGCAAAGGGGACAAGGCCCATGAGGACTGCTTGGGCCCCTGCCCCCCGGGTCTTCTGGCCCGCATTTGATGGCACAGCAAGAGTCTTGGTTACTAGCGCGCTGGACTTGGTTACTTGTGGGCACCAGCGCCGCTGGACGCAGTGGGCTACTGTGCAGACTTGTCTAGAATTTAGGCTCTTGGCCGGCATCGTTGTGTTTGTATTCCTGAAGGACTTCGGGAATCATGGAGTCCAACTTTGTTTTAAAGGTAGGAAAATTAAGGGGCCTAGAGATTAAGTCTCAGCGCTATTGTCCACATGGCCTGAGTTCGACCCCCGGCCAAGGAGCTGACCCACAGGGCACAGCAGACCTCTCCTGTCTCCCCGCTGCTCCCCTCGGCAGTGTGTTTCAGTGAATCCACCTTCTCTGCTCTCCACTGTCTCTGGTGACTCCTCTCACCCTCTGGCCTACACCCCAGTTTTTGTAGGCAAAACCAAATTTATCTTGCATTATAAAAAAATAAATAAAGGTAAGAAAATTGAGGAGCAGAGAGGAAGAACCTTCTTAAGGCCACTCCCCAGTAAGCGGCGCGCCGTGGGGGTGAAAGGTGTACGTTCTAGAAGCGGAGAGTCCCGAGCTCGTCCGGGCTGACTTTCCATTAGCGTGGGCTTGAGCACATGGTTTAATCTGTAAGGCATTTAGCTTCTTCATCTGTAAAATGAGGATACGATTATGAACCTCAAAATGCTGTAGCAAAGATTCCGGGAGCGTCTCCACCAGTGTCAGCACCGTTGTTTCCGTCATCAGCAGCCCCCAATATCTGAAAGCGGAGTGTTCACTTGAAAACTGTTGTAAATGAAGAAGCAAGTGCCACTTGTTATTTATTTATTAAAAGATTTTATTTATTTATGCACACAAGACTTGGGGTGCAGGCCAGAGTCAGAGGGTGAGAGGATTCACCAGAGACAGAATAGGGAGCAGAACAGGCAGACCTACTGAAATGCACTGCTGAGGGGAGCAGCAGGCGAGGCAGGAGAGGTCTGCTGCGCTCCCTGGCCGGGGATCGAACTCGTGCTGCAGTGGCCACAGCCACGCTCAAACTGCTGCGCCACGAGGGAGGCCCCCCCACCTGTTTATATGGAAAAACATTTTGAGTGTTCCCGGTGTAGCGGCAGAATGGAGGCGGCACAGGAGCAGGTTCAGGATGGTTCTGGGCAGACGGGTCAGGGAAGGAGAGTCTTGGAGCCCTCGGTGGCTTTTCATGCTTTTATTAGTAGAGGTGGCCAGGTACATGGCAGGCAGGGGTGCCGGGGGGCCGGGAGGCTGGCAGGCCCCCCCAGCCCCCGGGCGCATCTCACCCTCTCAGCTGCTTCTTCTCTCTCTGCCGCTGCTCGTCGCAGTTCTGTCTGTTGGTCCTCACAGTTCTGGCGTCCTCATGACACCGCCCATTTATGCCCGTGTCCCAACTCAGGTGCGCCCACTTGGGCATGCCCACCCTGGAATGTTCGCAGCACCGCAGGTGTCCATCATCACAGTGGTGGGAGGGTGGAAAGACCTGATCGACATTTACCCTACACTGGATTCCTAAGTAATCTACCAAATCGTACAAATTACAGGGAAAAGCTAAAATAGCACTAACCTACAGTAAAAGTAGGGGCACTGTGATAAACCCACGCTGGGTGGAGCTTGGCGACGCCCCTCGCAGGGACCCCCCGAGTGGCTGCTGCAAGGCCCCCCTCACCACACTTTCACTCTTCGCTTTTGTAATAAAATGGAAATTCCTCTTTAGATTTCTCTTGATTAGCAAAGCCAGATATTAATGTACATCTTTTATAAAAGGGACGTGGTGTAACTCGAGCTGTAGACAAGCAGGGCCACCTGTGTTGCGTTTCCAACTTGAAGTGAGTGAGGCCTCTGGCCCCGGCCCGGGCTGTTCCAGTTCGAGTCCATCCGTCTCATCCGGCGCTAGGTCGGACCGGAAGAGAAAAGCCAGGCGGCCATTTTTTTTGTTTTTGACAGAAGCCAATGAGTTGTCCAAGGCTGAGGAGAGAGTAAGACGCCCGCGAAGCTTCCTGGAGGGCAGCTGCCTCAGCGGGCACTCCGCCTGGACAGGGACATAGCCCTCTTGGTGCTGCCCGGGCAGAGGGGGCAGTGTGGAGGGACACAGTCCCCGCTGGCCTCCTTCCCAGGCACACCACAGTGGCAGGATTATACCCCGTGGGGATCCCTGTGCTCTTCTGAATGGGAACCCACGCCCTTCTGAATGGGAACGTCCTCCTCAGAGCACCCAGGGGAACAAGCAGCGTTTATGGAGCAGCACAGAGGACAGAATGTGCGCTTTGGAGGCGGCCGACCAGACTCACAGCCCGGCCCGGAGGCTTCCTGGGGCCTTCAGCACACGACTCACCTCTCTGGGCCTCAGTCACCTCATCCGTAGAACTGGCCGTGCAGATGGCCGCGTGTGATGTCGCTGTGCAGATGAAGTGCTCACAGCGGCCACACGTGCAGGGTCGCGGGAAGAGGCGCTGGCGGGGGGGCTGGACCCAGGAGGGGACCGACCACCTCCTCCATTAAAGCAGCATCGTCAGGGCCTCCCTGGTGGCACAAGGGGTTGAGCACCACACTATGAGGCTTCTGCAGCCACTGCAGCACGAGTTCGATCCCTGGCCAGGGAGGGGACCCATACGGCACAGCAGGCCTCTCTTGTCTCCCCGCTGCTCCCCTCAGCAGTGTGTTTCAATCGATCAACCTGTTCTGCTCCCCACTCTGTCTCTGGTGAATCATTTTACTCCCCTCACCTCTAGCCTGTGCCCCAGCTCTTATATGCATAAATAAATCTTTTGATTTATTTATTTTTGCATACAGGCACTGGGGTTCAGGCCAGAGGTGTGGGGGGTGGCCACATCCACCAGTGACAGAGTGGGAAAAAGAGCAGGCAGATGGACTGAAACACACTGCTGAGGGGAGCAGCGGGGAGACAGGAGAGGTCAGCTGCGCCATGTGGGTCCCCTCCCCAGCCATCGGCAGGGATCAAACTCGTGCTGCAGGGGCTGAGTTTTGCGTCTAGTGCGTTGCTTAACCCACTGCGCCACCAGGGAGGCCCTGCATGAATAAATCTTTAAAAAAAACCAGCATCATCACCAGCAGCAGCAGTGATGGAAACTCACACCCTACATAAGTACTGGTGAAAAACACTAGTGAATAAAACAGCTGGGCACACCCCCCCCCCCAGCCCCCAACCCAGGCTCTGGTCTCCGGCAGCTGTGCCCTCATCAGGCAGCCAGTGACGTGGCCCGAGAGGTTCGGACCCATGAGACCAGCTCTGTCCCATGAAGCCACGTAGACAAGGCGCCGCCCCACACTGACTGTCGAGAGAATCTGCAGCTGTTCTCCAATATGTCAGCCTCGGGCTCTTGCACCCACACGAAGAATCCCCTCCCCCAGCGCCCCCGTCTGTCCGATTTTCGCGCCCGTTCCCCGGGGGTGTAGCACGTCCCAGGGTGGCTGTTCAGCAGGCACAGGTGAGTCCAGCTGCCACTCAAGCCTCCATGCCCCCGCCCCCCGCCGTGCGTGTGCGTCTCCGCTCTGAGTACTTCGAGGATCATTTCGGCTCCTATTCGAGAGTTGCCGTCGCGTTTTTTTTAAGTTCCTCCATTTTCCAGGGACCGATTTCCCAGGTCCTCGGTGCCTACTGCAGAAGCAGCGGCATCTGGAGGTCGTTGCACCGGGCTGGGGTTCAGAGACTCGAGCCCTGGACACGCCTGGGTGCTAACTGTGAGGCCTGACGCCGGCCCCACCCTCGGCTCCGCACTGGGCTGCAGGGTGCTGGCCGTTGACCCCAGGCCGTCAAGGGTCGTCCTCGCCTTGCTGCTGTGTCCCTGCGCTGGCACGGGGCAAGAGCAGGCGCTCGGTGCGGGTTTGTCGGACGAATGAGGACATCCTGTGAGGCAGAGCCACTCAGGCACTGCCGGCTCGGGGATGGGGACGTCCCGTCCACCGCCATCTCTCGCACTTGCTGGAGACGCAGCCGGCCGGAATGGCGGACGAAGCCGAGAAAGGGCTACTCGGTGGGGCGTCGGCGGGGGTTTTGCTGGTGCTCTCGGGTGCTGGGCAGGGAGCGCGCGGCCCAGGCCTCACTCGTGATTTTCTCTCTCCAGGTTTGCCCAAAGGCTGGGAGACGGATTGCACGCGGGAAGGAGCCGTGTACTTCATCAAGTGAGTGAGGTGCTTTCTGACTGAGCCGCTGCTGCTCTCGCTTTGCCCTGGTCACCGAGGCCTCCGTGGGGGGCTGGTTCGGTGTCCCCTGAGGCCTTGCCGAGGCCTGTGAGCGGCCAGGAGGAGGCGAGACTCCCAAGACGCAGACAGAGCTGGGTGTGTGCGCCGCTGTGTGGGTGTTCGTTGGCCTGGGACGCCGGTGTCAACCATGGGAAGTTTCTGGGGCGGGGTGGGGAGGTGTGGCGAGCGCTGGGCTGGGCTGCATGGGCGAGAGGGCGGTGGCTCCCAAAGAGAGGAAAGGGCCGTTCTAGGCCCGTGAGACCCAGGCTCAGAGGAGGGAGCTGAGCCCCGAGCCAGGAGGGCCAGAAGAGGGGTCTGCTGCAGGGAGGTGTAAGCGGGGACGCAGGCGCTGATGCCAGGCCCGTCCCGCCCGTCTTGCTGGGTGGGGCGTGCGCCAGCCTGGGGTGGCGGGTGTGCGCCCAGTGCTGTTCTGTCCAGGCGGCTGGTCAGGGCCCTGGCGGACACTGGGCTTGTGTCCCCAGCAGCTGAAGGCGCGCCTGGGCAGTCCCGGAGATAACCTGGGAGCGGAAGAGGGTCCTTGACTTTGGAGGTCCGCGTAGCCTCACAGGGCCCCTTTCCCCTGCCTTCTCAGTCTGGTCTCTCCATCTCCCAGCCAGGCTGGTCCTGGCTTCCTTCCCAGGGTGAGGCCCGGCGTGCTCAGGCCTGTGGGCCTCTCCCCCGGTCAGACCTCAGGCCCTGCAGCACACACAGGTAGGCTGCCTGGGCAGTTGGGGTGCAGCTAGCACCAGGGGGAGCCCCCACCCAGCCAGCGGGGAGGACACCATTCTCATCTCGCTCTTCCTCTTCAGAATCCTTTCTGTCCCTTGACCTCCCAAGATGCACCTGCTCTCACATCGGCCTGGTTGTAAGCCATACTCTTAAAAACAAACCAGAAAAGTTGACCAGTTTTGCGCACCGGACGTAGCTCTGATATCCCAGGACTCTTGTAGTCTGGGCTTTCTCTGAAATCAAATCCAAATCCTTCCCGCTCCAGTTACTCATTTTTCTTTTTCTTTCCTTGAAGACACAGCTCATTGCTCCTTAACGTGCATTTGGCTCTCCAGAGTTTTACTCAGCGCTTTCGTGTCCGACCTCATCCCTCGTCTGTGAAAATGTCCCCCTGCTGTGGCCTGTCTGCCCTCTGGTGTCCTCTCCCACAGCTGGCCAGCGTCGGTGGTTTGCAGTGTCCTGTTGCTCACTATGCCAGATCCCGTCCTACCTCAGGACCTTTGCACTTGCCGCGCCCGCTGCCTGTTTTTGCCAATTTGGCTGCTACGGATCGTGCAGCTCGCTTATCACGTACTTACTCGCAGACCTGTGCTGACTGCCTCATCCGAAGTCGTCCCACCCCAAACCTCCTTCGTCCCTCGTCTCTCTTTTGTAGCACCTGTTACAATTTGAAAGGTTTGCTTTGTGTGTTTGTTTACTTATTTATTGTGGTGTTCCCTATCACCATGAAAGCAGATTCTGACTACCTTGTGCTCCTCTGTCCTAGAACTTTCTAGCACAACGACAGAGAAGCTGGTATTTGCTGCAATACATAAATGCACGCAAAGTGTTGGCTGCTAACAGCAGCGTAAAGAACTCCTATTTTACTACCTGAACTGAGCTTTCCCGCGCCCCGCCCCGCCCTCCATTTCACCGCGTCCACCGCTTTCCGTGGCCAGCACTGGTTCTTTGTGGTCAGACGTGCCACCAAAGGAGAACCAGAGATAGCCTCAAACCCGCTCTCCCCACCCCACTGCCTAGCACTTCGGTCGTCCCCCTGAATCTCTCTCCTCCTCTACACTGCTCTCCTGTCCCCCATCACCTCGGGCCCTGCCATGTGGCTCTCGTCCCATCGTTTGTGCAGCCTTCCAGTCGGGCTTCTGCCCCGGGCCACACTGGCCGCCTGCCCGCACTGCGCAAGCCGCTTTCTTCCACGCTGCAGACTCGGTCCTCTCTTCTCCATGGAAAACCTTGCACGGTCTCCGTGGTTACAGGCTGACATGTCAGCTCCTTCCTGTGAGTTCCCGTTTGCACAGCACCCAACACTCCCAGCTTGCGTGTGCTCCTCCTGCCGCCGGCGTGCCTCCCCTGGGAGCCCAGCTCCTCCTTCAAGACTCGGCCTGGGACACCCCGGCGGCCAGGAGGCCCCCTGCTTTTAATTGTTTGCTTACACGTGTGTCATTTTCTCCAGATCGGTGGCTCACAAACCTGAGTGTGCACCAAACTCACCAGCAGGGCTTGTTCCAACAGATCATGCGGCCCCACCCCCGGAGTTTCTGATTCAGAGGCCTGAGAATTTGCATGTCTAACAGGTTCCCGGGTTGTGCTGATGCTGCTGGTCTGGAATCGCCTTGAGAACGCTGGTCTAGACTAAAACTCGAGGGCAGTGGCGACACAGGGTGGCGCCAAAGTCTGGAAACACAGACTGTCATTTTCTGGGCTCTGAGATCTCTGTCAGCCTCCCGCTGTGCTTCCGCCAGTCCCCAGACCCACGACCACTCAGGCAGCGGTCCCCCCAGCTGGGACTCGCCTCTCGTTCAGCGGGCAGCGGGTGCAGCGCTCTGTGGGGGAGGCCGGGAGGCGGGGCCAGCTCTGGCTCAGCAAGGGGGAGGAGACGGACGCTTGCTGGATACAGTGTTCCCTGTGCTGAGGCTGGTGGAAAGCGAAGCCGGCTGGGCCCCAGCGAGCTGACCTTAGGCCGAGCTCTTGGCCACGCGAGGCCGCTCCCGGCATCCCTCATGCCTCGCGCTGACCAGGGAGGTGCTCAGCGAGCCCTGCCAGGCGAGTGAGTGAGTGGACGCGCGAGTGACCGGCCTGCTCTCCTCGTTGCCACAGACCCCCGGCACAGTCAGTTCCCTGCAAGGGTTTGTGCACTCGGCAGGTGGGCTGGTTAGAAACTCTGTGGCCCCAGACGTGGATCCCAAGGAGTAATGCAAGTCAGGCATCCAGACAACTTGGGGGTGAATTTTTCCTTCTCGTGAGGCTGAGTCAAGTTTCAATGAGCAAATATTGACATTTGCTCAGAATCAGACAAATATAAGTGCGTGTCAACAAGCCTTCCCTGCAGGTGCCTGCGAGGAGGTTCTCGTGGTAGCCACAGCTAAGGTCGTTGGCAGATAGGCCTACGGCTTCAAAGGTGTCGTTTCCCACGAGGGGCCATACAGAGAGAAGAGGAGGCGGGAGCCCGAAGCTGGGCGGTGGGTGGGTGACTCCGCGGCCAGCCTGCATGCAGGCACCGCCCACATCCACACGGGGGCGCCAAAGCACGCGTGATGGGCCCTTCCACCGCCCTTGGAGGACTTGCTCTGTGGGGACCCCCAGGTTCCCTCCTCAGGCTGACAGGCTGAGCTCACAGGGCCACCCTGACTGCCCTCTCGCACATCGCTAGGGTGTGGCAGGCTTCTTGCAGATGCGAAAGCGCTGGCTGTGGAACACCCATTCCCGGTTCCTCTGGCGGGTCCTCCCCCTGCGCAGTCTTGTGGGAGGGAGGTGTCCTGGCAGTTTCTGGGAATCGTACCCCTGGTAACCCTTGCTCCCAAGCTGGGCCCCAGCCGCTCTTCCCAGGCCACGCCCAGGAGCGCGGGATCCCCAGGTTGCTGCCCCGCCAGGGCTGCTTCCTGTTGGAATCTGAGCACCCGTCTGAGAAGGTGCCAGAACGGACTCGGCCTGCCCGGGGCCTCTTCTGGCTCCTAGCTCGGGAGCTGGCGGCTGGGGTGGGGGCTTCGGGAGGCAGAACCCCAGTGCGCTGCCCCTGCTTGGTCACTGCTCACTAAACCCCTCAGCAGAGACCTCGGCCACAGGGCCCCAGAGGGCGGCAGCACGTGGACATGCAGTGCCCCCACTGAGCGGCCCCCAGGCCCAGGGGAGAGGCACAGAAGTCACTGGCGGCACATCAACTTGGGCTGGCTAGCCTCACCCTCAGCGAGGAAAGCCATAGCCCAGGGTGAAGAATGAGACTGGGGTGGGGGTGGGGCCTCCCTGGTGGCTCAAGAGGTTAAGCACCGCACTATGAAGCATCCACAGCCACTGCAGCGCCAGTTCGATCCCCGGCCAGGGAGGGACCCACAGGGTGCAGCAGACCTCTCCTGTCTCCCCGCTGCTCCCCCCAGCAGTGGATTTCAGTGGATCCTCTTACCACCCTCATTTCTGGCCTGTACCCCAATTCTTATATGGGTCAATAAACCTTTTTTTAAAGATTTATTTATACATATAAGAACTGGGGTACAGGCCAGAGGTGTGGGGGATGAGAGGAGTCACCAGAGACAGAGTGGGGAGCAGAACAGGTGGATCCACTGAAATACACTGCTGAGGGGAGCAGCAGGCGAGGCAGGAGAGGTCTGCTGCGCCCTGTGGGTCCCCTCCCTGGTCGGCAGCAGGGACTGAACTCGTGCTGCAGTGGCTGCGGTTTTCTTCATAGTGCGTTGCTTCACCCACTGCGCCACCAGGGAGTTCCCGGATAAATAAACCTTTAAAAAGAATGAGACAGACACAGAGGCTAGGTAGTGAGTATGGGGGGCCCTAGAGAGGAACCCCATCTGCGGGGGAGCTCAGCGGCGGAGACCAGTTGGAAGCCCCGTGGTGGCTCAGGCGGGGCTGGGGCTGGACTCTGCTGGGTCCTCGAAGTTGGCTCATCGCAGGGCCGCGTCTCTGCTGCTGGCCAGTCCCTTCCAGGAAGGACGGCAAGCGCGGGCGAGGCTGGGCATGTGGGGGGTCAGTCTGTCCCTGGCAGCCCCGAGCGTGGGGAGCAGCGACGGCCATGAGCGGCAGGCCCGTGTGCAGGGCCGACTGTGACCACTGGGCTTTGTCCGCTGAGCGGTGGGCTGAGGCGTCTGGGCAGAGAACCCACAAACCGCAGCGCTTTCTCCCGCAGCCTCCCGCTCACACCTCCGCACCCAGGCGGCTCAGCCGAGCCGTCCTTCTTGCTGGGCGAACAGAGTTAGAATTTAGGTTTGGCAGAGAGAGCTGGTTTTCTCTCTGCTGCAGCTTACTGCCTGGGGAGGAGCTCCAGACGCTGCTGCTGCATTCTGCCTTCCTCCCGCTCCCTAAAATGAAGCCCTCTTCTCCACAGCACCCCTCCCTTTGGCCTCTCGTACCCCCAGAGTCACTCAGGTCTCCCAGAAGCACTGACTGTCTGGCTCCGGCCCTGGGCGGGTCTGGGAGACTTGTCTGCAGCCCCAGCCCTCGTCTGCCAGAGAAGAAACCCTCCCAGCAGGCCCGGCTGTCGTCTCCTGCCTTTCCAGCTGCCCAGGGACTGTGGGGTGGGGGCTGGAGGCCTGGCCCCTCCGCACCCGACCTCTCCCCTCCTGGCGCTCTGACCTCTGGCCCCAGCCCTGCTTGGCTCACAGGCTCCTCAAACCAGAGCCCCCACGAACCCTCATGTCTGTCGCTGCAGCCGCTGCCCTGTGTGTGGCCGCAGCCTTGCCAAGGCCTGGAGAGCCCGGTATGGGTCGGGCCCTCCAGGCCTGCTGGTGCTGGGCTCGCACCCGGGGCCTGCCTGTCTGCTCCACGGAGTTACTGGTCTGGGGCTCCCTGAATGAGCTCTCTCCCCACCCCACAGGCCTTCCTGGGCCGGGGGAGTTCAGGGGAGGGGTGATGCAGACCCTGCTTAGAGACGAGGCCCGGGGCGGGGGGGCATACACCCAGACACTTAAAAATAGACCTGCAGAGGGGCCTCCCTGGTGGCGCAAGGGGTTAAGCACCTCACTATGAAGCTATCGCAGCCACTGCAGCACAAGTTCGATCCCCGGCCAGGGAGGGGACCCCCAGGGCGCAGCAGACCTCTTCTGCCTCGCCCGCTGCTCCCCCAGAAGTGCATTTCAGTAGGTCTGCCTGTTCTGCTCCCTGCTCTGTCTCTGGTGACTCCTCTCACCCCCTTCACCTCTGGCCTGTACTTCTGACCTGTACCTCATTTCTTGTATGCATAAATAAATAAATCTTTATTTATAAAAAACTAGACCTGCAGAGAAGAGAAAGTACGTGAATTAAGTGGCAAGGCTTGCTTTGTGCAGTTAAGTTTAGAAAGTTGTACTAACCCTGCAGGTGGGTTCTCTCGTGCGTCCTTCTAGTCTCTGCTTTGTGAGATGATTCTAAGTTCAGAAGTGACCCCAGGGACTCTTCTGTCAGCAACCTCTGGGCCTTGGGCGCCGGGGGTCTGGGGCCTGGGGGCCTGTCTGGAAGCGCAGGTGGTCATCCCCCATGTCTCCCCATCTTCCCCAGCTGTGGTTTTCCCAGCACCCACAGAAATGTGAAAAGGAAACTAAGCAAGGCATGGAGGGGAAGGAAGGGGGGGAGAGGGACATGGGAGGGATGAGGAGGGGAGGGAGAGAACAGAGGGTGGGTAGAGAGGGGGAGAGATAATGGCGAATGGCTGGCGAATGGCGCAGGGCGACCACAGGGGAGCGGAGCCTGAAGTGTCTCAAGTTTCCCTTTGTCTGACCCGCAGGGGTGCAGGACAGTTACCCCAGAACTGATGAGCATTTCCCCCAAGGTCGCTGCAGACCAGTTTGGGCTGAGAACCCAGAGATCTGGCATACTGTAATGGACTCGAAATATGCTGGGGTGGGGGGATGTGAAGACGCCAGGGCCCCCCCACACCCAGGGGAGCCATTCTTGGGGCTGACAGCCACCACCGAGTGGGCAGGCGACGCAGGCAGCCCAGTGAGGCCCCACGAATCAGCCTCCTGGCCGGTGCAGGCTCCTCACTCTGCTACAACCCTGCGATGCAGCTTGCCCAGCGGCCCGATCCCCTTTGGGGGCAGCCTTATCCCGTGGTGGAAGGTCAGCTGCGCTGGCCAGCTCCTCCCTCTCCAGGCCCTTGGGCGGGGGTGGGCAGCCCGGGGGGTTAGAGCTTGTCACGGTGTGGATGGAGTTAAACCTTTCTGGGGACTATTTACTCCTGATCCTCGGTGACAGCTTGGGGAGGGAGAGTCACGTGGCCCTGAAATCCCCGCGGGAGCTGGCGGAGCATGCCCAGCTGCTTCTGCCTGGGAAACATGCTGGATCCCGCAGTCACCACAGCATCCTCTCGCCGCGCCGGGGACCTGCCGGCCGGGGAGATGACCGATTAGACCGGACCCATCGGAGCCCCGCTCTTCAGAGGGGGGACCTGTGGGGCCCGAGGAGGACCCCAGCTGGCCCGAGCTGGGGGAGGGGTGCGTGGAGAGTTTAAGCTGCTCTGCGCGGGCTCACACCTCAGAGGCAGCGGTGAGTCTGTTTTGATGCATCATCTTGGAGCTGGCGGAGGTTAGCCGGGCTCTGGGGGGGCTGCCGGGGAGCCCTGCGTGAGCACCACGGTGCCAGCGCCTTTCCCACCCTCGATCTTGGCAGTGACACTTGGGGGTCGTGGGTGTAGAGGATGCTAATTCTGGCCCTCTTGTGCCCCACCCCCACCCCAGGGTCCCCACCGGGGCTGATGTTCGCATGGATTCCATCTCCTGAGGCCAGCTTTGGGGCTGCCAGCTTTCTGGGGTCCAGCCCGGCTCCCCAGCCTGGTTAGAGCAAAGAAACCGGCCCCACCTGCTTCCGCGTAGCCGTAGCCGGGAGTGAGTCGAGATGGGCAGGAAGGGGAGGGGGCCGGGGTCACACTCAGGGCTGGCCCCTCCAGCGGGAAGTAGCAGGGTGTGTCTGTCATCTGGGTCAGAGGTCGGTGCCCGCTGCTGAGGCCCCTGGAACCTTGGGGGCGTCGGCTCCTGTGGTTCCATGTAGCGGGGAACACCTGAAGGAGTGAGCCGCTGCTCCCCCGCCTGGGGCCTGTGGGCCGGCTGCAGTGCTCCCCAGCTGAGAGCCTTGTCCGCTGTGTGAGGTTCTGGGCAGAGGAGGAAGCCTGGGGGGCTAGCAGAGGGGTGATGAGAAGTGCGAGGGGGGCGCAAGGGGGGCAGAGAGGCACAGGGAGAAGAGGCTATAGGAGATGCTCTTTGCGCCTTGGCAGAGATGGCAGAGCAGAGTGGGGGGACCAGCCCCAGGACAGGGGCGGGGAGCTAGGCCTGCAGGGAGGAGTGGGGAGAGGAAGGGTTGGGAGTGTGTCCGAAGGGGTTGCTGCCTCCCGGGCTTGGCAGTTCCCCCAGACCCCTGCAGCCCCAGCCCAAGTCCAGCTTGGCTCCCTCCAAGGGCCTCCTGCCCCCCGGGGTGTGAGCCCAGGTTGGCCTGTCTCTCTGCCTGCACCCGCCGTCCAGAGGGTGAGGGGGGCGATGCAGGCACCTGTCCCCCAAAACCTGGCTTCCAGCACCCTGGGGGAGCCTGGAGTGGGGAGGACTGCGCCAGCAGCTGCCTTTCCGGGGGCAGAGACCCGCTGCAGAGGGGGGGAAGGAGGCAGGTCCCCGATGGCCCACAGCCCCTCTCCTGCACAGCAGGTCCCTGAAGGTGCCTAGGGTGGGGGATGGGGGGTAGCTGGAGGGGCGAGGGCAGCCGGCTCTGGGCTTTCCTCGCAGAAGACAAGTGGCTTCTGTGTCTCCTCACAAGGGCGCAAGCTCTGGGCCGCATATGAATTATTAAAAGTCCTTGGTTTTCCAATCAGCAGCGAGGTGATAAATGTGTTAGCGCTGGTGTGTAATTAATCCTGGCGGGCGGCTGCGAGGCTGAGACAATGGGGGCTGCTTTTTTTTTTTTGCCAGGTTAGGTTTCTTTCTCTTCACAGGAAGGTGACGGTGCAGGACGCATTACACAGATAATTACTTTTAACGTGTCTGCCTGGATGACTGAGTTGGATTCTTCCTGCTCCGTGTAAATGAAGTAATTACGGAGGAAGGCAGTGCGTGTGTGCGTGGGGCAGCCAGCCCTGGCTCTGGCCTGACGTCACCACTCCCGGCTGGGCTCTGGCTGCAGCCTGGGGCTCCCAGGGGAGAGACCTGGGGACCCAGGGCTAGAGCGTGCCTCTGAGCTGGAGGGATTCGAGGCCAGGGGATTGGTAGGAAGAAGGCCGAAGGGAGCATGGGGAGAGGGGCTGGCCAGCGGGCTGCGGCTGCAGGGAGCAGTGCTGGGGTTTGCAGGGGGTGCACTGTGGGCCGAGTTGGGGCCGAGGCTGTCTGGAGCAGGTGTACTAGTGAGGTGCCTGTGGCACGCCAGCTGACACGAGTTAAAAAAATACTTAGAAAAGAAAGCGTGCCTTCTGGGAAACATTTAAATTAATAGGGCGCTGCAAGGGAGAGGAGTGGTGGGTAAGCTGGGTGGGACCTGCCTTGGCAACCTCCGTCCGCAGCTCCAGGTGTGCCCCACACCACCTAATTCAACCTCCCTCCGAACCCCGAGGGGAGTGCCAGCCTCATCTGGATAATTCCAGCAACAGGGAACTCATTACCTCACCAGGCAGCCTGCCCTGAGGTTAGACTATTCTGTATTCACCCCCAAATCTGCCAACTTCTAGGCTCAGCATTTGGTTCCGATTCTTTGGGCAACACAGAACTAGTCAGCTCTCGCCTATGGTGATAAAGATGGTTTTCTTCTTAAAATAGTATGTCATAGCGGGCGGGTGTCATGTATTTATGCAACCATTTTGTATTAGACACTTGGGTTCTTACGCTTATTTTCCATTTACAAATAATACAACATGAACATTTTGATAAGACTTTTTCTGTACTTTAGATTATTTCCTTAAGATAAGTCCAAGGCATAGAATTAATATCAGGAAGTGTATAGTAATTTTAAAAAGGCACCATTCTGTGAGCATAAAAATAACACATAGTTATTAAAAATGTAGAAAAACAAAAATAAAAGATTAAAATTACCCATACTCCTCTCTTAGCGATCTGGTATATAATTTTCCATTTCGGCTTATATTTTATTATGAATTCTTGCAGACATACAACTATATTTAGTATCACAGTACATATAGGGACTGTTATAATTTTGAACCAACTGTGTATTTTTGTCACTTCAATAGAAAAGTATTTCTCCATGTCATTAAAATCCTTTGAAAACATCATTGTAAACTGTTGCCTAGTATTTCACTACATAACTGTTCTGTTTGTTGGTTTGTTTGACTTCTGTGTTAAACTAGGCATTTCCAATTTTTCACTTTTATGAACATTGCTACAGTGAACAGATAATTATCTGATTCTTTTAATAATTTCTTTCCTTAGGCTACATTTCTAGAAATGGAATCACTGCAATTTTAAATGTTTTTTTAAGCTTTATTTTTATTTATGCATACAATAAGTGGGTACAGGCCAGAGGCACAGGGGGTGAGAGGATTCACCAGAGACAGAGTGGGGAGCAGAACAGGCAGATTGACTGAAACACACTGCTGAGGGGATCAGCGGGCGAGGCAGGAGAGGTCTGCTGCGCCCTGTGGGTCAGCTCCCTGGCTGGGGATCGAATTCGTGCTGCAGTGGCTGTGGATAGCTTCACAGTGCTGCGCCTCAACCCCTGTACCATCAGGGAGGCCCCTTAAATGTCTTGACCTATTTTGCCCTTGTTAGAAGGTACTAGTTTACATCCCACTATGGGTGCATTTTGTTGCATGAGCACCAGCTTGGAGTTGTAACTTTTTGGTCATACTAATTCATTGTTTTAATCCATTTGTATGAATAGTAGCGAGACTGAAAATTTCAGGAAAGGGTTCACTAGCGTGAACCATCCATTTGTTGTCATTTGTCCTATTCTTTGTCTCTTCTTAAAGGGCAGGGTAGTATGGTGAGACAGGGTTATGGGGTGAGGCCCCGGACCAGCCACTGACCTGCATGGTGGCTTCACATTGCCTTGCCTCAGTTTGTCCGTCTGTAAAGTGAAGATAAACATCTACCACCTCGTGGCCTTCTCGTGATGCTACATGAGCACGCAGAACCACGCCAGGCAGAGTGTTCATTATTCTCTTATTGTTGTTGATTTGAATGAGAGACAGAGGTATTTGAAGAGCGTATCGTGATCTCTCACCCCCAAACCCTCAGCTGACCCTGCTCGAGGACAATTGCTCCTGATTTCCCATACCCCCACTTGCTCTCTCATGCTCCCCCGTTGCCTCATACCTGTGTGAGCGCACCAGCACAGAGGGTGGTGAGATGACCAGTCCGCTCCCAGGCGACCCCCTGGGCCCTCTGGCAAGTGCCTGGGTGGGGAGCGTTTGCCACCCCGCCCCACCGTGTCTCGTGCAGGCCATCCCACGGCAGCCCCGCCCCCACCCCGTGACCCAGCCCCCGCCCCTCCCCGCAGGGCTGTGTACCCATCCTTTCCTGATGTCTCCCTTGTCAAATGCACCCAGAGTCCCCCTCCTTAAGCTCCCTTGGTACCTTTCCAGCCCAGCAAGCCTACCTGAGACGCTAGCTTGGAGGGCCTCCCTGGTGGCGCAGTGGGTTAAGCAACGCACTATGAAGCAGACCGCAGCCACTGCAGCACGAGTTCGATCCGGCCCGAGAGGGGGGGCCCACATGTCGCGGCAGACCTCTCCTGCCTCGCCTGCTGCTCCCCTCAGCAGTGTGTTTCAGTCCCTCTGCCTGTTCTGCTCCCTGTTCTCTGTGGTGAATCCTCTCATCCCCCCCACACCTCTGGACTGTACCCCAGTGCTTGTATGCATAAATAAATAAATCTTTAAAAAAAAAAAAGGTAGTTTGGACCCAGGTGTAAAGAGAGAGCCAGTCGTCTGCCTGCTGGGGGCGTGGAAGGAGTGCCCAGCTGGCATTTGTTGTCCTGGATTCAAGTCCTGGTCCAAATTAGCAGCTGCTTGTGGGCTCCCTGGCACAAAGCGTTAAGGCGCAGCACTACGAAGCATCCGCAGCCACTGCGGCACGCGTTCGATCCCCAGCCAGGGAGGGGACCCACATGGCGCAGCAGACCCCGCCTGGCTCGCCCGCTGCTCCCCTCACAGTGTGTTTCGGTCGGTCTGCAGCAACTCAATCTCTTTGAGCTTTGGCTTCCTGGTCTGGCAAGTAAGGCCAGTATCATCGGCCACATGTTTAGTGATAGATGAATAATATATAATGCGAGGGCTTTGAAGACTGCGCGCTTATTCAAGTGTCAGGTGTTATTATGGGTATTTGAGCAGGATGTATCGGAAGGTGATGCTTTAGTTCAGAGACCAGACAGGCGCTGAGCTGGTTCCTGGGAGATGTGGTGAGGACAGATGTGACAGATGTGCTTCGGTGGCTGTCAGATCCTCCAGGGCCTCTCGGCCTCTGGCCTTATCTCGTGAATTCCGAAATCTGGAGGGCTGCAAAGGTCAGAGCTGATCTGGCAGACATGCGTGGACGCTGAGGTCTGCCCCTGAGGGGCAGAGGTTAGGCGCCTCCTCGGTCTGATGTCCCGGAATCCACCCCAGCTCAGCTCAGCAGTACCTGGGAACCCCGGTCTGTCACTGTAGGTGCCAATTTGCTTTAGTTAGCCCAGTGCTTGCAATTAGCCTGTCAAGTTCGTGGCTCTGGCGGTGAGGTCATTTTCTGATTTTGCTTCGTTCCCGGGCCCTCAGCAGCCTCTATGGCAAGCCTGTCTGCGCTGCAGCTGCCCGGCTGGGCATGAAGGGGTCACCTGAACTGGGGGGCATGGGTGCCAGCATGTGCTGATGGAGGCACAGAGCTAACAGGATTGTTACAGTCACAGCTGAGCACTAGGATCTGGGTCTCGTGATCTGGTTCCCTCCTTGGAGTCTCCCCTTTCCCCCCTGCAGAAGCTCAGTTTCCTCTTCTCCAAAATGGGGCTAATAATCCTTGCCCACCTACAGCAGGCAAATTACCGTGGAACAGGTGTGAGTGTCAGGCAACATCAGATGGGATACCCTTTATTTTTTTATTTTAAAGATTTATTTATGCATGCAAGAACTGGGGTACAGACCAGAGGTGGGGGGGCAGTAGGAGGATTCACCAGAGACAGAGTGGGGAGCAGAACAGGTGGATTGACCGAAACATACTGCTGAGGGGAGCAGCGGGTGAGGCAGGAGAGGTCTGCTGCACCATGTGGGTCCCCTCCCTGGCCGGCGGCAGGGATTGAACTTGCGCTACAGTGGCTGAGGGTGCTCCATAGTGTGCTGCTTAACCCCTTGTGCCACCAGGGAGGCTGGGATAACCCTTTACCGCTACACAGATGGCTCCTGAGTCCCTGGCCACTGGTTCCTGGACCAATGAGTCACCCCTCATGTAGTAGGGGAGTCTCCTGTCTTCTCATCCTGCCCATTCCCCCCAAACCATGGTATTTGAGGGCAGTTTTCAGCGCTTAGTAGGTACTCAAGAAATGTTGGTTGGATATATGAAACTGGAGATGGGAGGCATTTGGCCCAAGGAATAGGCATGGGAAATAGTCTTGGGAAAACCACGGTGGCTGCAGGGGCAAGGCATGGATTTCAGCTCTCCGCAGCCTTGCGCCTCACTCCTCTGAGGCAAGAGATGGTTTTTTTTTTTTTAAGGTTTATTTATTTATGCATTTAGAGCTGGGGTACAGGCCAGAGTCACGGGAGGTGAGAGGATTCACCAGAGACAGAGCGGGGAGCAGAACAGGCAGATTGACTGAAGCACACTGCTGAGGGGAGCAGCGGGCGAGGCAGGAGAGGTCTGCTGTGTCATGTGGGTCCCCTCCCTGCCTGGCCAGGGATCGAACTCGTGCTGTAGTGGCTGCAGATGCTTCACAGTGCGGTGCTCAACCAGCTGCACTACCAGGGAGGCCCGATCGCTGCCTTTTGAATGTGCGCTTGAATGAATGAACGAGACAGGGTAAAGTGGTAGGGGAAACATGGAGTTGAGAATTGGATGATCGGGGCTTGGACTCCTGCCACTTCCTTTTGGCAAATGCTTACTGTATGCTTACTAGGTACCAGGCAGTTTCCAGGTAGTAAAAATGAATCTTTAAATTCACAACATAGTGAGGGAGCAAATGTGTGAGCAAATTATTGTCTTGCGTGTGACAGAGACGTGTGTTTCATATGTTGGTGGCCAAGGAAGTGGAGACTCCTGGGCGCGTGAGCCAGGATTCCTGAGCAGGGGCCCCTCAGCCAGGCCTCATCATCTCTGGGGGTGGGGGGGGGCACAAGCGTCTTTGGGTCTTCCTCTGGGTCTCGGCTCCCCAAGCTATGGTGTGAGGAGAAAATGAAATAAAATAGGAATAAAAATCTGGGGTCTCGAGGTTGAGTCTCAGCGTTGTCAACCTGTCACTGCTGTGGCCCAAGTTCCATCCCTGGCCAGGGAGGGGACCCACATGGCGCAGCAGACCTCTCCTGTCTCGCCCGCTGCTCCCCTCAGCAGTGTGTTTCAGTGGATCCACCTGTTCTGCTCCCTGCTCTGTCTCTGGTGACTCCTCTCACCCGCCCCATCCCTGCACCTCTGGCTTACACCCCAGTTTTTCTACACAATAATAAAAAATGAAAAATGGTAGTGAATGAATTAAAAAATGAACAAGATGTGGTAGTGAACAGCCTTTCAGTCAGTGTTAGAAATTTCCTTCACGCCGAGGATGGGGCGTGCGTGTCTCCATAGGTGGCCGGTCCGTGGGTGGCAGGGGGAGGAGCCGGGAGCTGGGGGTTCACCCCATGCGTGGGACTTGAACATGCACTAACTGCACGTGGGGATGTGCAGTCTGTGGTGTGGGCTGTAGAGAAACTTTCAGATACCTGAAACGTGCTGTCTTTTGTCGTGGTGACCGGCCTAGTTCTGGGGAGCCACCGTCCACTGTGCCGGCCCCCAGGTGGGCTCCGAAGGCGGGGCCAGGTCTAGGCCGAGGGACTGTGGTTGCTGCTCTGTCCGAAAAGCCTCAGCCCAGGCGGCCGGACCACTGCTGAGGCGTTGGAGAGACCAGGCTTGGGCAGCCCCGCTGTGGCTCCTGCCCTAGGCTGAGGGCTGGGCCTCATGGGGAACAGACCTGGCCCTGACGGCAGGATCTTAATTCCCTCAGGCATGCAGGCCTGGGCGGCCCCCAGCCGGGCCAGCCTGCCGGGCAGCGACCCAGCGCCTCTGTTCGCCTGCCTGGTCCCCTGACCTCCCCACGCAAGGCAGCCTGGCGGCCATGCTGGGTTGCTGTGGTAACTGGCAGCCTCCCAGCTGGGTTGCCGGGGTAACCAGTTAGCTGGTGTTGGGGGAGGGGAGTGGTGAGCTGGGGGAATCAGCCTCCAAAGAGGCAGAGGAGGACCAGGAAGACAAATCCCAGATGCCCCCAGCGCAGGCTTCAGCTCTGCCCTTCGAGGGACTGGGGAAGCCGGAGAAAAGCAGGTAGGAAGGACGCGGAGGTGTTCGCACCGCGGGCGTGTGAGCGTGCGAGTGCGTGCGAGTGCGCGCTGCTTTTCAGGCCGTTCGGCCAGCTCGGACCTGCAGACACGAGCGGTCTGCGCAGGGGCCGTCCTGGCGGGGCGGCCCAGGGCGGCGTGGGCTGTCCAGCCCTGGGCCTTGGTCCCGCCCACCTTGTATATCTTAACTCTGACTCTAGTTGCCTCATCTGTAAAATGGGGTGCTGACGTGGCCTCCAGGCCGCAGTTTGGGACGGCGCCCCTGTCGTTGAGGGGGCGCTCCCCGCGCACTTCCGCTGCTCTTTTCTCAGTGGCGCCTTCGAGCTGGACTCGCTGCTTCAGAGCGCAGCCTGGGCTGGGCCTGCCCTGTGCAGGGGACGGGTGGGGGCTTCGGGCCCTTGGCACCCAGAGGTGCATGCAGCCTTGTCATCAGGGACAACTGAACCAGTCGGCTGAGGGCGGGACGCAAGTCACATGGGCTGGAACACCTGCAGAAAGGTTTCAAAGTGGGATCTCACGGACATTTTTGACGGGGGCTGTTTTCCATCCCAACCCAACAAACACCGTGCTACCACCCTTACTGCGTGGGGTGTGACTCTGCTTCCTGTCCCGCTGCCGTTAATCAGGTCTGTTTTGGGGGTCTCCCTGGTGGCCCAGGGGTTAAGTTTCAGCACTATCAGGCCAGCCATTGCGGCCTGAGTTCGATCCCCGGCCAGGGAGGGGACCCACAGGGCGCAGCAGACCTCTCCTGCCTCGCCCGCGGCTCCCCTCAGCAGTGTGTTTCAGTGGATCTGCCTGTTTTGCTTCCACTCTGTCTCTGGTGATTCCTCTCACCCCCTGCACCTCTGGTCTGCACCCCAGCTCTTGTATGCAAAATAGATACATAAATATTTTTTTAGAAAGGAAAGTCTCAGTCCTTGGGCTTGATGCCCCACCCAGCGGCCGTCACTGCCCTCTGCTTCAGAAACACCGAGAGAGATGACGAACGCCAGCTCCGCAGGTGTGCACTGGATAGCAGGCTGCGCTCACCTTCCAGGTGGAAAGTGACGCGTGGGAGCTTCACAAGTGACCTGTGCAGTGAGAGCCTCAGCGGTCATGTGGCGGTGGGGTCGCAGGGCAGTGGGGTCGCAGGGCGGCTGAAGTCTGTCCTCAGGCCCTTGGCAGCTCTGCATGGCCACAGGGCTGCATCTATGCCAGCTTTCATCCTCCCTGCCAGGGGCGTGGGAGGCTCCAAGGGACCTGAGGGGCTACCTCCCAGGGTGGGGGCTCGTCCAAAGAGAGACCAGGCTGAGCTTGACGCAATCTCAGAAGTCAGGAAGGAAAGGGTGTGGAGTGGGCCACCCCTCCAGGCCTTAGGCTTCTGGGAGTGTCTCTGAGGGGAAAACCTTGAGCTCTCTGCAGAGAGGCGTTTGTAATGGTCTTTCTTTGGGAAGACAATGGGAAGGACCTGCCGGCCGCCGCAGGGGCGGGTTCAGCTGAGTGTGCTTGGGGGTGGAGGCGGAAGGGGCTGGGTGCCTAGGACCAGGCTGAGCTTAGAAGTGGCTGCGGGAGGAGGGCACAAGTAGCTCCGAATGTCCTGGCAGAGTCTGGGCCTATAAATATTTACGGTGATACATTAGAGATAAGACCTGGAAGAAGAACCTGAGGTGTGGAGGCATTCACACGGCTCCTTTTCGTCTTCAGCCTCGTTTGTGAGAGTTTCACCGCTTCTCCATCCCTCAGGACCTGGCCCTCCTATTTGTGGGCGTCATTAGACGGTGCCATTCCCTTCCTCTCCCCGAGGACTCTGCCCCTCAAAACGAGAAGGCGCAAGGGGCTCCCAGCCAGAGGGTTCCCTTCCTGTTCAGCGTCTTCCAGTGCAGCATCTACCCAGACCCTGCTCACCAAAAGCCACCTGACCTGTCGGAGTCCAGGAAGCGTGGTGGTCTCGGGCCTGCGGGCCTGGGAGGAGCTGGGTGGGGTGGGGGAGGGTGGGTATTAAGTCCAGCTGTGTCCTTGCCTTTTCTTTTTTTTAAGTTTTATTTATTTATGCTTTCAAGAGCTGGGGTACAGGCCAGAGTCACGGGAGGTGAGAGGATTCACCAGAGACAGAGTGGGGAGCAGGACAGGCAGATTGACTGAAGCACACGGCTGAGGGGAGCAGCGGGCGAGGCAGGAGAGGTCTGCCGTGCCCTGTGGGTCCCCTCCCTGGCCGGGGATCAAACTCGCACTGCAGTGGCTGCGGATGCTTCACAGAGCGGTGCTCAACCCGCTGCGCTACCAGGGAGGCCCTGTCCTTGTTTTTCTAGGCGTCTTGTTAATTTCCTCCATACCCATCAGCTTAAGGTCAGCATGCCCAGCTGTGAAAGTGGTGGCCAGGGCTTCCTGTCCAGGCTTGTTCCCGCCAGGGTGGTGTGGACCAGCGATTCTGCGGGAGCTCAAGTGGGGTGTATGCTTCTGTCTGAGGCTGGATAAACAGAAGCTGAAAGGGTCTCCCTGGTGGCACAGTGAGTTGAGTGCCGCACTGTAACGCATCCACAGCACAGCAGCGCGAGTTCGATCCCCGGCCAGGGAGGGGACCCACAGGGCGCAGCAGACCTCTCCTGCCTCCCTGCTTCTCCCCACAGCAGTGTGTTTCAGTCTGCCTGTTCTGCTCCCCACACTGTCTCTGGTGACTCCTCTCACCCCCTGCACCTCTGGCCTGCACCCCAGTTCTTATGTGCATAAATAAATAAATCTTTAAAAGAAAAGAGAACCTGCTGCAGCCTGGCCCTTCCCAGGTACCACTCCCCTCCTCTGAGCCAGGGTCGCTGTCACAGCTGAAGAGTTTGCAAGGCGGGGTCTGAGCACACCTTGCCCCTCTTCCCTGCCTTTCTTCTGGCACCCTGGTTCTGTCTCTCACTGTTGGGTGTGAAGGGTGCTGCTCTGCTGTGTCATTTGGGCTAGGAGACACTCACCTCTTTCCTAGTTTTATGATGACTGTTTTTAATATTTCTTTTTAAAGGACTGAGCTATTTCCAGCCCGCTTAGAGGAGTTTGTCACTCCCACAAGAACCTTCATAACAGCTCAGGGGAAGGAGGTGTCAGCAGAAGGGCATTTGCATATTTCCCACAATCCTTCCTTTGGCGGCTGTGCAGACCCCCAGGGCAAGCTGTAGTCTGGGCGCTGCGCAGTCCTCACACACCAGGGTGGGTGGGCAAAGCTGGGCTAAATGCAGCTTGTTATAAACACCGTGCTTGGATGCGACAGTCTGTTTTTCCGGATAGAGAGGAGACAGGACCGGGACCCAGATTTCATCCCTGGCATCAACCTCTCCATCAGCCCGGCCCTCCTTAGTCTTCCACTCCAGGGTGCCAGACGCAGCTCAGTCAGCACCAGCTTCCGCTCACAGCCTTCCCTAATGCCGAACTTGAGCTTTGCGTCTCTGCTCTCTGCCCGCGGGCTCCAGTGCGACATCCTGGCCGCCCTTCCCAGGCTCACTGGGGTGTCGTCTGTTCAAGAATCAGTGTGGAGAGACACCGCACAGAGGAGCCACGTGGGCTCTGGGCCTGCACGGGCTCCTGCTTACTTACCAGCTCTGTGACCCCCCGGTTTTTTTTTTTTTTAAGATTTATTTACTTACGCATACAAGCACTGGGGTCCAGGCCAGAGGCGTGGGGGTGATAGGAGTCACCAGAGACAGAGCGGGGAGCAGAATAGACAGATCCACTGAAACACACTGCTGAGGGCAGCAGCGAGGCAGGAGAGGCCTGCTGCGCCATGTGGGTCCCCTCCCCGGCCGGGGATCGAACTCGTGCTACTGTGAGGGATGCTTCATGGTGTGGCGCCTCAACCCACTGCGCCCCAGGGAGGCCCTCTGTGACCCCCGTTTTAATCCTGAATGTCTCAGCCTCAATTCATCCATCTGTGAAGTGTGGGTGATGATTGATGGTACTTAGTCCCCGAGTTGTTGAGAGGGTCTGATGAATTAACGCGTGTAACCCTTACAACAGCGCCAGGCATATACAGCCGCTCAGTGCAGCGTCTTTTCGTCTTCTCTTAAAACAAGCCCTCTAGAGTCGCACACAATACTCAGATGCAGCCTATTCACTGCGGCCTTGCACGCGACAATCTACTTCTATTACGTCAGACTAGGTTTGCAGACTGGTGCTCAAACTGAGCTCATTGTGCTGAAACCCCCGGCTTGTTTTCCCAGGGGCCAAGCTGGGCCCGGACCCCCTCCCTGCGTGAGAGCTGCAGGCTGTGCTGCAGCAGGGTCAGTGGGCAGGAGTGGCCAAGCAGCCCTCCCATGGGCCCCCACACAGCCCTGCTGCGTGTCCGTGCTGCTCGCGCTCTGCCTCGGGTGTTCTGTTTGGAAAAGCCCTCGGCCCACACTGGCCTGAAACAGAAGTCCCCCGCTCGCAGAGAGCGGGCCTCTCGCGGCCCCTGCTCCTGGCCGCCTTGCCCAGGTGAGCGAACGTGGGTTCCAGGGCCTTCTCACGCTCGGCTCTGCTGGACACATCGCTGCCCTAGGGCTGCGGGGAGGGGCCCAGGTGGCGCTGCACACGCAGGTAAGCCCTCGGGAGTGCTAACTCCGTGTTCTTGGCGGGCCAGCCATCCAGCTCATGTGAAGTTTGCTAGAAGTGCAGACTCTCAGGCCCCACTCCCAACCGGCTGAGACTGTGTTTGAGAAAGACCCTCCCCCGCACCCCCTATCCCGGTCACTCAAAGGCACCCCAGATCTGAGAAGCCTTCATTGTTCAGCCGGGTTGGAATCAGGATGATGGGGGGAACCCTATCTTCTGTGATTTTTAAACCAGGCTCTGGGGAGCAGGCTAAGGGGACTCCCTGGTGGCGCAGTGGGTTAAGCACCATACTATGAAGCAGCCACAGCCACTGCAGCAGGAGTTTGATCCCGGGCCAGGGAGGGGACCCACAGGGCACAGCAGACCTCTTCTGCCTCGCCCGCTGCTCCCCTCAGCAGTGTGCTTCAGTAGATCCACCTGTTCTGTTCCCCACTCTGTCTCTGGTGAATCCTCTCACCTCCCAACACCTCTGGCCTGTACCCCAGCTCTTGTGTGCACAAATAAATAAATCTTAAAAAAAAATTCCCAGGATATTTGGCCCCTAACTGTCCACATTGCCTATTTGCTTTCTGGAAGAGGTTTTTATGAAACACTCATGCATTAAAACAAAACAAACCCAAAGATCGCTTTTGTGTTTCCTCATTTTGTTAGTAACAAACTCTTAAGTCTATGCCAAATCTTAGCATTATATGTACAGTGGGAATTTTTTAGATGTTAAATGTAGAGTTTTATATGTGTGATAAGTCTGACTTTGTTAACTAGCGGAGGCCGTTACTGTGGCGTGTGAGTCCTGATTCTGCCATGGCCCTGGGAGCTCCCCCTCCCAGCTTTGTCAAGCAAACCGGATAGCTCTGCCTTCTTAGTCTTTGTGCGAAATCACAGCTAGAAACAGACGCGGCTGACGGCGGCAGGCCCCCGCCGGGCCGCTGCAGGTTCATTCACTCACTCAGCCCGCCTCGCTGCGCGCAGGAGCTGCACCCCTGCAATTAGCTGAGCCGGCTGCAGACGGCTCTGCTCCTCGCCGCTGCTGTCACCTCTGGCAAGGAATTACCTCGCCAGACTCCGGTGTCTTCATCTATAATTGAGGAAATCGGCGTCATCAGCCGCGGCCGCCCACCCAGCCCCTGCAGAGACCCTCATTCTCCAGGCATTAGTGCTGGGGAAGAGCTCTCTGTGACGCCGGTGCGAGGCCAGGACGGAGACCGCGGAGCAGATCACTGCTGCTCTGCTCACATGGTCCTGCACCTGAGCCAGGCGTCTTCCGCCCCGGCTCCCCGTGCGAGCTCTCGGGTGTGTGCTGGGTAGGAGCCAGGGCTGCGATCTGGCCAGGGCTGGGCCTGCCGAGCCGTGGGCCGGGGGCAGGCTGCGGGCGCCCTGGTCTTCGCAGATCCCTGGGGGAGCCGCTGGGGTGGCTGCTAGCTGCTGCTCTCCTGCCTTGCTCTCTGGACAGAAGACTGGTCTGGACGTCTCTGACGCTAGCTTCTTTCCTGTGCTTTCGAGCTTTAGAAAAAATAGCCAAAGGGCCGTGGACGCTTCAGGACCAGTCAGTCAAGATGGCTTCCCGGCGGGTCCTCCCTTTGCTCCCTTTGTTTCTTTCCTCCTGTGACTGGGGAGGTCACCGCCTTTGAGGCCTCTGCTCCCTCTCTTTCCCTTCGCAGACTCCCACGGCGACGGCTGCCCGTGCAGGAGCTCGTAAGGGGCCGCTGACACCGGCGCGGGCAGGCCTCTGCTTGGTCTTGGGGTCAGGGTACCTGCAGGGCCCGCGTCACGTGTGCATCCCTCCCCTGCTTCCAGCGCGGGACGGAGCCGTGGGTCTCGTCCTGCCCCTCCCTCCCCGCAGCGGCTGCCTGATGGAGCATCTCAGCAGTGGGCTCGTAATTGGCGCTTCAGCTGGCTGATTGACTCTAATGCGGGTGCACATTTATTTACCCCGCAGCCGCCTCTCAGACAGCCGTTAATTGCAGGCACGAGAGAGACAATAATTATGGGATAATGGGTGGCTTTTGTGCGAGTCCCTCTCCTCGCACAGTGTCAGCAAACACCATGGGTTTGTTTCCCAACATTCAGCCACCCTGCCGAGGGCCGCCCCTCCCCCCTCCACCCAGTCGGCCCCCAGCCTCACTCCACACCCCCGGGTCCAGTCCGCCTTCCCTGGGTGAGGAAGAGCATGTCCCCATTTCCCGAGACACCAGATCCTAACTCCCAAGGAGTCCTGACCCCATTTTTAGAACCTGTGAGGTTAAATTGGAGCTTTCTAGAAAGTGGTATTTTGTCAACTCTGCCAAAGAGAGCGTGAGTCCGACAATGGGGCTGGTTCCGTGGGCTCTTCTGGGCTTTGGTAACATTTCTGCATAGTCGTCGTGAGCGTGCAGCTGTTGTCCTGAACTGTGCGTTTTGTTTGTTTTCAGTTATTTTTTGCAAACACGTCCAGGTATGATGATGGTCCATTCACTTGTCATTTTTAAGAGCGGTAAATAACTCTGGCATGTTACTCCTTTACTGTGCTGCTCTTCTCTTATTACTGGGAATTTGGGTTGTTTCCAATTTGCTCCTATTATGAATGGCTCTGCTATAAACATCTTTATATGTGCTGGCTCCCCTACTCCCCCCTCCCTGTTGTTTCCCCGGGGGTGAATTGAATTATGAGTTGTATTGATCTGGAATCCTCTTGGGAAAGGCTGAGGGGAGGGGGACTGGAAGCACTGGGAGAATTTAACTGCTTCCCTCCCCTCCATCTTTCCATATTCAGTGCCTGGTCTTCTCACCCCTTTGCCCATCATTTTCTAGTCTGACCCAGCCTCCCTGGTAACAGCCATGTTGGTGGAGTAGAGATGGGGTGGTCTGGTTGTCCATTGCTGCATAACAGGTCACCCCCAAATGCGGTGGCTTGGAGCAACATGTCGTCTGCTCTCAGGGTTGCCTGGGCCATCTGGGCTCAATGGTGGCACTAGCTGGGCCGTCTCCTGCTGTGAGGTCTGCTGACATCTGACTGGGTGGCCGGCCAAGATGGCTGCTCCCGAACGGTCATCTGGGAGCCCAGCTGGACTCTTACCCCGGGCACCTATGTGTGGCCTCTCTGTGCCGCCTGGGCGTCCCTCAGTGTGGTGGCGGGTTCCAGGGGTCGTATCTCAAGAGAGAACATTCCTGGACACTCAACTGGAAATTTTAAGCGTCTTCTGCTTAAAAGAGGAACTTAATGCCTCCTCTTAGCTCTTATTGGAACCACAACTTCAGTTACTCGTGGGCTTGGCTTGCTGGACCGTGAGCTCCTGCTCTTAACAGGAAGTCTCTTCTGTTACATTCCGTTGGTCAAACCAAGTCATGGGCCCTCCCAGATGCAAGAGGCGGGAATAGGCTCCGCTTCTTAATGGGAAGAGTTGCAAAGTCTCTGCCTCTCCCCCTTGAAGACCAAATTGACTGTGACTTGTGGACCCTACCGGGCACTGCCTTTGGAGAGCTTGAGGCGAGGCTGCCACCCGCCATGTCCACTCCGCAGCCTGTCCACTCTCAGTGCTCGCAAGTTGTGCGAGGTCCTCACAGGCCCTCCCTGGCGGCCTCACAAGACTTGCACCTCTTCTGCACCCCTCTTCCCCTTCCTTTCTGAACTCCCAAAGCTATACCTCCTTGTCTCCTCCTCTTAGCTCTTAGCAGAAACCACAGCTTCAGTTACTTGTGGCTTGGCTTGCTGGACCGTAAGCTCCTCCTTGAAGGAGGGACAAGCGTATTCTGCTCGTCACCTCTCTGCTGCACCCTCAAACCCAGGAAAGGGCCTGGCAGGTGTAGGGTCCTCACAAATGCCATTTGCTTCTCCTTTTTCATACATAGGATGCTCCGCTATCTGTTGAATGAATGATTAAATGACCTTATGGAAGGGAAGGGAGGCCGGGACGAGGATGAACGCTTAGCATGTCGCTGGCTGGGAGCACTGTGCACATCTTAATGTTTGCAGCGACCCGGGAAGCGCTCAGGTATATTCCTGTTTTGTTTTTCAAAGATTTTATTTACTTATCTTTGTGTAGAAGAGTTGGAGTATATGCCAGAGGTGCAGATAGTACGAGAATTCACCAGAGACAGAGCGGGGAGGAGAACAGGCAGACTGACTGAAATACACTGCTGAGGGGAGAAGTGAGTGAGACAGAGGAGGTCTGCTGCACCCTGCGGGTCAGCTCTCTGCCTGGGGATCGAACTCAGAACAGGCCATAGGGTGATAGTGCTGAGACTTAACCCCTAGGCCACCAGGAAGGCCCACTATTCCTGTTTCCCAGATGAAGAAGCTGAACTTCAGAGACATGAAATCACATGTCCAAGAGCACATCACTGGGTCACTGGTTAGAAAGCCAAGGAGGGGCCCTGCCTAGTGGCGCAAGGGGCCAAGCACCGCGCTATGAAGCATCCGCAGCCACTGCAGCACGAGTTCGATCCCTGGCCAGGGAGGGGACCCACAGGGCGCAGCAGACCTCTCCTGTCTCCCGCTGCTCCCCTCAGCGGTGTATTTCAGTGGCTCTGCCTGTTCTGCTCCCCACTCCCCACCCTGCCTCACCACCACCCCACACGCTTGGCCTGTACCACAGTTCTTGTGTGCATAAATAAATAAATCTTTAAAAAGAAAGCCAAGGGGCCATGATTGAAGCCTGGATTTTCAGGCACTTAGGGCAAATGCACACTGTAGCCTTGTGGCCTCCGTCTCCGCTTCTGTCAAACGGGAAAGGTATGCTTACCTCCCAGGGCTCTTCGGATGAAAGGAAGCAAGGCAGGCGGCGTCCAGGGCTAGCCTCCTCAGGCCTTCACCACACACGGCCTGTCGTGACGCGGCTTCTTGTGCTCAGCACCTGACGAGGCTTTTTGCCGGCGCTGTGGCTGGTGGGCTACCCTGTGACGTGACGCGTCTGGCTGCGTGTGCTGTTCATGCCAGATGCCCTGCTGTGAGTTCCCAGTTCAATCCCACCAACCCTTGGGGGGAGGGCGGTTCCCCTGGAGTCTCCTCCGGCAAGAGCTCCCCACCCTCTGTGATCGCTTCCAGGTTAGCCACCCAGAGGCCTCCCCCAGAGAGCCGAGCCTGGGGATTCCACCCTTTCACATTAATTACTTTTGTTTGCTCTTTGAAAATTAAATCTAACAAGAGTTCATTAATTCTCTCCCCTCCCCTCGTCTTCATGCTCACTTGCCCTCTTCCCCTCCGCTCTGCTCTTTGCTCAGGCCCGCTGTGAGTTATGGCGGGAGACTCCGTTCGCTGGAGGGGGCTGTGGCCAGGCTGAGGACGGCAGTGATTTATGTCTTTCCTTGCCGGAGCCCTTCCCTCTTATTGCTTTGGCTCCAGCCTCATCCTTCTCTGGCTCAAGACACTGCCTGGGAAGGGGAGCTGGCCTGCTGAGGCGTCCGCTCGTCTGGTCTTCTGCTTCTTCCTCTGCAGCTTCATTCCATCACCCACTCCCCTGCCTGGCCACCGATATATGACACTGAGTTCCCAGAATCCCAGGAGGCAGAGGCCTTTGGACTTTTTTTCCCCTAAACTCTTCTAAACACCCTTCCTTCCAGAAGTCCAAACTGAGAAGTCCGGGAGTCTGGAAAGATAAGTTCGTTCAGATTCTTTCTTCCCGGTCTTGGCCCGCACCTTCCCTCCCGCGGCCGGGGTGTCAGGAGAGCAGCCTGGCTCCGGGGAGCTAAGGTGGGAGCCATCCCAGCCAA
Source organism: Galemys pyrenaicus (assembly GCA_019455555.1). Taxonomy (NCBI): domain Eukaryota; kingdom Metazoa; phylum Chordata; class Mammalia; order Eulipotyphla; family Talpidae; genus Galemys; species Galemys pyrenaicus. Next base: position 3,044,522 of record JAGFMF010011641.1, on the reverse strand, counting down.
GTGCCCTGTCAGGCGCCCCTTTATCTCCCCCCCAGCCCGAATGGGGTTCGCTGCAGGTGGTAACTGGCTGCTGTGATTCTACCCAGACTGACTCTCCTCGCTCATGCTGGCATGTCCCCAGTGTTCAGGTACAGAAAAGCATTCCCTGCACCTCTGTGGTCTCGCAGATGTATGTCCTGTATGCAGACGCGTGTCTCTAAGGGGAGGAGAAGGACCGAGCCTGCCCAGCACAGGATCCCGAATACCCCCCCAACACACATGCTCACGTGCACATGCGTGCATACACCCTTTCCAGAGGTCCGACTTCGGCCTGGGCACCTCCCTTCCACCGAGTCCCCGACACAATGACAGCACACTTCCAGGCAAACCCTGCTTTTGGCTGTAGGGCGGAAAGTTATATTGGACAGAAAAGCTACGCCTGGATCATAAAAAGCCTTGCATTTACAGCGAAGGAGTTCAGCCTCCCTCAGCAGCAGTGAGATGCACTGAAGGTCAGTGAGCAGGGGCGTGGCTGTTTGGAGAGAGCAGGGAGCCCAGATTCAAAGATCCTTCCCACCTCCCTGCCCCCAGCTGTGGGGCTGGGATCACACAGTCCCCCGGGTTGCAGTAATCTGTATTTTTTAAAAAAGATTTATTTTTTCATGCAAAGATGCACTGGGTACAGGCTAGAGGTGTGTGTGTGTGTGAGAGGATCCACCAGAGACAGAGTGGGGAGCAGAGCAGGCAGATTAAAGTACACTGCTGAGGGGAGCAGCAGGCGGGGCAGGAGAGGTCTGCTACGCCATGTGGGCCCCCTCCCTGGCCGGGGATCGAACTCACGCTGCAGTGACTGTCGCTCATAGTGTGTCGCTCAAGCTTAACCCCTTGCGCCACCAGGGAGGCCCTAGTGGGGGTTTCTGATGATACAGTGAGAGGCATTTCAGGGGCACAGAGGTGAGGGTGGGAATCCGAGTCTTAGGATCGAGTCGAGTTGGTGACTGGAGGGTTGGGAATAGGGTTGGGGTCAGAGCATACGGGGCTGGAGGGGACGAAGCGTGGGGTCCATTAGGAAGCTGCTCATGACACTCCAGAGACTTCCACGAGCCGTTTCCTTAGAGCCGTTTCCTTACGTAGGGCCCTTGTCCTGCTACGGCTGGAGGCAGCTCGGAAAGTGAACGACAGAGTTATCCGTTGGCCGTTGAAATAGCTCTGGCGACAGGCGCCACAGAGGCTCCGGCCACGCCCGTGTCGTGCCTGACTCAGAGCTGGCTCTTCGCTCTTCCTGGGACACGGCTGCTCCGAGCCGGGCGCCTGGGTGGCCTTCCTGTCTGGTCTTCATCCCGTTGCTCTGCAGGGAGCAGGCAAGGGAGAGAGACCTCCTGCAGGCCGGTTGGGTCCTCCTCAGCCTGTTCTTTGATGCTGAAAAACATCCTCCTTCCCTCCCCCAAGAGGGCCCTTCTCTAGTCTTTCTCTGTGGAAGGAGGGGGGCCCAGGGTCTGGCCGCTGTGTGGACTTTCTGCAGCGCTGGGCTGAACCCAAGTTCAACAGCCCCCTGCCCAGCCACCTGACGGTCCCCTTCCCTGGCCCAGCTCGGGGCAGGAGGTCAGCTGGAGGCTGCCCCTTCAGAGGCCTAGGGCAAGGGAAGCGTTCAGGCACGGTGTCTGTCCGCTACTTCGATGCAGGTGGCCTCATCAAGACCACGCCCAGAGCAGCCTGCAGCCCTGGGGTGTGAATGGAATTAGAAAAGCATTTTGAATCATCAGCATTTCAGACGTACTCTTTAGCATAAATTTCAGTGAACACCAGGCAGGCAGAGGGCTCAGCTTCCAGCTCACCCTGTCGCCTCCTTCCCAGCCTGGCTCCGCCCGCCACCCGCTGAGTCGGGTGGTTGTTTGAACTGTGCTGTTGGTCTCCGTCTGGGCCCAGAAGCGGGCTTGCCTCAGGGGAGTTTTCTCAGCACACCTGGGTTGAAGTGTGTCTAGTCCCCACCGACTGCTCCTCCTGTCCCGGGCCCAGAAGGCAGAGAAGCTTCTGGATGCGGGGTATTGCCCTCATACTGCTCTCTCTCTTGGCCTTTTGTGTTCCAGAGCTGGGGAGGAATGGCGCAAGGCTAGTCCTCAGGATTCACAACCTCAGAGGGACCCTGCAATTTTAAATGTGTTGATTGAGTAAAATCTCATTGCCAGGGAGCTAACCTCCGCAGACCTCTCCTGCCTCCCCCTCAGCAGTGTGTTTCAGTGGATCTGCCTTTTCTGCTCCCCTCTGTCTGTGGTGAATCCTCCTACTGTCCCCACCCCTCCCCCCACTTTTGGCCTACACCCCAGTTCTTGCATGCATAAATAAATACAAATCTTAAAACAAAGTCTTGTTGCCAATTGTAGCAAGATGAGTGGGCAATTTTTTTTTTAAGATTTATTTCTGCACACAAGAGCTGGGGTACAGGCCAGAGTCCAGGGCGGTGCGAGGATTCACCAGAGACAGAGCCCCCAGGGCGGTGCGAGGATTCACCAGAGCCAGAGCCAGAGACAGAACAGACTGACGGAAACACACTGCCGAGAAGAGCAGCGGGTGAAGCAGGAGAGGTCTGCTGCGCCATGTGGGTCCCCTCCTGGGCCAGCAGCAGGGATCGAACTCATGCTGCAGTGGCTGCGGTCTGCTTCATAGTGCGTTGCTTAACCCACTGCACCACCAAGGAGGCCCTGAGTGGCTATTTCTTAAATCTGTACAGAAGTGTATGCCAGTGACACCAGGGCTGGCTGCAGCATGGCCTCCCTGCACCCCAAGGCCCTGGACTTGTCCAGTGGAGAAGCGGGCGGCTGTCTCTTGGTGGTGGTAGTCCTGGGCAGGGTGGGGGAGCAGCAGTAGAGGGGGGCTCCCACTGTGATGTGGTCACTTCCCAGAGATGCGTGATTGCAGGCCATTCACCATCCCCCTGAACCTCAGCTGTTGGGTCAGAGAGGGACGGAAGGGCCATCAGAAACGCCAACACTCGTAAAACGCTGTGCGCACGTCAGACAGAGACTATTATCAATATTAATTGTTTTCAGCAATGGCAGAAAACTCTTAAGAATCCTAGGCTTGGGCTCCAGTTCCTCATGGAAGTTCCTGAGGCCGCAGCATCCTCCCCTTGAGCACAAGAGGACAGAGCTTCAGGCCGCGCCTGACATCAGGAAAAGCCCAGCCAGCTCACAGACACACGTCCGAGGCCCTCCGGCTCTGTGCTCTCTGGCGGGGCCTGTCCTGTCCCTCCGTATTTGGGATGCGCAGCAGGGACAGAAACCTGCCCCCTCCTTCCTAGGTGTGGCGGGAACTTTCGTTTATGGTAATGATACCTGGCTTTATAGGGCGTCCTTGTGCCTTCCCGAGCAGGGAACCTTCCTGCCCCCAGGCCCTGGAGGGGCTGCCGAGGGGCGGGGTCTCGGGACTCATCACTGCGGCTTGGAGACTGGCCAGATGCAGCTGCAGGGGCGGCAGAACCAGGGTTCCAGTCTCAGAATCAGCCTGTCACAGGGGACGGGACAGGACGCATCCCAGATGGCCTGGGAAGGGCTGGTTTGTCCACTTCCACGCCTGCAGGGAGGCCTGAGGCTGCCCTGCTTGGTGTGGGCCGGCTCCCAGGTGACCTCAGGGCCCAGCGGCTCCTGAAAGTCAGCCAGTGTGAGGAGGTGGGGGCAGCCTCCTGGCCGCCAGCGTCAGCGTGCTGTGCGTGGAGCTCCCGCTCAGTGCCCTTCACGGTTGTCCCCCGGGGACAGGCTCTGGACTGGCCGCTTTGGGCTCCCTGGACTGGCCTCGGCCCCTCAGGACTCTTCTCCTCCAGGAAGGCAGGGGGGGTGGCACCCTCCCGGGCCGGCCAGTGCGGGGAAGGCTTCCCGGCCAGGGTGGGCAGATGCTGACCTGGGCCTGGCCGTGGCCATGTGCTGTGGGGCCTCCCCTGTCCTCATACCCTCCTGCCCCCTAACTCACTGCTGTTGCTTTCCTCCCGCCGCCTTTTCTCTTTTACTCAGCTCTTTACTCTGCAAGTTTGAGATCAGGAATGTGCCAGGTCTGGCACTTTCTCCTTCTCTTTCCAACTCCCGGGGTCTCCTGGGCACCGGTGGGTGCCCCTCTCCCTTTGCTTTAGAATCCTGGCCCCTTCCCGCTCAGCCTGCCCTCCCAGGGATCTGAGATCGGTGCACCAGGAAGTGTGGAGGGGAGGACCAGCTTGGGAGGGGCCGCTGTTTGCTTAAGGTGGAGTCCTCTACCCCGCTCTGCTGCTCTGCTGGGTGCTGGGAGGAGGACTTGGTGGCTTGGTTCTCCTTGGTCCTTCCCACACCTCTTCCTCTCCTCGCTCTGGCACCGAGCACAGGCTGAAAGGTAAGAAGATTTGATCCAGCTGTTGCAGATGCTGATCTGCGAAGAGACTAGTCTTCTCCAGACTCGGGAGTAGTGAGAGGCTTCATTCCAAGCTGGGCTGGAAATGCTCTCAGTTTTCAGCTCTGAGCCACGGTGACTTGGGGGGAGGTGGGGTTTCACCTCCTGAGATGGAAGGTGGTTTCACCTTTCTCCTGTGCTGAGATTCGGGCTTCCTTCCTGCCTCCATGCTGGCCCTCGCTGTGGGATCCTCGCCAGGGCTGTGGAGAAAGACGGTAGCTCCTTGCTGTGCTGTTGCTGGGAGGAAACCAACCCGGGGCTCCTCTTCTGTGGTGTTCTGGGGTGAGGGGGCCTCGAGAAGGCAGCTCAGAGGAACTGTTGCACTGCACTGAGGTCCCCACAGCGGCGACCACAGGGTCTGTTGTGTTTTTTTAAGGATTTATTTATGCACACAAGACCTGGGGTACAGGCCAGAGGTGTGGAGGTGAGAGGAGTCACCAGAGGCAGAGTGGGGAGCAGAACAGGCAGATGGACTGAAACTGAGGGGAGCAGTGGGTGAGGTAGGAGAGGCCTGCTGTGCCCATGGGTCTGCTCCCTGGCCGGGAACCGAACTCGTGCTGCAGTGGTTGCGGATGCTTCACAGTGCGGTGCTTAACCCCCAGCGCCACCAGGGAGGTCCTGTTTTTTTAAGAAAAACTTCTTATCATAGGCAACTGTAGCCATATGCAAAATTAGTAGTAATCCCCATGTACCCAAGCTTTAGCAATCTTGGAGTCATCTCGTGGCCCCTCCCGTTTCAGGTGTACGCCGTTCTTCTTAGCCTCTGATTATGTTGAAGCTAATCCCGGTCAACTGTCATTTCCTCTCTAAAGACAGGACTCTTAAAAAATTAATATCACAAAGGAACAGAAGTAACCGTTGCTTAAGACCCAAATACTCAGTATTCATATTTGTCGGACTCACATACATTTTTCCCTGGTTTTCTTTGTAATTTGGATACAATCAAATTCATCCATGTGATCGGTTGTTATGGTTCTTAAGTCACTCTAGGTCTATAGGTATCTTTTTCCTCTTTCTCTCTTGCTAGTTTTGCTGAAGAAACAGAGTCGTCCCTTCTGTAGAGCTTTCTGTGTTCTGGATTTGGCTGGTTTCATCCTCACCATGTCACCAGACAAGTTCCGCTGTTGCTGTATTTCCTGCACGTAGTAGTTAGATTTCCGGCTACGTCAGAGTCAGGTTCCTTTAATTCATTTATTGGTGGGGGCAAGAATTCCTTGGCTTCTTGGACAGGTTTTCCCCTATCAGAAGATAAGCCGTGTCTGCCGTGTGATATCAGCCACCCCCGCTCATGGCTCTAGCCACTGGTTCATTACAGGCTAATTGCCAATTAGCGACTCTCTAATTAGACGTTGCTCCTTTCATCCCACGGTAAGTGATCTCCCACTTTGGACAGCGGCGTCCTACCCTGGGCGGTGTCGCTGCTGAGGCTGAGGTCCCAGGGCAGCAGGCAGCAGCGGGGTGGGTTGTCACCCCTGCCCCTGGGGAGTGGTGAGACAGGCGCCCCCTGAAAGCCGAGTCTGGGGTCCTGGAAAGCACGCTTTGAATCTCTGTTTAGCCAAAGTTCAAGTCTCTGGGCTGATGGATGTAGTCAGCCTGAGACATGCCATTTTCCAATTAGCTCTGAAATACAGTTCGGTTATGTTTAATCAGATTAATACTCAGACACAAAGCTCCCCCGACTATGCCTTACACCCACCCCCAGCTCAAATTACTATCAGTAACCTAATAATACTTTTGAAAAAAAATTTTTTTTATTTATGCATCTAAGAGCTGGCCAAAGGTGGGGGGAGGTGAGAGGATCCACCAGAGACAGAGTGGGGAGCAGAACAGGCAGATCCACTGAAACACACTGCCGTGGGGAGCAGTGGGCGAGGCAGGAAAGGTCTGCTGTCAGGTGGGTCCCCTCCCCAGCCGGTGGCAGGGATTGAACTCGTGCTGCAGTGGCTGCGGTTTGCTTCATAGTGCCCTGCTTAACCCATTGCGCCACCAGGGAGGCCCCTAACCTAATAATACTTTTATGTTTGTACAGTAGTTTGTAGTTTGCAAAGCACTTGTAAATGTGTATGTTCCCTTGCGAAGGGGGTAGGAGGGAAGTTTGGAAATCAGTGTGCTGGAGAGTGAATTTGATCCAATGTCCTAGTTCCTCGGCCTTGCTGGATGTTCTTTCTCTGCATCAGTGTCTATTAACCTTACAGGGTTCTTGAGGATATTCACTGAAATAATGCAAACAACGAACTTAGCACAGTCATTGCACATAGTAGGTCCTCAATGATGTCAGCCATTGCCATGTGAATCATCTGCTCACAGCAATGCAGAACTTTACCTGGGAGAATCTCCCTCACACAAAACAGTAGCGAGAGACAGCTGCACCCAGATCATGCAGATGCAGCACCGGGTGCCCGTGATCCAGAGTCCAAGCAGCACTTGGCTGTAGTTTCTTCCCTTTCCATCCCAGGCACAGGCACCAGCTCGGATTTTTTTTTTTAAAGATTTATTTATTTATGCACACAAGAGCTGGGGTACAGGCCAGAGGTGTGGGAGGTGAGAGGATTCACCAGAGATAGAGCGGGGAGCAGAATAGGCAGATCAACAGAAACACTGCTGAGGGGAGCAGCGGGGAGGCAGGAGGGGTCTGCTGCGCCCTGTGGGTCAGCTCCCTGGACAGGGATCCAACTCGAGCTGCGGTGGCTGCGGATGCTTCATAGTGCGGTGCTTAACCCCTTGCACTACCAGGGAGGTCGCCCAGCTCCGGTTTTAAGGCTGATGAGGTTGTGACCAGAAGAGGGGGAGCCAGCTCTCGGAAACAGGGAGCTGCAAGAGGGCCTAAAATGGAAAGCACTGTCCCACCCTGCGCTGCGATCTGCGGCCTTTCCTGGAGATGCAGCGAGCAGGGAGGGAGTGGGCGCACGTGGGGTTTGGCATTGGCCCGTGCTTGTATTTTTCCCTTTAAGAGGCCCGGGCTGGCTCTCGCCCCTGAGCAGGCCCCGAGGCCTCAGATCCAGAGAGCCAGGTGGCCTTACCTCCTCCCCGGGAGCCAGCGGTCCCCTGGGGCCTGGCACAGCTGCTTGCCCATCTGCCCGTGCAGATCGGAGATGGAACTCTGCAGCCAGACAATGAGACGCACAGCCTGCCTGGGCAGGGCACGGAGCCTGCTCGGGAGGTGCTGATCGAGCTCGGGGCTCTGGGTGCTCCTCTTGGCCTACGTGGGCCAGAGACCACGGGCCAGGTGGGGCTCCAGAGGTCTCACCTAAGGGGAGAGGCGACAGACAGAGAAGAGGGCAGGCCCCGAGCTTGCGTGCTCTGTGGAAGAGGCTCCTCATCACGACTGGCTCCTCCCGGTGAGCGAGGTGGGTTGGCATGGGTCGGCCATCAGAAGGTTTGGAGGCCTGCAGGGGGTGCAGGAAGGACTGGCTTGGAGGGCAGAGAGGGGTGAGAGCCCAACCCCAGCTGGCGGGAGCAGGGCGCTGGGCACAGTGAGGCTAGTGTGGACTCAGCTTCAGCGAGGAAACCTGGTGCGTGAGGGACACGGTGAAACGTCCCATTTCTGCTTCGCTACACCTGTTTTACCCTTGAGCTGCTGCGTTTGCCGGGAGCTCAGCCTTGTGACCCGAGCATGTGAGGGAACCCAGGCGAGGGGAGGGAGAGGGGGCAGAAACCCAAGTAGCTGCTTTGTCCGCGGTCTCCACACAGAGGCCCTGTGTGCAGCCGGCTTCCGGGATTCTCCGCACGGGCGGGAATCTGGGCAGTGAGCAGAGTTCTGGGAGCACAGTCCCATTTGCATCCTGGGTCAGAATGGGGGTGAGAGGGCCTGGATGCTGAGTGAGGGCCCAGAAGGCTCTCATGAAATGTGAACCAATGCACCAGGAAGGAAAGGGGACTGGCTTTAGACAAGGCTTTGTACCTTTTCCCTCTTTGATGTGATTCTCAGGTGCCGGGTGGCGTGGGGGGCGCACAGTGGGGCACCCACAGAGACCTCTCACAGCAAGAGTCGGGAGGTGTCTGTGCACTGGGGCTCCCGCCCCCTCTTGCCCCTCCCTGGGTCCTGGTCTGGATCTCAGTACCCTGTCTTCCCAGTGCTTTGTGCATGCGGACAGCAGCAAAACAATCGTTGAATTAAGAGCCAAGATGGAAGAGGCAGGAGGGAGAGGCTTTGTCATCCTGACTTCTTGGGCCCCGCTTCTTCTCCCTGGCCAGAGGATGGGGGCGTGCTGCCTTTGGGAGGAAGCGAGTGTCCACTCCTGGACTCCGCGAACCCAGGGGCCCACTTTGAGTCGGGCTCCGTTTCAGCTGGCACAAGCGGCCGGGCACTGGAGCCTGCCCTCGGCCCGAGAGCAAGTCAGCTCCTGCAGGACAGGCACGCTGCGTGCCCAGCAGCCTGCCCCGCGGAGCGCCTTAGGAGACTGGTCAGGGTTCTGTCCAGGGCGGCTCAGCTCACTGGACTGGACTTGCTGGGGGAGGGGGGCTGGGCAGGGCGAGGAGTGAGGGCCCAGCTGTTCTCTGCTCAGTCCCATCTGTACATCCGCGGCGGCTTAGCTGGGCTGGACATCGGCTGTCCTTCCGCCCTGGCTTATCTCAGTGAGGTCTCTGCAAAACTAAGTGCCCTCTGGGGACAGCCAGGAAGCACGCTGAGCCCTCCTCCTGGGCTTGCCGCAGGCCACTCTAAGAAATCATCGAGAAGGACCTCTGCTGGGCTTAGGGTCCTGGAAACCTCTGTTGTTTTTTCTTAAGATTTATTTATTTATGCACGTATGAGCTGGGGTACAGGCCAGAGTTGAGGGAGGTGAAAGGATTCACCAGAGACAGAGTGGGGAGCAGAACAGGCAGATGGACTGAAACACACTGCTGAGGGGAGCAGCGGGCACAGCAGGAGAGGTCTGCTGTGCCATGTGGGTCCCCTCCCTGGCCAGGTATCGAACTTGCACTGCTGTGCCGTGGATGCTTCACATTGCGGCGCTCAACCCACTGCGCCACCAGGGAGACCCAGGTCTTGCGTTTCTGCAGCGCTTCCCTTCTTAATAATGCTCCCATCGGGGCTCAGATCTCCTCTTCGCTGACATGGATCTTCTGTCCAGGAGATGAAGGCAGATGACGACAGCAGCGCCTCTTAATAAGTGGAGGGGCTGAGAGCTTAGTGAGCTGAAGTCTGAGGTCACACAGGCGCGCTGAGGTCAGCATGAGTGTCCCGTTCAGCACCCTTAGGGGCAAAACTTTTAGCTTTAGTGGTTTCAGGCTAGCATGCCTGGCCCGGCTGGCTTCTGCTGACATTTATTCCTCCCATCTAGGAGCTTGTCAGAAGAACAACCTTGGAAAAGATTGTTCCACGCTTCCTGTATCTGGACCCCGCCCTGCCTCGGTGCGGGTGGATGTTCCTGTCTAAATGTCAGCTCTTTCTGGCGGGGACCGAAATTAGCCAGAGCCAGAGTTCTAGTTCGTTCCTTCCCATTCACTCCTTAAAGGGGCTATTCACTGTGGCTCCTCTGGGTATCCTATTTATAAACCTATTCAGCTTGTCTTTGTCCCAGGGACAAACACCAATCTGCCCTCCCTGCCCTCTGCTTCAGCCTTTGGAAGGTACTAGAAGTTTCCTTCCATCCTCTGACCTTTCCTATCCAAGGTCTTGGCTCGCGGGTATCTACTTGGCATTGGAGCCGGGAAGGAGGCTGTTCTCCGGGGTCAGCCTTGCGTAGAGGCAGGGCTTGGGATGTGAACGGTGGAGAGGACTTAGGAAATCTTCCCGCAGCTGAAACACAGCCCCACGGGTGGGATCTTTAGTGCACCTCATTACAGCCAGGGTGACTCCTGGGGAGCCCAAGTAAGGAGCTCTGCGTGACGTCATGCAGGGCGGAGCTTCGGGCCCTACGGCTCCAAGGTCGGAGCCAGGTCTGGAGCCTGTCTGCCAGCCCCACAGGCCCTCAGTCACCTGACCCTAGGAAGGGACTGCGCAGCAACGGCCGTCTCCAGAGGCTGTTGTGAAGATCACGTTGCGCTGATAATTACCCCGGCCAGATGGCGGGCGCACGTTGCAGGTGTCGTTGGGTAGCTCTGCCCTCCGCGTGGCCGCTCCAGCTAGCCCTTCATTCACAGACAAGTGCGTGTCGAGTGCCTATTACGTGCCAGGAATACAAGGATCGACTTGTGAGAAGTTTCCATGCATCGTACAGTGGCTTCTCTTTTTGCTTTTGGTTTTGTTTCTTCATCAACATCTGTTGGCAGTGACAGAGGTTAAGAAACGGGGTGTCCCTTTGGTCCCTTTAACTCTTGGGCTCCCTGGTCTTCAGGATGTGAGGCCAGCGTGGGGCAAAGGCCTTGAAGTGCCTGAATTCTGTTGATGACCTGGCTGGTAATCCAGATTATTTTCTGGGCCTTGGGATTCTCATCTTTCAAGTGGAATAGTAACCTTGGGGCCTCCCTGGTGGCGCAGTGGGTTAAGCAACGCACTATGAAGTAAACCGCAGCCGCTGCAGCACGAGTTCAATCCCTGCCGCCGGCCAGGGAGGGGACCCCCAGAGCACTGCAGACCTCTCCTGCCTCGCCCGCTGCTCCCCTCAGCAGTGTGTTTCAGTCCATCTGCCTGTTCTGCTCCCCACTCTGTCTCTGGTGAATCCTCTCACCTCCCTGGACTCTGGCCTGTATCCTAGCTCTTATATGCATAAATAAATAAAATCTTAGAAAAAACCAAACAAATGGAATAGTAACCTCTTACTGTGGGGGGTCTGGGCAGATGAGATGGGAAAAGAGATAAAAGAGCCCTGTGCAAAAGTAAAGGAGCTTTGCAAACACCGGGTGCCAGGATGGAGCAAAGAGGAGTCAGTCCCTGGAGAATGTTGGTCTGAGAGCAGAGCTGACGTCTCCCGGGAAAGGGATGAAGGTAACCAACGTGGGCGCCAGCTCCTCGTGGCAGTGAATACCCAGTGCTTGGCACACGTAGACTCACAAAAATACCCAGGAGGCCTTCATAAATGTTGAATGAATGACTGTGACATAAATGGTTGCAAGCAACGGAACGCAGGGAGGTTGTTTAGTTCCAAGGACATGCCAAGCAAAGGCAAGATTCGGGTTGTACGTGGGCTATCATGGAGCGCTTCCGGGAAGAAGTGACTGAGCTTTAAGACGGGACAGAGGATGAGACTTATGTGGGTAAAGTGTCACTGCACGGGACAGGACAGGCACTGGCAAAAATCTCCAGGGCCAGTTAGCTTGGCTGGGATGGGGGTGAGAGGAGCAAGGGGTGTTGGGAAGGGGCCAGCCCAGGCAGAGACATTTGCGGGGGCAGCAGCCCCCACAGGCCTGCAGGGGAAGATGCTGTTGGGACTGTGAGGCGCGCATCTCGGGGTGTGCTTGCTGGGGGACAGGCCGCAGGGGCCCATACCAGGTCTCCCAGTAAGGGAAGAAGCCAGTGGTTGGTGACTTCGGAGACTGGTGCCCGTGCGGGGCAGCGGCTGGGCCCACCAGACATGTAGCCAGCTCCTGTCATCCGCTGACGGCACTTAGAAGGTGGCGACGGAGTGCTGGGCGCTGCTGGGCGAGGCCGCTGGCTCCCCCGGGCAGCTGGGCAGCTGGTCTGTCTCACTGGAGTCCTGGGAACTGTGTGCAGTGGGGAGAGGAGGGAAGAGAAGAGCTTTTCTGTTTTGTTTTGTTTTTTTTTTTAGATTTATTTATTTATGCACACAAGCACTGGGGTACAGGCCAGAGGTGTGGGGGGTGGGAGGAGTCACCAGAGACAGAGTGGGGAGCAGAACAGGCAGACTGACTGAAACACACTGCCGAGGGCAGCAGCGGGGAAGCAGGAGAGGTCTGCTGCGCCATGTGGGTCCCCTCCCTGGCCGGCAGCAGGGATCGAACTCGTGCTACAGTGGCTGCGGTTTGCTTCATAGTGCGGTGCTTAACCCACTGCGCCACCAGGGAGGCCCAAGAGAAGAGCCTTTCTGAAGGTGGCCTGGGAGGGGGCACTAAAGCACGTTGCTGAGAGCGTAGAGTCGGTCGTTATTTTCTTCCTTTAAGAAAGAAGTCTGCGTGCTCACAGGTGCGTCCTCTGTAGTGTATTTATTTATTTAAATATAGTTTTTTAAAGATTTTGTTTACTTTGCATACAAGAGCTGGGGTACAGGCCAGAGGCGTGGGGGTGAGAGGAGTCACCAGAGGCAGAGTGGGGAGCAGAACAGGTGGATCGACTGAAATGCACTGCAGAGGGGAGCAGCGGGTGAGGCAGGAGAGGTCTGCTGTGCCCTGTGGGCCCCCTCCCTGGCCGAGGTTCGAATATGCGCTGCAGTGTCTGCGGATGCTTCACGTGCAGTGCTTGACCCCTTGCGCCACCAGGGAGGCCCCTGGAGTGTATTTAATCAGACAGTGAGACTGAGGGGGGGCAGCCCGAGAGGCCCGCGGCCTGCTGTGTGGTCTTGAGCAAGCTTCTCAACTTCTCTGGGCACCACGTTTCCATCTATGAAGGCCTCTGTCAACGTCTTTGCAGACTAAGGGACAGTGTGTGAAGCGGGACAGTGTGTGAAGCGGGACAGTGTGTGAAGCGGGACAGTGTGTGAAGCGGGACAGTGTGTGAAGCGGGACAGTGTGTGAAGCGGGACAGTGTGTCCTCAGAGCACAAGGCCCTCCCGGCACGGGTGTGGCTCAGTCTTCAGTTTCTTCTCCCCACATCCTCGGTCTCCTGCTGCAGGGAGGAGGCCTGCCTTGCCCGCAGGCCTGGGCAGCTCAGGCTGCTGCTCCTCTGCGTGGCTGGGCCCGCCGTCCCGAGCCCCAGGACACCACCCTGAGACTGGCTTTCTCTGCTCTGTCCTGGCTCCAAACTGGGCCTGGCATGGCGCAGACACTTATTAAGTGTTTGTTGAGTGAAAGATGGACTCACGTGGACCTTTACAGTTCACGGTCTCGCAGGGGAGACAGACTTCTGGACACGCCTCGAGAGAAATCGGAGTGGACACAGAGGGCTGTTTGCAAACATGGGGGAGGGACCCCGTGGCAGGAGTCAGGAGAGGTGCCCAGTGGGTTTGGGCTGAACCTTAACGCGTGAGGCTGAGTGGGGAGGAGGGGGCACAACGTAGGCCAGGGGACAGCAGCCAGATCCTGCAGGCACCAGCACTCCCACTGAGATGGGGCCGCACTGGGCCGGGAGCACAGAGAGCACTCGGGAGCACGGGGGGAGCAGGAAGGTGGAGGGACTTGTGAAGAGTGTTGAGAGCCTCGTTCAGGGACTGGATTGGACCCTTTCGAGGTGTAAATGGGCGGGGGGTGCAGCCTGCTTCCTGGGGTGTATATGGGAGGGGGTGCAGCCTGCTTCCTCTCCCTGGCCTCGACCTGTCCCGTGGCCCTGCACTGCTGCTGCTGCCACGGGCCTGGCGACCAGAGGGCGTGGTCTTTGGGGCAGCAGCGCGCATTGTGGGGTGAGGGTGAGATCGGGGCCTGGGCTTCCACTGAGGGACCTCGGGCTGCACAGTGGCTGTTGCTCCACTTCTCCTTCTGTCCTTGGGGGGCCTCCCGAGGGTCCCCGGCAGCCATGGCCTCTGGCTGACCCTCTCCCACGTTCTGTCCCACAGCAGCAGTCTGCCCACTCAGAGAGCCCGGTGCAGCTGAGCCAGGCCCCCCTTCCCCTCCCTTCTCTGGCACAAAGGAGCAGCCACAAGATCCCCTGGAACAGCTTCCTGCTTCATTTCCAGGTGCCTGGTTACCTGGCATGTGCCAGATTTGGCTCGCGCACTTGTTTTGCAGAAGAGATGATGTCGGATTTGTGGAGTTAATGGCATGACTCTGGATTTTTTTGGAGAAGACCAAGAATTCCCTGTCCCATCCCCCCTCCCCACGCGTATTCTGGACGTCTAGTCCTGGCCCCCTAGGCAATCCGTGCACCCAGAGCGCGTGCGAGAAAAGTGGATCATGGGCGGGCAGAGAACCCGGTACTTTCCAGCAAGGGGAGGAGCAGCAGCGGCCTCAGTCCGAACAGACTGAACAGGGGTGCCGTCTGCACAGGGCCGATGAGAAAGGCCCCTATCTCCTCACCCCAGGGAAATTCCGGAGAGAAGCCGCCTGTCTCGCCCTATTTCCCTGAGTCATGTGGCTGGAGCCCCTTCCCTGGGAGGGGCCACGCCTCCCTCCCCGCCTGGGGGGCCGGGGCTGCGTCTGCCCAGCCGGATGGAGACCGATGGGAGACTGTGGACCTGTGGCTCTCTGCTCAGGCTCCCACTCTGTCAGCTCCTTTCCTGAGAAGCACCCCAAAAAGCTCTGGGGTCGGGGGTCCAGTAGAGGGGACTCCCCAGCTCTGATGCTGGCCCCCGTTCTTCTAGGTCCTGGCATCAGGACAAGATTGAGCCTCCATCACCGGGTGGGGGCCCCAAGGCCCGAGGGGTGCGGGGCAGGCGGGAGCCTGGAAGGAAGGGCACTGGGCCTGCTCCCCGGGAAGGAGGGGGGAGGCTGGCGCAGCCGGGCCTGGAGTCCCGGAAACCGCCTGGCCTCCGCTGCGCACAGGGCTCTCCTTTCGAGGGCCTTTTATTTATGTCCTGGACGGGCTCCCGGGGGCAGCCCGTGTCCACGTGCCCAGTGAGACTTACCCGGCGGAGGCCACGTGCCGCGGCCCCATCATCCACTGCCCTCCGTGCCCACCGGCTCCTGGTGAGTCACCGCCTCCCTCCTCGTGGTCCTCGCCAGTGGGCCTGTACCCAGCTCTTGGATGTATGATGAATAAATCAATCTTTTTGAAAAATGGTGACTCAGAACGAGAGGAGCGGGCAGGTCTAGCCGTCAGTTTTCTGGGTCCCTTCCTTCCACTTCTCAGAGTCCTTGTTTACTGTGCTCTCGAGTGAGAGCCGTGCACCCGCGTCCTTCGCTAACCCGCGCATCCGTGTCTTTCCACCCGCTGGCGAGCCGCAAACACTTTTCAAACGGAGAAACTGGGACCAAGAGACTCCCAGGGCTTGCTGGGGCTCCGGGGAGGTAGTGAGGTGGCCCCACTGAGGCCACTCCTTCCAGAGCCAGGACCTTCCACCGCCTGTCAGGCCCAGGCCCGCGGACAGAAGGGGGCCCCCTGTGTGCGGCTTCTCTGTGACGCTTACACGGCTGCCGCGGTCACTGTGACGACTGGCTGAGCGCGCTGAGCTCCTACGAGGCCACGTCTTACTCATCCTCACCTCTGGTGCCCGCCACATAGGAATGCTCAGTAAATGTCCAGGAAGAAAGCGCAGGGGGTGGGAGGATGAAGAGGGAGGCAGAGAAGGGAGGGAAGTGGAAGGAAGGGACCCAGAAAACTGACAGCTAGACCTGCCCGCTCCTCTCGTTCTGAGTCACCATTTTTCAAAAAGATTGATTTATTCATCATACATCCAAGAGCTGGGTACAGGCCAGAGGCGCGGGGATGTTAGAGGACTCGCCAGAGACAGAGTGGGGAGCAGAACAGGCAGATGGACTGAAACACACTGCTGAGGGGAGCAGCGGGGAGACAGGAGAGGTCTGCTGCGCCCTGTGGGTCCCTCCCTGGCCGGGGATCCAACTCGAGCTGCAGTGGCTGTGGAGGCTTCACAGTGCGGTGCTTAACTCCTTGCGCAGCCAGGGAGGCCCCTGAGTCAGCAGTTTTCTGCAGCAAGGCTGAGGGCTGCAGGGCCAGGGAAGGAGCCTTAAGGCACAGGCACAGCCCTCGCTGCCTCTTCCTCTTGACCCTTCCTTCCCCTCCAAGCATCAGACCCGCAGTCAGTTCCAGAGATAAACCTAGTGCTTCTGTCGGGCCAGTTTGTGTCGCTGTCAGGAGGGCAGAAGGGGGCAGCCTGGAGAGCCGGTGCCTCGAGGAAGTCCTCTCCCGCAGAGGGCGCCCTCAGGTGACCCTCAGGCGGGACACGGGTGACAAGCCGGCCTTCCAGAGTCTGGGGAGTGGCGCGTCTGGGCAGGTCGTGCCCACGAATCAGGCTCTGAACGGGCTGCGCACGGGGCACATCCCCGGTGGGATGTGTCGACCACATGGTGACTCAATCTTGTCCAGCCCAGACCGTCTCCCGCGCTCAAGCCCTTGCGACGTGGGTTGCTTGGTTCTGAGGTGAGCGCAGGAGCCAGCCCCTCACCCTCTGCCGCCCCCTTGGCACCGGGCCTCCGTAGGTCCGGCTGCCCGGCCCCTGGGAGAAGTTGGCATCCAGGCGAGACGGGGTGCAGCGTGAGGCTGAGCCCGCTCTGACCAGCTGGGCGAGGGCTCTTTCCCTCCGGCCAGGTGTGCAGCAGCGGTGAAGCCTCTGAGCACCCTGGGTTTGACTCTGCGCCTGGTTATCCTGGAGAGAGCCCTCAGCTTCTCCTGGACACTGGTTTAAGCTTCTTGGCCACACGATGGGAAGGTAGTTAGTTCTGGTAAGCCAGGCTAGCCGTGCGTGCAAACACACGCTCACGTTTGTGTGCTAACACGAGTCCCGCTTGTGCACAGCACTTGTGCCCGAGGGGTTTTCCAAACGCTTTGTGCATATTTAACTAGGAGTCCTAGTTAAGGATTCTACTGGAGCCTCGGAGGCGGACTGCCTCCAGCCCAAAGGCGGAGAAGCCGAGGCTCACTGGAAGGGGCTGAGTCAGAGGTGCAGCTCTGTGTGTCGTCTGTGTTTGCAAAGTGCCGGAGACAGCTGTTCCTGTCGGGTGCGCTGCCGGCCCTGCGTTCCTGCTCGGCTCCATTACATGTTTAAGTGCCCCTCGTGACTTACTGCATTGCTTCCCCTCCGCCCCCCCCCAAGACGCACAATGAGTGTGAAAGTCGGTCTGGTAGAATCTGCCAGAAAGTGAGGTGGGCAGCCAGGGGAGGGCTCCTGAGGGGAAGGAGGAGCATCTGCTCTGGGCTCTGGCTGGTGTAGCGGCAGGAAGGGCGTCACAGGAGCAAGGTTCGGGATGGTTCTGGCAGACAGGTCAAGGAAGGAGAGTCTTGGAGCCTCGGGTGCTTTTATTAGTAGAGGTGGCCAGATACATGGCAAGCAGGGGTGCTGGGGGGCCAGGAGGCTGGCAGGCCTCTCAGCCCCCTTCGCATCTCACCCTCTCGGCTGCTTTCTGCTGCTGCTGCTCGACAGTACTGTCGGTCCTGTCAGTCCTGGCGTCCTCATGACGCCGCCACCCATTTATGCCCATGTCCAACTCAGGGCGCCCACCTGCGCATGCCCACCCTGGAATGTTCGCAGCACCGCAGGTGTCCATCATCAGTGGTGGGAGGGTGGAAAGACCTGATTGTTCCCTGACTCTACACTGGGGTGCGGCTGGGGCTCCTTAAAACTGCCCTTTGCCCCCAAAGGTGGCCACTCCTACGCAGTCCGTGGCTGCTGCTGGGCCTGCTCCTTCCGGGGAGACCCCGCCGTTACCTCTGTCTGTCTGGATGCAGATAAGGAGGGCCGGCCCCCAAGGGAGCCCCTGCCCACAGCCCGCAGCCGCGCTGGGCCCCGGGCTGACCGCTGAGGGCTGGTCCATGTTCTGTCAACAGCAAGAACCTGTTTTTCTTTTAGGTCTAACCTTTGAATCAGTTTTTTTTATGTATCAAGTTATTTTACATCCGTAAGAGCAGAAGCAGCTGAGCTCGCAGCCTTTCCCTGCCCCGGGGAGAAGAACAAGGCACAGAACACACTAGAACGGGGTCTCCCGGCTTCTGGCTGCTTCAGCCTCGGGAGACACAGGCGACTGTGAGATGTGCGTTCACCTGGAGGGGTTGGGGAAGTAGACTCGGGAGGTCATCGCTCCTGCTGGGCCTCGGCTCTCGACCCCTCTGTTCTTCAGTCCCGGTTGCCCTCTGCTGGGATACGACGGTGGGTGATGCCCACCCTGGGGTGTCCCTGGCATGGGCCAGGGCAGTGGGGGGTGGGGCTTCCACCAGCCTGGCGGTGTCGTTCTTACCCAGGTGAGTCTGGGATCTCATCGACATCCGCGGTGGGGCGTGCAGTTACATCACGGTCAGCAGGTAACGGTTAAGCCAGGCCTCCCCGGTGGGACCACGGGTTGATATTTTTCAAGGGCTCAGTATTCAAGGGGATCTTTTTCATTTGAACTTGGCCTGACGGCAGTGTCACCACATCCCCTTGAGGTTGGGATTTGACTTCTGTCTAGGACGCAATCCGGGAGTTGTTGTTTTGGACAAGTTCTCTCCGGCTGGGTTACTCCCCTACAGACTGACGAGCTCTGGTGAGTGGAGGGGGGGGGGGCGATTGGGGGTAGTGTCAGGTGCAGGGGTGCCGGTGTCTTTTGGGGACACATGGAGCNGGGGGGGGGGGGGGGGGGGGGGCGATTGGGGGTAGTGTCAGGTGCAGGGGTGCCGGTGTCTTTTGGGGACACATGGAGCAGCTTGGTCTGGCAGGATTGAAAGACTTGCACATGGAACAGTGGGGTAGAATGGTGGAAAAACAAATGGGGTACACTGCAGTGGGCCCCGACACCAGGGCGAGGAGTCAGGCCTGTATGTAGCAAGTGGGGCGGGAGTGGAAACTGGACTTTTCTGAGAGTAACATGATGAAAATAAGCATTAAACCAAACCCTGCGGGGGGATGGTATTTGTAAAGCCCGAGGGCAAAGTCCTGAACTTTCATCATCCGTTTCAAGTGCTTCCTGGAGTCTAACCTAAGTCTTTCCTGCTGTAGCAGAGTTCAGGATGTCTCAGAGGAGCTGGAAACAGCCAGACTGGCGCAGTGTTGGAAAGAAAGACCCTCCTCCCACTTCTGCGGAGAAGACCTGCATCTCCTGGTGGAACACGAGTGTGGGTCAGGCGTCTGGGCCCCACCGGCAAGGCCATGTGAGGGCACCGAGGCCTGCACTGGCACACGCAGTGGCCCTTTGCAAAGCTGTGGGTAGCAGCAGCACAGATGTGCCGCTCTCCTGCTTCCCTGGGCACAGAATCTCGAGGCAGATGCCCCTGTCCAGCCGTGAGGGAGGGCTTGTAAGAAGAGCAGCAAAGTCGGGCCTCTGGTAGCGCAGCGCGTTGAGCACCCGCGCCATGAAGCATCCGCTGCACAGCAGCGCAAGTTCGATCCCCCGCCAGGGAGGGGACCCACAGGGCGCAGCAGACCTCTCCTGCCTCCCCGCTGCTCCCCTCAGCAGTGTGTTTCCTTAGATCTTTTTTTAAAAAAAGAAGAATCAAAGTATGACCGAGGGAGGGCACCGAGGGAGGGCACGGGAGGCCTGGCAGGAGACCGCGTGGTCTCGCCTTGCCCCAGCTTGTTGGGGTGCCGTGGACACCTGAGAAGGGGCTCTGCCAGAAGCCACAGAGCCGCAGGTGTGTGTCCCGTCCAGCTCCCTGCCGGCCCTCCCCAGGCTGGGGGTGGTCTGGGTCTGTCTCCAGGCTCTTGTGCCCCCCACAGCCCCCTCTGCTGTTGCCCTCGGCTTTTCCTCTGCTCTGGCTGTAGGACTATCTGACGGAATCTCAGAGGCTCTGGTTTCCAAAAGAGAAAGCTTTCCTTGAGCAGGGAATGTCTCTCCCCCCGGCTCCCAGGGCAGGTGGAACATTCCGCTTTAGGGTGAACCAGGAACAGGTGAGCGTCCAGCGCTCGCACACAGGTGGGAGGGGTGCGGCCGGCTCAGCTGCCTCCGCTGTCGCCTCTGCCCCGAGTCCTGCGGATGGACAACGTGCTTGAGGGCGCCCTGCTTCCTGTGCCCTAACCCCCAAACACCGGCAGAGCAGGCGCCGGCGCCGGGACGCCCCCAGAGGCCAGGTGAGAGGACATCCCTCAGAAGACTCAGCCCCTCCCAACTGGGACCCTTCAGACCCTCCAGGGTCCCAGGCATCGATGCTGGGTCGCACGGCAGGGGGGCGGGGGGGGCGTGGCTCCGCTAGAACGGCGCCCCCTGCGGCTGCGCGGGGGCTGGGAAGTCAGTGCCGGCAGAGGAGTAGGAGGGCAGAATTGGGCACTTTTCTGTGTTGCAGGCAAACAATAGGGACCTTTCCAGGAAGCTGAGGGAGGGAGTTGCCTGTAAGAGGATCCCGGCAGGATGCTCGCGCGGTGGTCTGAACAGGCTTTTGCCTCTGCTGCTCATTGTCTCACCTACAAAGTGCTTCTCCGATGGTCACATCTCCCAGGGAGTGGGCAGGCAAACGGGGGAGCCCAGCGTGCCAGGTCAAGGTCTCGTGGATGGCTGCTGAAGGGGAGCAGGGGGCCAGAGTCCAGGGCCTCTCCTGGGGCTGACAGACTAGCAAGTATCAGAGAGTGGGCGTCTGTCTCCTGCACCCAGAGCGTGCGGCAGGCTGGGGGCGGCCTCTGTCTCCGGTGTTAACATCCTGTGTGAGCTGTCGCTGGTCTTCTTGCAAACGGGGAGGGTCATCCGAGGTGTCCAGCGAGGCCAGAGGAGCCTGGGCGCTCTGTGGTGGACAGCGCCAGGGGCTGCTCCAGGCTCTTGCTGCTGAGCTGGAAAGAGCCGGGGTGGGGGCGGGTGGGGGCGCCCTGGTGGCGCGTGTGTCCCTGAGAGCTGTGAACCCCAGCCCGACAGCCAGCACCATCATGGGTCTGGAAGAAGCTGAGTTTCCACCATGCTTAGCTGCGATGTGTGGGAGGGCGTCCGGGCTACCCGATGCCAGGGTCATCTTCTGCTGGCGACGGGGGGCGTGGCTGGGTTTCTCGCCTGTCCTCATGCGCTCCAGCTCCTAGAACTGGGCTGTTGGGCTACCAGGCAAGCAGCACCGCGCCCCTCCTCCCTGTCGAACCAGACAAATATTTACCAAAGCAGGGCTGCAGAGGGGAGGGCTGGGGCTCCGGTCGGTGCAGTGTTTGTGCCGCCCAAACAATGCCAGGCCTTGTGGGCTCCCAGACGCCGCAGCTGGCTGGAGGGTCTGGAGCCAGGCCCTGCGGAGGCTGGCTGTGCACTGGCCAGGGCTGGGCGCCACGTGCGAGCCAGGGGGTATCGCTCTGCTTCGGCCACCGGGCATCCTGGGCTTGGGTCCTCTTTGGTCTCATCCCCTCCATCTCAGGAAGTCCCAGATGCCGCCAGCAGTGGCCCACAGGGCGGCCTCTCTCCCCCTCGCATCCCCATCGTTGTGAAGGGGATGATGGGAGGCATCGTTCCGGCCCTTTTCGGAGACGGAGTGAGATCGGGTGCCATGACCCAGTGACTTCCATGGATCTCTGGGCTGTGGGGGAAAGACTATGAATTGCGAAGCTTCACCATGATGAGCTGCGTGACTTTGGGATGTCAGCTCATTCCTCTGCTCGTGACTTCCCTGTGGTGTAAAATGGGATCTGAAGGACCCGTATTGCCACGGGTGATTGTGAAATTTCTTCCTGTAAAGAACTAAAACAATTCCCTTAAGAGCACAACCTGAATGCTTTCATGTTGGGAAGCAGGAAAAGAAATGATATTCAATTTCATTCAATAAACATTTCTGAGCAGAGGTATTTATAGCTCCAAGGAGGCACTGATTGTGTGTCTTTATGAATCCTTTGAATATCATGGAAGGAGGAAATATTTGAAAATTCCGTTATATTTGGCAGTTATCATTGGTTTTTTGTTACGCACCCAGGAATTCTTTGATCTCTCTAGCTCCGGAACTGGAAACAGTGAGTGGAGCAGGGACGCATCCTAAGGGGCTACCTCGGGAAGTAGCCAGTGTCCCATCCCTGCAGGAGCTCAGGTGGCCTGTCCACCTTCTGTGGTTGCTGGACAGGGCTTCCCCGCCTGGGAGGGGCAGGACCCTTAGTGCCATGTCCTCGGAAGGGTGGGAGACCCTGAGTGTGGGGTCGCTTGAGTTTCCCAACTGGGGGTCGGGGGCTTCCCTTTCCTTCTGGGCTGACACAAACAGGGTTGGAATGAGGGGGAAATTCCCCGGGGGCTCCCTGACTCCCTCACCCAAAGCACAGCCCCTTTTATTTGGCCCACGTCTCAACTCGGCGTCTTCCCTCTCCCTGAGTGTCATAGCCCCACTCTGCCCGCAGTCTTGCTGCTGCCTCAGAGCCACTACCTGCTGGCCATGCCTTGTCCCGGTATTCCAAGCCGTCCCTGTCAGGGGGGTGGCAAGTGATCAACTACTCGTGCTGTGCCCAGGTACCAGGGAGGGGACAGGAGCTGAGGAGATAGGGTCGCAGTCCCCGAAAAGCTCCATCTGTCTTTTGGAACTAGGTTTACACAGGTAGAAAGTCAGCTGAGGTACACGGGTGCGTGTAGCAGCGGCTGGGTGGTTTGGAGAGCGGGAGAGGGACAGACAGACAGACAGCTTGCTGTGGGCGTGGATTACTGTTGGGGGCAGGAAAGTGCAGAGGGAAATGGAGAGCAGGCAGGCCTGGCACGTAAGAACGTTTGAGTGGGGCAGTGACCCTCACACTGTCAGAAGAGAACGTCCGTGAGGGACCCACTCGTGACTGGCTGTTCCATCGTGCAGAGCCGGGGTGTTGACGGGCACAGATAAGGCCCCACTGGAGAGTTTCCCTCCTGCTCCGTTCCGGGTCTGCCCCGGCTCCCTCCCTGGAGCAGACCCCTGGTGCCAGCACCCGGGTGTCCTTCCTCACATCTCTGTGCCTGGCGAAGCTCTGGCCGCAGGCCAAATCCAGTTCACCACCTGATTTTGTGTGGCCCGCAAGCTGAGATTATGGTTTATGTTTTATTTATTTTTTTAAAGATTTATTTATGCACACAAGAGCTGGGGTACAGGCCAGAGGTGTGGGGGTGAGAGGATTCACCAGACACAGAGTGGGGAGCAGAAGAGACAGCTTCACTGAAACACACTGCTGAGGGGAGCAGCGAGGAGGCAGGAGAGGTCTGCTGCGCCCTGTGGGTCCCCTCCCCGGCTGGGGATCGAACTCGTGCTGCAGTGGCTGCGGATGCTTCACAGTGTGGCGCTCAACCCGCTGCGCCACCAGGGAGGCCCCCGGTTTGTTTTAAAAGGTTAAAAACAAGCAACAAAAGACTAATGTCTTGTGATATATTAAATTAGAAGACATTCAAGCATTAGTGTGTACCTTTAGAGGTTTGCTGAAACACAGCCATACTCATTCCTGCGCATTCACTTACTGTCTGTGACAGCTTTTGTGTTACAAAGGCAGTTGATTTACCCAAAAAATACAAAATTTCTACGTTGAAGAGATATATGTGCCCCCATGACCACTGAAGAACATTTCACAGCAGCCAGCACTGGAGACAGCCTAAGTGAATGGTACAGAAGGGGGGGAGTAACACACAGTGGAATACTATTCAGCTATAAAATCACGGTGAAATCTGGCCATTTTCAACAGCACGGATGAATCTGGAGGGAATTATGCTTAGTGAAATAAGCCAGACAAAGAGAAACGCCATCTGATTTCACTCTTACATGGTATAGAGAGAAAACAGATGAATTAAATAAAACAGAAGCAAAGTTTTGGACTGTAGGACCAGAGGGAAGGGGCCAGAGGAGTGTAAATCAGGAAATGGGGATAATGGTATAGTGAAGGAGGGACCTGGACACTGAGCAGTGAACTGTTTGTATATACTCATGTCAGTTCTCGAGAATGAAGGAAACGGGCCTCCCTGGTGGCGCAGTGGGTTGGGCAACACACTATGAAGCAAACCGCAGCCACTGCAGCACGAGTTCGATCCCTGCCGCTGGCCAGGAAGGGGACCCACATGGCGCAGCAGACCTCTCCTGCCTCGCCTGCTGCTCCTCTCAGCAGTGTGTTTCAGTCAGTCTGTCTGTTCTGTTCCTGGCTCTGTCTCTGGTAAATCCTCTCACTGTCCTGGACTCTGGCCTGTACCCCAGCTCTTGTGTGCATAAATAAAATCTTAAAAAAAAAAAAAAAAAGAATGAAGGAAACGGAGCCTCTCTGGGGGCAGAAGGGGTTGAGCACCGCACTATGAAGCATCTGCAGCCACTGCAGCACGAGTTCGATCCCCGGCCTGTACCCCAGTTCCTGATGCATAAATAAATAAATCTTTAAGAAAAAAAGAGAAAAACAAAACCCAGGACAAAGGCAGCTTCGAGTGGCTGCAGGGAGACTTGATACCCTCGAGCGGAAGCTATTTCCTGTCCAACCCTCAGTGAGACAGCTGCTGCCCGCTGCCCGAGGCAAGTAGAATCACATAGTCATATCTGCAGTGTTTCTTACCCCAAATGGCAGCATACTCAGTAAGCTGCTTGTCCCTCAGAGCAAATCTCAGAGCTTGCTCCACGTCAGCACTATAATCGAGTCAACAGGTAGGGAATCTGATTTGATTTGAGACGTGCTGGTGTAAGATGGAGACTCATTACCCGAGGGGAGACGCCCAGTCGGTGGTCAGGCCTGGGCAAAAGCTCGGGGCCTGGAGAGGGAGAGCGAGGACAGCTGAAGGGGATTCCCAGTCTTGGTCTCTCACCTCGGTCTGCAGGTTCCTTTTATAGAAGTGAGAGCTGCATCCTGAGCACGGTGTGAAGTCGGCACGGTGTGAGTGCTGACAGCTGACGTAAAGGCCGTGTGCAGGATGCGTGACACCGGCACCCGAGGGCGCAGGGAGGGCCGGAGGCAGCTCAGCAGCTGTGTCGGGCAGAGGCAGGGTGGAAGGTACAGCTGCTGGGACGACGGGTGTTAGTTGAGGGCCTACTGTGTGCCGGCTGCTCTGTACTCGTCACTTAGCTGTTAGTGTGTGAGGTGGTGTCATCAGCCCCATTTTATGAATGAGGAAACTGAGGCCCAGTGGGACCTAGGTGTATGTGTGTTTTTTAAAGATTTATTTATTTATGCATACAAGAACTGGGGTGTAGGCCAGAGGTGGGGAGTGAGAACATTCGCCAGACAGAGTGGGGAGCAGAACAGGTGGATTTACTGAAATCCACTGCTGAGAGGAGCAGCGGGCCAGGCAGGAGAGGGCTGCTGTGCCCTGTAGGTCAGCTCCTTGGCCGGGGATCGAACTCGCGCTGCAGTGCCTGCTGATCGCTTTGTAGTGCTGTGACTTAACCCCTGCACCCTCTAGTTGTACGTCAAAGCATGATTACACCTGCCCCTTAGCGCCTTCTCTCATCCATCCATCCACCCGCGGGGCCAGATCGGCTGGGGAGCCATGGCCATGCTCTGGGAGCCAGTTCATCGTCCTGGCCTCTGCTCCCTTACCTGCCCGGGGAAGGAAGCCGTCATGAGCGCCGTGGTCCCTTCCTGCTCCCGCAGGCCTGATTCTGTCTTGGGGCAGCATAAAGGAGGGGGAGTGGAAGAGCCAGACGCAAACTGCAGGAGAGGAGGGCGAGTAGCAGTTCGCACAGGTCAGGAATGCAACCCGTAGGAGAATGCAGTGCCTCCACGTGAGGAGGAGCTCGTTCTCTGCTCCTAAAGCGGGCGCACCTGGTGCCCTTACCACCGCGCCCCTGCGCCGCCCGAGTGCCTGGACCCCAGCTGCTGGGGCTGGGGCCGGAGACTCTGGACAGTGCGCAGGTCCCGCTCCCTGTGCTGCCGCTCAGCTCGCCTGGTTTCTGGAGCAGCGGCAGCTCGAGGGCTGTCTGATGTTACTAAGGCGCTGGCAGGGCAGGGTGGGGGCGAGGGGAATGCGAGGGCGGGTGGTGAGCCATCACCCCAGGGGCCGGGGGGTGTGAGTGTGTTTGTACAGGACTCGGCCAACCTGCAGTTTCAGATTTCAGACCCTGTGTGATCGGAACTTTCCCCGTTTTTCGGTCAGTGCTGGAGCAGGAAGAGAGCTGACACCTCGCCTTCCCGCAAGGCTGGCCAGTCTGCTCCGGCTGTCGGCCATCCTCTTGTCTCCTTCCTTCTCGGGAGCCGCATCGGCCCCAGGGCAGCTCTCTGGGATCTGGAGTGTTTACCATTCCTCCCAGTCCAAGGACTGCCTCTTCCAGTTGGGCTGTGGCTTCAAGCAAGGAAGGTAAAATCTGGGGTGCTGGGGCCCCGGGCTAGGAAGATCTGTGGCTACCCAGACTTCCAGTGGAGAGGATGGGGAGAAGGATGCACCTGTTGGGCAAAGATTAATGCACAGTAAGAGAGATAGTGTGCGCGCGCGCGTGTGTGACAGTGTGTGCATGTGCGTGTGCGTGTAAGACTGTGTGCACGTGAGAGTGTGTGCATGCGTGTGTGAGAAAGACAGTGTGCACGCGTGTGTGAGAGACAATATGTGTGTGTGCACGTGTGTGTTGGGGCGCATGCACGTGTGTGTGTGCTGGGGGGAGCTTCTGTTACATTTGGAGAGCAAATCTTATCCCTTCCTCTTCCTGTATTTGCTTTCTCTTTCCTCCCAAATAAGACTGTCCTGTGAGCAACACCTTCCTGCGGGCCTGCCCTCACAAGGGTAGAGTTTCTGGCCCCTAGCATGTGGGCATTTGCTCGCCGCAGGCAGGCACTGCCCAGGGAGCCTGCAGACCGAGACTGGGTCTTTGCGGTGATAACGAGCCAGCTGGTCCCGAGCCCCATGGCTAAGCAGCCCTGGCTCTGTGGGGCTTGCCGACAGGCCGGGAAGCCTGTAGCTGGCGCCGGTGGGGAGGAGTGACCGGCACGGACTGCGCATGCTGTCCGCGCAGAATTGGTTTGAGCCCGTCTAAGGGATCGAAGTTGTGAGAGACAAGAGTCGGGAGCTGTTCTCAGGGCCTCAGAACTGGGCAGGGTGGAGGCCAGTGCCTGGGGGCTTGGCACGCTGCCTGAGAACAGAAATGTGGGTGGGGAGGGGATTGGCGGTGGTGGGTTAGGCCGGTTGAGTGTGGTTTTGTATTCCCAGGGTTTGCGTGGTGTCTCTCCCGATCAGGAGGGAGATCAGAGAAACAACTCTGTGCGGGGGCGGTGGGTGGGCAGCCTGGCCCGGCTGCCCAGATGGGATTCTGCAGCCATGACCAGCGGGCAGTGCATGCCACAGGGTAGGGCCTGGCAGAGAGAGCGGTGGGTCACCGGACTGCATGGGGCGCTGCAAGAGGCTGGAGGTGGTTTCTGAAAGCAGATCTGGGCTGGGGAGTGAACTAAGCAGAGCGAGGTGTGCAGGGAGAGGAACAGGAGAGACAGGGAGACACCAGCCAGAGGACGTCCTCCCTCAATGCAGATGCCACCAGCGTAGGCGAGGGAACGAGTTTGCGTCTAACGTCTGGATAAAACGAGGTAGATGGCCGAGGGGCAACGTGGGCCGGGCAAAGTGCAATAAAAACACATTTTCATCACAAGAAATTGCATAGTGCATTTGCGTCCAGGAGACAATCACAGAGCTATTTGTTAGGCAATATAATTAATGGGTTGTACGGTCTGGCTATTTTAAAAAATAGTCTGGCATTGAAAAAAAAATTATTTTGGACTTACATCACCAGCTGCTTCCAGGTAGAATTCCAGGAGTCTTCCTACATCGGATAGACGGTGCGCCGCATGCACAGTGTGCTCAACAGATAATAACGATGACGTCACCACGTCCTCCAGCCGTGCGGTCCTGCCCAGCTCAGGCCCACACTCAGGGAGGGACGTGCTCCACGCCTGGCTGCATTTGGCCCCTACTCACCCATCCTTGTTCTCTCCTAGGGGTCATGCTAGATCTTCAGTATGTGGACATTGATGAGACCCAGTTCCGCCTGCAGGGGTCCCCCTGTCTAACGTAGCTCAATGAGGAAGACGAGGCGAATATGACCCATGCAATGGAGGCGGAAGCTAGAGCCGAGCGGTGCTGGAGCATACTGCCTAGTCAGCCGAGGGCCTGCTCCTAAGCCAGGGCTCCCCTGTGCATTTGTCCTTCTACACCATGGGCCTGCGTCTCCTTCCCCCGCACTTCCTCCATCACGGTATGGAAGGCAGAGTGGGCATCTCCCCCCTGCAGTGGGGTCAAGCCCTGGCCCCTGGCTGTGGACTGCAGTGGCCTCGCGTGCCCGGGTCTAGGCTGCCCCGCTGATGAGAGCGCTCCACCCCGCACCCCGGGCCTCGGTCTCTCAGACAGGCTCTGGCAAGGTGCGGTTTGCCTTCCGCACCTATCCGGGGATGGACTGAACAGGCCTCCCCAAAAATATGGAGGAACCAGGCGAGACAAGGGGCTCACAGACACGCAGGAGGCTCTGAGGGGAGGAAGATGCTTGTGGACACTGACGTTTGAAGTAATCACCCACATTTTGCTCAGTTCTGGGTAACTGACCAGTGTGTTTGCTGGAGCCAGGGTCGGCGCAGATGTCCCCACGCTGTCCAGTTCAGGTGTCCTGGGAAGGTCAGAAGCCCCAAAACTTTGAGTTTTTCTCTTGCTGTTTAGGTCTTGGCTGAAAGGGCCCTAGAGAGGTAATTTGAAGATCAACTTCTGTCTCTAACAGAGTTTTCTCCGGTCTGTGAGGTGAAACGAGAGGGAGAGTCACACTGGCTTGTTTCCGACGAGCTAATGGGTTCCATTTAAAGGATTTCTTTTGGGGGCAGGAGATGTGCGAAAATATTTATTCTGAGGTTAGTGTTTCCTTGTTCTTTTTCTGAGCTGATGGTGAGAGTAGATGGTAGTTGGGCTTGCAAAATGCCCTTATTTGGCAAAATAAAAAGTTGGCAACCTTATATTGGTTCCAAGTTTCAGTTTTTGAAATTTAACTGGTCCATGAAAATTCCAAAATCTTGCTTCTAGGCAGAACCTTCTGCAAACAGATGAGAATCTCACTAATAAAGACCCGTTGGGGCAGATTCCCGAAAAGTCAGATTCTGCTCTTGTCACCACGGTTGCTTCCCTGTGGGCCATGAGACAGAGCAAACGCACTCCGAGCCTCGGTTTCCCCATGCTTCATACCTCCTCCAGGCCTCACTCTCACTTCCTCTTCCGCTGTGTCTTTTTTTCTTTTTATTTATTTATGCATACAAGAACTAGAGTACAGGGCCCTCCCTGGTGGCGCAGTGGGTTGAGCAACGCACTATGAAGCAAACCGCAGCCACTGCAGCACGAGTTCGATCCCTGCTGCCGGCCGGGGAGGGGACCCACATGGCACAGCAGACCTCTCCTGCCTGGCCTGCTGCTCCCCTCAGCAGTATGTTTCAGTCCATCTGCCTGTTCTGCATCCTGCTCTGTCTGGCGGATTCTCTCACCTCCCCACACCTCTGGCTTGTACCCCAGTGCTTGTATGCATAAATAAATAAATCTTTAAAAAAAAAAAAAGAACTAGGGTACAGGCCAGAGTCGCAGGAGATGAGAGGATTCAACAGAGACAGGGTGGGGAGCAGAATAGGCAGATCTACCAAAATAAACTCCCTGAAGGGAACAGCGGGTGAGGCAGGAGAGGTCTGCTGCGCCATGTGGGTCCCCTCCCTGGCCGGGGATTGAACTTGTGCTGCTGTGCAGTGGAAACGGATGCTTCACAGTGCAGCGCTCAACCCGCTGTGCCACCAGGGAGACCCCGCTTCTGCTGTGTCTTGAACGCCTTTGAGCGGCTCAGGGACCAGGCCTTGCCAGCACCTCGCCCCACAGCCATGACCTCCTAGACTGGGGATCTGTGGGACATGTTTACATTTGGGGTCTTAGTGCTCAGCGTTAATACTCTGGAAGAAACACCTTTTTAAGCAGATGGTCAGGAGTGAAAGGCACTAAAACTTTCCTCTCAGTGTTTGAAATGGCAGCTCCTCTGAGCTCTCCAGAACATCAACTGGCGCTTTTCTGCTCCCGGAGGCTTCAGGGTATCTGAGTCTGCTTTCTGCGGAGTCAGGCCTGGAATAGCTACAGGCGTGTGGGGATCCCCAGCAGCCCCAGCTGCCAGGCTGGGCCACGTGGCTGGGTATGCACACGGTGCAGACTCGTAGGAGAGAAAGCACTGAGGGAAAAATCAGTTTGAGATCACCCTGGAAATGGAACTAGATGCTCTTTTCGAGATTCATTCTGGGTCTTTTTTTTTTTTTTTTCCTGAAAGCAGACGCCTCGGAGCTTTGTAGGAGGGAATTTTCCGATTTTCCATCCCATTTTCTTGCTCTGAAACCAGAGCCCTCCTACCCGATAAAGCAGAGGAGGTTCTGCCAAGGCTGTTAAGTGTGAAGGAATGGGGAGCAGGCCCTCACGTTTCCTGGGTCAGAGAGAAAAGCAGGCCAAACTGTTGAGGAAATGGGGGCCTTAGTCGGGGCTCTGAGCTGAGTCCCAAGCCTAGGTGCGTGAGGGTCTCCTCTTCTGGAAAGTGGGAGGTCGCTGCAGCATGCGGCCTTCGGGACGGGCTAACACTGTGACCCACAGCAGACAGCACAGACCATCAAACCAGCAGGCCGCGGGGCGTCAATGAAAAGGATTCGAGAATGCCAGGGAAGGGTCTCCGCCCCCCGGCAACCCCCAGGACGCACTGTAGACCCCCTGGGGCACCCCTGGGCCAGGGGCAGGCCGTGCCTGTGACAGGGAGGTGGCTGTCTTAGCGCCCTGGTCACCTGTGGCTTTCCCCCAGGAGGCTGTGATGGGGATTTGTCTCAGGTTTGGATGAGCCTGGGACGCACCCCAATTCCTGCGGTTAGGTCTCTTGTGAGGTGTTTAGGTTTGAAGGGCAGAGGTGTCCGTCACTCAGCATGGTCTTTTCTGGCCAGCAAGGCCAGCAAGGACACGGCCGAGACTTGAAAGGTGTCCCGTCCTTGCCTGGACGGCGACATCCGGACCACCTGTGTCTCCACCGACTACCAGTCCGCGTGTGGCCCTCAGCTGTCCACGAGGAATGTGGTCAGCAGCGTCTGAGCCAGCCCCAGGGCCCTTCCTGGAACCCTGGCTGACCTTGCCCCGCCTCTTTCAGAATGGCTGCCCAGCAGCTGCGCGCGTTGGACCAGAGTCTGGGCAAGGCGGGAGGAGGATGGTGCTCCTGCGACAGCAGCTCCCGGGGCAGGGCTGAGAAGCCCCCGCTGACTGTGCCTCAGAAGGGGTCCTTTCCAGCCCCTCCACGTCAGCCAGCCTCTGACACGTGGGCTAGAGCCAGAGATCTGAGAACAGGAACTGCCCAGTCCTGCTCCGGGTATTGGCTCCCGGGCCAGGAAAGGCGCCAGGCCCGTTTGCCTCTCACCCCAGCCGTGGCGTCTCCAGGGGCTCTGACAGGCGGCATCTTTCCTCCCTTTAGCCCAGAGCCCCGCACGCTCTGGCCCCCTGCACCCCTGATTTTTCCCTGTCCTGCAGTCATTTACTCCCCTGGGAATGCCTCCGGGGCGCAGGGAGCACAGAGAAGCTGCTGCGGGCGGCGGGGAGGGGGCTGCGGCCCAAAGAGGCAGGGAGCCGGGAGGCGTGTTTGGAATCTTCAGACTTGTCTACACCTGAAGCTGACCTAGTAGCAAACCAAGTGGCCTCTCCAGCTGCGTTCGGGTGGAAAAGCAACACATTGTCAGGAACTAATGGGCCGGTCTTGGGCGCTTTCCCTTCCCAAAACAACCTGCCTTCCGGGGAGTCAGTTCCTCCCTGTAGGAACCCAGGGACCCAGCAAAGATTCAGAGTGTGAGGAGCTAGTGCTTGGCTTATTTATTTATGCATATAAGAACTGGGGTACAGGTCAGAGGTGTGGGGGTGCGAGGATTCACCAGAGACAGAGTGGGGAACAGAACAGATGGATTGACTGAAACACACTGCTGAGGGAAGCAGCGGGGAGGCAGGAGAGGTCTGCTGCGCCCTGTGGGTCCCCTCCCAGGCCAGGGATCGAACTCGTGCTGCAGTGGCTGCGGATGCTTCCTGGTGTTGTGACTTAACCCCTGTGCCACCAGGGAGGCCCCTGGCAGTCAGATCCCTACTTGAGTAGCTCCATGGCTGCATCATGCCCTGTCTCCTGGGAGGGCAGCACGCCCACCCACTGCGCGTCCCCCAAAACCCTCGGGCCTTGGCTCTGCCAGCAGCACATGGGCACGTTCTGTGCATCACACAAAACCTTCAGCAGGGTCTGGGGCAGCTCCAAAATCAAGCGTATTTCTGTAGCAAGACTTCTCTAAAGAGTCACGTAAGTGGACTCAGTTGGTTGTAAAGCAGCCCACGCCAGCTCAGCTCACTGGTTGGAGCTCGCTGGGGTAGGACCTGGTCACTTTTCTAACCAGTTGAGTTAGAAACGCCTTTCTTATCTTCGGACGTTTGAGGATCTGGAAATGCCACCACGGCCCTGCGGCCCCATATCACGTGGCCGGAGAGGCGGCTGTTCATCTCCCACCTTAGATGACGATGTCCAGGCACAGAGAGGATGCCGGCTGGCCCGAGGCCCTTTGGCAGACAGACAGGTGACCACGCTGGGATCCAGCCCGGGCTGGCCACCTCCAGAGCCAGCCTGCTTCCTCTGTGGTCGGGCACATTTTCCTCTCCAGGCGTGAGGGCGGGAGAGTGGAGAGTGGGGCCGGGGAGCTCCGACTTTGGCATCTTCCCGTAAGGGAGGCGCCTTCTGCACATTGGCTCGGGATCGGTTACCGGCTTGTGCTTGTTACACTGATTCCTGGGGTCCCAGTAGGCGGAAGGCTCAGAAGAGAGGGAGCTCAAGTTCAGTCAACTTTGTGGCTTACAAGAAGAATCCAGTTGGCTTTGTGGGGGCTGTGAGCGCCAGGAACAAACGGGGTCAAGTTGGGTTGAGTGAGAGAAGCATCTTCTGCAGTGGAAATAACCCCTGTGCAGAAGCAAAGGAATGCACAACTTCCTGCCTCCCACCCACCGCCTGGCTGCAGCGGTCCAAGTCGGGCCCAGGCTGCAGAAAAGGGCGCTCTGGAAGGACCACGGGCCCCGGACGCAGATGGGAGTGATGTGCAGCTGAAGTGGGAGAATTCAATTAGGGACGCTCACCAGCCTTCATTAGTGATGGGGAAAGAGGTCAGAGGAAGTGCTAATTCAATCTGCCGGAGACACACCACGTGCTTTTAACACTCCATTGGAAAGACGGGTACTGGTCGGTTGTCTGGGCGACGGAGCGGATAAGTCTGCCTCCCCCACTCCCGCCTCGTGTCCTTGAGGCCGACTGTCACGTCAGGTCACCTCTAAGTCAGGCAAGATGTGGACGCTTACTGCTCCTGCACTGGAGCCACAGGAGCCAGGCACAGGTGAATCTTCCAGCACAGGCTGCTGCCCTTGTCGGCCAGCAGCCTGTGCCTGTCCTTCCTGGGAAGACAGCCCAATGGGAAGGGCAGGTTCGTTGCCATAGGGACAAGGAACATCTGCTCCAGCCAACTAGAGAGCAGATGGGGAGAGAATATTCTTAAAGGGACCACAGCTCGTGGAATTGGTACCAGGGAAGCGGTTTTCTCTGAAGAAGACCAAAAGGCGAGATTGGCCCCTTGGCCTGCGGGGCTGCGGGCGCAAAGGCGGCACAGGGGCCACAGCTGCTTTGGAACGTGCAGAAAGAAGATAAGAAAATACGACGTCTGTCTCTCCACCGGGTCATGGCCGGCCTCGGGGGAGGGCCAGGCTCAGAGCTGGGCCAGCTCGTTGGCCACTACCTCAGAGCTCCCCGTGGCACCCCAAGGTGCTTGCCCCCCACCTTCCTCAGGGAGCTCTGCTCACCTTGGGAGCCCCACCTCCCCTGCTCCTGGCTCCCTCCTAAACATCCTGGGAGTTCTCTAAATGGGGGAGCAGCAAACATTTCTGCCTTCTCTGACCCCTCCTGTCCGGTCCTCTCAGAGGGGGTCCGGTCCTCTCAGAGGGCGGCTCCCTGGGCCGGGAGAGGCTCCCCTGCCCTTGGCCAACCGCCCAATCCTCTCTCTCCCTTTTGCCTTCCTTCTCTTCCTCATACCAACCAAGCGTGCAGAGTCTGGGTGGGATGCTGGGTCCTCAGGCGCCATCTTGTCCTCCTCCCGGCATCAGCTAGGACTTCTGGGTTTGTGACTAAAACTACTCAAGGCGGCTCACACAGCAAAGGGTGTGACAGGGCTCGGAGAACGGGTGGCCCAGAGGAGCAGAGCAGAGCCAGGAAGGATGCCGCACGCGTCTCCTCTTTGCGCTCCCCTCTGTCCGCAGGCTCCAGTCTCTCTCGCTGCCAGGAGGTGTCTTCCATGCCGGAGGGCGGTAGGATGGCTCCCGCAGCTGCCTGAGTGTGTGGCCTGGAGAAGGGCGCACTTCTCTGCTCTCAGTCCCAGTTCCTATCCCTGGGGAGGGCTGGGGCTGGGCTGGGGCTGGCCGCCACCCCTTTAACCCAGAGAGCGGGAGTCAGGTTTTGGGGGCGTGGCTGGTACCTTTGACTGTGTGAGGTGCGGTGGGGGTTTCCAGAGGGAGGCTGGTGCTTCCATCACCCTGTCCCTTCTTGGGCCTCCATGTCCCGAGGAGTTTGACTTGGAGACTTTTACACACCCTGATC
The DNA here is from genome assembly GCA_019455555.1 of Galemys pyrenaicus. Classification (NCBI taxonomy): domain Eukaryota; kingdom Metazoa; phylum Chordata; class Mammalia; order Eulipotyphla; family Talpidae; genus Galemys; species Galemys pyrenaicus. The sequence continues at coordinate 3,010,093 of JAGFMF010011641.1, read as the reverse complement.
TCTCCTGCTCAGCGCTTTCCTGCCCGACCTCGGGACCGGCAAGGCGTAGCCCCGAGCCAGCAGCGTGGCCAACGGCTGGGCCAGCTGTGGGGTCACTGCCATTCCCCATGGGTGGCAAAGGCGTGGCCCCTGAACCTGGAAGACCCCACCTATCCACAGCTAAACTCTACCCTCTCAGCAGAGGCCTTCATAAAATCTCTATTGTTCCATCAGGCACGGGGGAGTCAACTTCTGGAAGACTCGCACTTGGAAAGCTCACCCCAGGTTTCCCGGTTTCTAAATCCAGCCCTTCCTGGTGTAACCGAATCCACTGTGCCTTCCGCTGGGCTGGGAGCGGGGCTGCTGCCGCCATCTTGTTTAGGTTAGGGTGGATGAGTGACTTACGTCATCCCCTTGTGGGGCAGACAGGCTGGGGCCAAGGTCCATGCCATTCCTGGCTGCCGGTTGTCCTCCATCCCTATGAGCCCAGATTGAGCAGAGACACGGAGGGTCACACTGTGGGTACTTCAGGGTGCTCTCCCCGGGCCTGATGTCTCCTTCCAGCCTAGTTAGGGCCCCTCGCTGGGCCCCGTTAGGCAGACTTGGTGCTGGAGGAGGACTGGGAGGAGGGAGGCCCCTCTTGGCCCTTGGCTTTGTGGGAGGTGTGGGAGGGGAACGGACTGGGAGCGCTTGGCTCGGTCCCGCTGACTTCCCCAAGCGAGGGGTGGTGTCTCTCGGGGAGGAGAGGGAGGGCCCACAGCCGGCCAGGAGCTGGGCTATTTCTGTAACACAGAAAACATCTGCAGCCAGCCGCCGACAAGGTCAAGCTCTGGGCGCAGGGCTGGAATGCAAGGGGCCAGGCAGCGGGGGAAGACGAGGCTGCACCCCTCTGGTAGTTGGAGGGGTCCCCCATGCCCTCCGGTAGGCGGGACTATCTGCGGAGTGCGTGGGCAGGGGAGGCCCTGGGAGCGACGGTGCCTGGCCTCGGAGGGAGTGGAGGTGGTGCGGAGGGCCAGCCGCCCGCTGCTCTGAGGTGGAGAGGAATTTAATTTCAAGGTGTGGGGCTCTAATTTGTACTCTCTGCCATTTAAAAAAAAAACCAGAGCAGGCAAAGCACCGTGTGAAGGGAGCACGAACTTGGGGGCGGGAGGTGTGGGCGCGGCAGGCGAGGGCCCTGGAGCCCCGAAGCGAGCCCCCACTCCGCTTGCCTTGCCCTTCCCAGCCGTCCTTCGTGGAATGTAGTCTCTTTCTTCACGTGCGTGTATCAGGCCCCGCAGACCTGGCTCTGTCTCCCTCCTGTCGCCCTCGCGCCTCGCGGCCTCTTCACACAGCTCTTCCTCCGCACACCGGCCTGGTGTCTGGGGCGACTCCCCTCGTCCTCCCACGTGCCGCCCGTGGGGCTTCTTCAGTTTCTGTTTATGGCCAGGAAATTGCCCCACTCTGGTTCTGCCTCTGGCAGAAGGGCCACCCGGGTAATATGACTTTTGCTTGACCCGTGACCACCCCGCCTCAGCCTGCCCCCCTCTAGCCCCCTCGGTGTCTGTGGGTTTGCGCTCTTCTGCTGTGGGTCCCCCGCCCCCCAGCTGAACCAAACCTCTGAGGAGAGGCTCTGGGTGGAGACTGGCTTCAGGCAGGACTTCCCAGAGAGCCCCAAGCCTCAGCGCGGTGGTGCTTCGTCCTGGCTCACTCCAGGTGCAGGGCGGCCGGTGGCCCCGGAGCAAACTCACGCCCACGTTATGCAGCTGGACAGGTGCAGGTGGGTTTTGTGGTTCGCTCTCTGACCAGTGATGTCACCTCTACAATCGCCAGAGCTGGGGTCCAGGCCAGAGTCACGGGAGGTGAGAGGAGTCACCAGAGACAGAGCAGGGAGCAGAACAGGCAGTTGGACTGAAACACACTGCTGAGGGGAGCAGCGGGTGAGGCAGGAGAGGTCTGCTGCGCCCTGTGGGCCCCTCCCTGGCTGGGGATTGAACTCTGTGCTTCAGATGCTTCACAATGTGGCGCTCAACCAGCTGTGCGACCAGGGAGGCCCTTGACTTGCTTTTTAACTTCCAGGAGTAATATGACCGCAGAAAAACCCACCTCCCAGTTTGAGGTAAACAGGGTACAGACCTCCCCACCTGAGATTCTCTGTGTTGATTATCAGGGCTCCGGGGCTCCTAAGGCTGGGGGCAGGGAGCGTCTTGTGCTCACAGGATCTGAGGTGGGTGGCGGCTTAAAGATGTTACAAAGTGGGCTAGGGGTGGAGGGTGGCGACCTCAGGGACCACTTCTCCAGAGCGATTATTGTGTCCATCTTTATGTGTTAAAGTGCTGGGGGGGGCTTATAGTCAAAATGACGCCTTTGCTTCCTGTAGTGAGCAGTCCAAAGCAGAGACAAACCGATAAAGACGGTCTTGGCGTTCACAGAACATTCCCGAGGCGCTCGGGCCGCCTAGATTCTCTATAGTCTCATCTAATCCCATGACAAGCCCGTGAGGCAGGTGCCCAGGCGGTCGTCCACACAGGAATGACCGCAGGGCCCAGTCACTCATGGAGCCCTCGAGGTGGTTGCTGGTGGAGCCAGCACTGGCGTGGGGCAGTCTGGCTCCAGAGCCAGAATCTCAAGGCCAGTGCAGATTCGACTCAGTAAAAATAAACTAAAGGATTAGTTTGTAGGATGATGCATGGGAAGGGAATTTCAAGTTGCACAACCGTATGAAGTGGGTTTTGGACCACATCCTGGGCTGGATCTCAGCCCCCCCATTTCCTAACTGCTGCCTCAGGCCCCTTACCTGACCTCAGGTTCCTGCGTCTGGGGCACCAGACAGTAATACCTCTCTTGGGGGTTCAGCAGAGAATTTGCTGGTGTCCTGGCTTGGTCAGTTGTTAATTTCCTTTTCTTTCTTTCTTTTAAGATTTATTTATTTATGCATACAAGCACTGGGGTACAGGCCAGAGTTGTATGGGGGGGGGGGCGGTGAGAGGATCTACCAGAGACAGAGCCGGGAACAGAACAGACAGACTGACTGAAACACACTGCTGAGGGGAGCAGCGGGCAGACAGGAGAGGTCTGCTGCGCCATGTGGGTCCCCTCCCTGTCTGGGGATCGAACTCGTGCTGCTGTGCCGCGGATGCTTCACAGTGCGGTGCTCAACCCGCTGCGCCACCAGGGAGGACCCTCAATATTAATTCTTGTTGCAGGAGGGGGACGTCCAGGCAGCCCTCTGATAAGGGACAAGACTTGCTGCCAATCACTGTTTCCTACTCATTTTGCCTCATGCAGCCCCGCCCCTGCCCCCCCGGGACTGCCTAGAGGTGCAAGAGACTAGCTGCAGGGAGGGCACGTTGGTTCTAGGGCTGCTCTCGGTAGCTGTCACTCCCCCCACCATCATTTTCCTTTTAGAAATAGCGTTTTGCAGAACCACAGTACAATTAACAAGCCCAGGAAACTTAACCTTGTTATTGCTCCAGTACCTACTGCAGTACGTATTGAAATTTCGCCAAGTGCACTAATAATGTCATTAGCACCCAACCCCGGACCTCGTGTCTTTACTTGTCTTTAATCCGGAAGATGCCTCAGCCTTTGCTGCGCCTGCACTGAGGAGTCTCAAGGTGCAGCCCCGCCCCCCTTCCAGGACCTGGTCCCTCCTCCATCTCCTCCTCTGTCCCACTCCCCAACCTCCACCTGAGGCCACAGGCCAGCAGGGGAGCTAATTGCGTGAGCCACTCCCTTTTAGCACAAAATTCTAAGGCCCTGCCAAAAGCTAGGTGATCTCCAGATAAATACTGTTTTAATGTTGTGTTTTTAAAAATCACAATGAGAGCAAAGATTTAATGAAGAACAAAATATAACATTTTAAACAAAGACAGGGCCGGTGCCCCCTTGCAGCCTTGTGTGAGTTAGTGTGAGGCTTGGGGGAAAGGGAGAGTGAGTCAAACCGGTCTTGTCTTTTGCTTAAAATGACATTTTATTTGTCTTTTTTTTTTTGCATAAATTTTTATTTTCTAAGATGCTGCATTAAAATCCTGTGAACCCGGATTACTGAGTTTTTGGATTACGTTTGTGCCTCCCTGCCCTGCAGGACGGTTTTCCTCCTCTGACCCTGCTGTCTTCAGAGCATGGGAGGGAGAGGTGGCCCCCAGCCAGAGAGGAGGAGGGAGAGGAGAGGTGCAGGCCTGAGTCCTCTAACAGCTTCCAGCTGCTTCCACGCCCTCAGACTTCCTGCCTGGGGAGGCTGCTGGTTGTCTCCCCTTTTTTCTCATTAGACATGTAATCTAATTAGACCCTTGGGTGCCCTCATCTCTGCCAGCCTCCTCTGTTTTCACGTGGCACTGGGCTCCTCCGTTGATCCTGTTCTAATCCTAGATCCGCCCCTGATTCCTGCATCTGGGAGCCCCTTCTGTTTGGTCCCTGGCTGGCTGAGAGCAGCGGTCAGCGCTGGGTGAGCGCCTCGGTGCTGGCTCCCATTCCATGTGGCTCCTGGACGGAGCCAGGCCCAGGGACATGGGCAGCGTGTCTGCCAAGTTGTGTGGTAGCAGGAAAGCTCTCCACCAGTGACTAGCCTCCCTCTCAGAGGTGGGTTAACTTCATCAAGACCCTTTAAAGGCCTCTCTGGTGGCACAGGGGTAAAAGACACAGCGCTATCAAGCTATCATGAGCCACTGCAACACGAGTTCAATCCCCAGCCAGGGAGGGGACCCACATGGCGCAGCAGACCTCTCCTGTCTCCCCACTGCTCCCCTCTGCAGTGTGTTTCAGCAGATCTGCCTTTTCTGCTCCCTGCTCTGTCTCTGGTGACTCCTCTCACCCCTGCATCCCTGGCCTACACCCCAGTTCTTATATGCATAAATAAATCTTTAAAAATAAAAAAGACCCTTTAAGCTTTGAGCTTCTGGGTTTTTGCCAGAATGAAGGTGGCTATACCTTCTTGCCTACCTCCGCGGAACACAGAAGAATCAAGTGAGATAATGATGCCGTAGGAATTGTCAAGGACTTACTTGATATTTTCCCTTTGTCGTAAAGAAGGAAACAGCTAAAGGAGAAGACCATTATTTTTATAAAGATCAAAGTCAGGTCTGCCACGTTGTTCTGAGTACAGGAGAGGGGTACAGGGTGGCCAGGGCCCATGTCCATCCTTGTCCTTAACCAGCATGTGGGGGCTGGTCGGCAGCCCCCACCCCCACCCTGCCCAACCTCCATTGAATTTTACTGTGTGTATTTTACAAAGTAAAACATAATGGCTGAAGCCCAGGAGTAATTGTTGGTTGCTTATTTTTTTCATGTCTCAACTGATTGCTTTTCGTTTCTTTTTTATAACTTTATTGAGATATAATTGATTTATGATAAACTGCATGTGTTTCAAGGGAAAATTTGATATGTTTTGTGAAACTATACCCACAATTTAGATAATATGGATCTATCCATCACTCCCTGCCCCGTTGAGCCCCTCCACCCCCTCCCTCCCCAGCAACCTGTGATGAGCTTTCTATCGCTGCTGTAGGTTAGTTTGCAGTTGTCGGAATTTTATGTAATGGAACCAGAAAGTACTCACTGTTATTTGGGGGAGATCTGACTTCTTTCACTTAGCATAATTATTTTGAGATCCATCCATGCTTTTGTGTATGTCAACAATTCATTTCTTTTTATATTATGATAGTATAGTACTTTCTGAGCCGTGTTCTGTGGTGTGGACATTACACAAATATTGCATCACCTGTTTGTGGACATTTGAGTTGTTTGCAGCTATTAAAATAAGCCCCATGGACACTTGTGTACAAGTCACTGTGTGGACATGTGCTTTTGTCAGTTCTGGGTAAATACTGAGGAGTCAGTGGACCGTAAGGTGACTGCAGGTTTAACTTTTTTTAGAAACTGCCAAACTTGATCAAACCGGATATACCATTTATGTCCCAACAGCACGGTACAGGATCCAGTTCTCTTACATTCCTGTCAGCACTTGGTTTGGCTGTCTCCTTATTTATTTTGTTTATTTTTTAAAAGATTTATTTATGCGTACAGGAACTGGGGTACAGGCCAGGGGGGCAGGAGGTGAGGGGATTCACCAGACAGAGTGGGGAACAGAACAGGCAGATGGACTGAAACACACTGCCGAGGGAGCAGCGGGGAGACAGGAGAGGTCTGCTGCGCCATGTGGGTCCCCTCCCTGGCCGGGGATCGAACTCGTGCTGCAGTGGCTGCAGTTTGCGTCACAGTGCGGTGCTTAACCCACTGCGCCACCGGGGAGGCCCTGGCTGTCTCGTCATTTAGCTGTTCGGGTGGGTGTGCGTGGGGCATCTCCTGTGGACTCATTTTGCATCTCCCTAATGATTGACACGGTTGAGCATCTTTTCGTGAATGTCACTTGACATCCTGTATCTCGGTGAAGTGCTCTTTAAATTGTCTTTCCTTTTTCCTTCTGTTGTTTGCTATTTAAATTGTCAGTGTTCTCTAAATGTTCCACATAAAAGTCTTATGTTGGTTACATGTTTTGCAAATTTTTCTCTCAATTTACAGTTTGTTCATTTTCCTAGCAGTGTCTTTTGAAGGCTAAGTTGTTGTTGTTTTTTTTTTTTTTATGAAGTTCAGTTTATGGATGTTTTCTTTAGAGTTTGTATATTATGTGTCATATTTAAGAAAACTCCTCCAAACCCAAATTCACTAGGATTTTCTCCTACAGTCCTATAGTTTCTATAGTTTGAGTTTCTGTTTAGGGCTTAGTACCTGGTCCATTTGGAGTTAATTAATTTTATTTTATCTATTTAATTTTTTTTTTTTGGTAGAGAAGAACTGGGGTACAGGCCAGAGGCACAGGGAAGGGGGCTGAGAGGAGTCACCAGAGACAGAGTGGGGAGCAGAACAGGCAGATGGACTGAAACACACTGCTGAGGGGAGCAGCGGGCGAGGCAGGAGAGGTCTGCCATGCCATGTGGGTTCCTCCCTGGCCAGATTGAAATCAGGCTGTAGGGGTGATAGTGCTGAGACTTAACCCCTAGGCCACCAGGGAGACCCCCTTGGAGTTAATTATTTTTTATTTATTTATTTATTTTTATTTATTTATTTATGCACTGGGGTACAGGCCAGAGGTGTGGGGGTGGTGAGAGAATCCACCAGACAGAGCAGGATGCAGAACAGGCAGATGGACAGAAACACTGCTGAGGGGAGCAGCGGGCGAGGCAGGAGAGGTCTGCTGCGCCCTGTGGGTCCCCTCCCTAGCCGGCAGCAGGGCTCGAACTCGTGCTGCAAGTGGCTATGGTCTGCTTCATAGCGCGTTGCTTAACCCACTACGCTACTGGGGCGGGCCCTGGAGTTAATTATTTAATGATAGAATCAAGGCGTTTTTGTTTTATGGGTTTTGCTTGTCTGTTTTTTGACTACGGACCTTCAATTTTTCCAGAACCATGTACTCAAAGGCCCGCCATCCTTCTTGAGGAGCCAGGTGGCCGTACCTGCGGTTTTGTGACGGGCTCTAATCTGTCCCTGTCTCTACCTGTGTCTTCGTTCGGACAGTCTCGATCACTGTTGCTTTATAATAAGCCTTGAAACCAGGCAGTTTTGTTCTCCCACTTTCCTCATCTTTTAAAAGTTTTCTCTTTACTCCAAGCCCTTCAGGTTTCCATACGAATTTCAGAATCAGCTTGTCAATTTTTACAAAGAACCTATTGGGATTGGGTTGAATCTATAGGAAAATTTGGGGGGAGCCACCACTTCAAAAATGTTGAGTCTTCTGGTCCAGCAAACAGTACGTCTCTCCTTTTCTTTAGATTTTATTCAGTTTCTCTCAGCAGCATTGTATAGTTTTTGTGTTATCTTCAGTGAAACTTATTTTTATGGTACAAAACATGGTAAATAAAATATTCCATTTTTCACTGTTTGCTGCTAGGACAGAGAGATACTGATAGTTTCGTATTTACTTCATACCCTCGGCCCCTCCCTACTCTTTTTTTTTTTTTTCAAAGATTTATTTATTTATGCACACAAGAGCTGGGGTATAGGCCAGAATCGCGGGAGGTGAGAGGATTCACCAGAGACAGAGCGGGGAGCAGAACAGGCAGACTGACCGAAACACACTGCCAAGGGCAGCAGCGGGCGAGGTCAGAGAGGTCTGCTGCGCCCTGTGGGTCCCCTCCCTGGCCGGGGATCGAACTCGTGCTGCAGTGACTGTGGTTTGCTTCATAGTGCGTTGCTTAACACACTGTGCCACCTACTCTTTTTTAAAGCTCAATTTACCAGACCAGAAGTCTGGGAATATGGAGGTGTTGGGCATTTTCGTCATATGATGAGCTCAGTCATAGAATAAAGGCACAAGCTTTAATGATAAGATTCTTTCCTGGTTTAAGTCAGTCACCAGTACAGCCGGTGGCGCGCCGTGCCCATAGAAGGCGCAAGAAGAGGGGACGATGAGGTGAATCTCACCCTCCACAGACAGTCTCCTGGATTCTGGGGCACTCTTGGGGGGCAATGAAGGCAGGTGGAATGCTGTGCGGCCTCTTTAAGAGACCAGCAGGGAGGACCAGCCACCAGGCCACTGGAAGGCAGCCCAGGAGATAAGATAAGGCCCCCTGGCTGGTTTAAGCTGGGGTCCTGAGCCAGCGTGGCTGGGCTTTTGATAGACAAACAGGAACCAGGGAGATAAGGAAGAGGTGCCAGCTACCAGACCCAGGCTGGCAAGAGGTGTAGCAGCCAGGTCACCCCCGGGACCTGAAAGGAGAAGGGGATACTAGCTGGGGTGTGAGAGAGGGCACCTGCTTCTGTGTACATCCTCTTGCGTCTGTGTCCATGGCATAAAACCCTTCTGTACTGGCCTTTAAGGCTTCCTATGTAGTAAGTCCCCACGCACGCAGGAGTGAAGCTTTTCTGCCTTGCTGGCATCTCTGAGCTCCAGCGAGGTGCTCTGGTGACTGTGGAGACTATCTGATTTCTTGCTCAAGCTGGAAAAGTCTTAGCCATGCAGAGAAGCCGGGATGGAGCAAGAAGCCTGGAGCCGCTCATTTGCACATACCTGAAGAGATTTGCATGTGCCCCTTGCTTGCAGATGCTTCTCTGCTCCATTGAGATTTTCCCAGTTGGTTGTCTGTTTTTAAAGGGAGAAGAGGGGGTTTGTCTTAACCCCTCACTGCCCACTATTATCTTCGTGCTCCAAAGATGACGCTAGAACAGTTTTCTGCAGTTTGGAAATATAAAGGCTGCCAGCTGTGGCCACGTAATCATGCAGTGAGGTACAAACACGTCTCTACGTGTCAGGGGGTTCTCTTCATTTCTGTTCTGATTCCCATTTCCCCTCGCAAACTCCCAAGTGAGACGGGAGTTACAAGGCAAAGAAACCCTAGAGTGAAAGGGTCAGAAGCTGAACCGCTTAGACAGCCCCACGGAGGAGGAGCGGACGGGCTGCCCCTGGGCTGAGAGGCCAGCCACACTTACCTGGACCTGGAGGCCGCCTTCCCGCTTCCTGCCCCACGGGATGCTGCGACTACCTTTGTCTGTTCTCGCTCCTCCAGGGATAAATAAAAATACCGTCCCTCCCCTGGGCCCCGCGCCTCCATTGGCCAGCAAGGCAAATATTTCATAATGTGGGCTCACCCAACTGGGCATCGTGCCAGAGCCTGCACGCCGCAGGTTGCCAACGCGCTCCAATCGGGTGGGCCGGCCTGGGTGGTACCGGCGGCTCCGCTCTGCACATGGGAGGCCGGGAGGCGGCAGCGCTCAGGTGGACTCCGTCAGGTGAGAGCTGCCGCTCCCTGGGGCTGGGAAGGGGCCGGGCGTCCATCAGCCAGCTCGAGCGGCCCGGCCGGCGCTGCAGGAGTTAGGGCCGGTGCCCACGTGCGTGCGGCTGTTAATGATTGCTACCCCAGGGACCGGCGAGGGTGGCAGGGAAACCTGGCCGGTCCCAGTGTGGAGGGAGCCAGGGCCAGCAGAGGAGCCGCAGGCAGGAGCCGGTGAGTGATCTGTCCGGTGTCTGTCTGTCTGTCTGTCTGTCTGTCTGTCTGTCTGTCTGGGCGGCTCTGGAGCAGGCCAGGGAGCGCCCGGCAGGGCTGGCACAGGCTTTTGTTACAACCGTGCATGTTCCCGGCTTGGGCCGGATTGCCACGCCGTTCCTATCTAGTGAGAGAAGCCGCAGGTCTTCAAGGGGAACCGCTGGGCACAGGCGCCCGAGCCGCAGACCGCTGTCTGTCCGTCCAGACAGAGACAGGGCAGTGGCCACCCGCACGGCTGGGCTGCTTCCGAGCCCCCCAGCCGTTGTCCGCAGAGGGGCTGGTGCTCTGGGCAGAAGCCCCTGCTCTCTCCAGAACTGGTTCTGACCAGCAGGTGGGGAGGGCAGAGCCCGGGGAGGGGGCCTCATAGGCCTCTCTGTGGTCCTGACTCAGGGGCAGGGGTGAGAGGCGGAGGGAGCTGACCCCGGGAGGGGTGGGGTACAGAGAGTTGGTGGGAGGGGGAGAACTTGGAACTTACTAAGACAGAGCTGCCATTTGACTGAAGCCCAGGGAGGTAGAGGCAGTCTTTGGGGTTCAGCTTCCTGTTACCCCTTTGCTGTCACTTCCCACCCAGGCCCCTCACCCCCACCCTCCCTAACCTTTGTGCTCCTGACCAGGCGCCTTCTGGCAAGCCAGGCTGGGCCCGGGGGTGTGGCCGAGCTCCTTGGCCCTGTTGGAGGAGGCGCTAGGCCTGACTCTTCTTAGCTGGCGCGACACTTGTGTGTGCGCGGGGGGTGCACTTGCACACGCACGTGTGCTAAAGTGACAGCCTGACTCTGTACAGTTGAGGGAGGCTGTTGACATCCCCCCTTAGCCAGGGGTCCTCTGTTCTGCCTCTTTCCCTGGGAGGAACAGTGATGGGTGGGGTGATGGGTGCGCTCCTGGTGGCCCTGCGGGGGTCTGTGGGAGAACAGAGTGCTCCCTGTGTGGCGATCTGGAGATAAGCTAACCCCACCCCGCGGCTTTCTGCTGGGTGCTTCCTCTGCTGGCTGCCCACAGGCAAACAGAAACCAGGCACAGTGAGGGGGAGGTGCCAGCCGCTAGACCAGCAGGGCAGGAGCTAACACGGCCAAGTTTCCGGGCCTGTGAGCCCGGGCAGAGGGGAGGCAGAGACTGCAGCAGGCCCTGGCTCCTCCGCTCTGGACCAGGAGTTAGCACCGCAGTGGCCGGCGGCCTCTGTCCTCGCACGCCCAGGGAAGCGGCACGAGGGCTTGCAAGAGCCGTGGCTGGTGCTCTTCCAGGCCCACCGGAGCTCCGGCAGCAGGGGGGCTGTTTGTGCGCTCCGACAGATGTGGGCAGACTCACCTGTAGCTCAGGTGTCGCTTAAGGAGACTGGCTCCCTGCTGGCCCGGACATGCACAGCACCCCTCTCCTCCTCTCTGCTCCCCAGTCTCAGCTCCCCCACGCAGCGTTCCTTGTTCCTTCGATGCTGCAGCAAGACAGGGCGGGGCGGGGGGCAGCTGGGCTCCTTACCTGCTTCCCTCCCCCTGCCCTCTCTCCTTATCTGGCTCCTGGCTGGGTCTCCACCTGGGAGTGGTGCTTCCATCCCCCAAGACACCCCCGCTCCTCCATGGACACTCTGGCACCTGCTTCCTGTGCTGCTGGTTCAGGAACACATTGTTGACCTCCATTACACAGGCCCCGGGGCGGGGGTGCCGGGCAGACCCCTCGCTCCATCCGCTTCCTCCCTCCAACCTGGCCGGAAGCTGGGCCATCCGAGGAGGACAAGGCAGTCAGGAGGGACAGATCTCTCTGTTTTGCCTTTCTTCTCTCCCTGCATCCTCCAGTGCTGCGACCTTCCCCAAGTGCCTGGACCCCTTAGTGATGTTCGCAGAGGAGAGCCGTGATGCGTGTGTGTAAAAGTGATGAGTTATCCAAATTAATTTTGATTGGCCTTTGAAGTATAGCATTTGATTTTAGGTTTTTAATTGTGTGGCTGGCAGCAGATCGCCCTGGTTTTTTGGTTTAGCTGAGGTTTCTTTTTCTTTTTTTTAAAGATTTATGCACACAAGAACTGGGCTACAGGCCAGAGGTGTGAGGTGTGAGAGGATCCACCAGAGACAGAGTGGGGAGCAGAACAGGCAGATGGACTGAAACACACTGCTGAGGGCAGCAGCAGGCGAGGCAGGAGAGGTCTGCTGTGCCCTGTGGGTCCGCTCCCTGGCTGGTAGCAGGGATCGAACTCGTGCTGCAGTGGCTGCGGTTTGCTTCATAGTATGGTGCTTAACCCACTGCGCCACCAGGGAGGCTCTCGCTGAGATTTCTAAGGAACCTTGCATCCCCGAGAGTACCCATCAGCTGGTGGAGGAATCAGCTGGTGGAGGAAAAACCGGTTTGGAATCAAGTGTTTCGTAGAATCCGAACACATTAGAGCTAAAGGTGACTCGGAGAACATTGAACCCAATGCAGCCACTGGAATGTTCCACCGTGGTGGGGGGTGTGAGGCTGTTCTGTCCAGTGTGGTGACCACCCAGAGGGCAGCTGTGGCCGGCACAACCGAGGAGCCAGCCATTCCATTTTGTGCAGCTTTATTAATTAAAATGAAAATAGCCACATATGACTAGTGGCAAATAAACTAGATGGTGCCACTGCTTTGTTTCAGTCCTTTACTTTGTTAATGATTAAAACAGCAGCCGCTTAGAGCGACTGCATGTGCCAGGCACCCTGTTTGCTCTAAAGGTGTGATCTTGCTTAATCCCCTCGGCAACTCTGGTGTCACCCCATGTTACAGATGGGGAAACTGAGTCCCAGGAAGGGAAAGACTTCAGTGCTAGTCAGACACAGGGACTCCGACACCAAGGCACTGCCTCGGGTGACCCCACAGCACCCGCCCTTCTGTCTATGCCACCCTGGAAGTCTTCTCCAAAGTCCTCCAAGTCCTGTCCCTTCCGGACCTCTCTGTGGCTCTCTGGGGCGTTGGGGGAAGCGACTGTCCTCAGTCCACATGTGGGCAGTCCTGCAGTTCCCCACAGCCCATCTCCAGACGCGCTTCGAGTTTTCCCTGCTGCAGACAGCACTCGGGGAGATTCCGCTGCGCCCAGAGCCCTTGGCAAGCTCCCCAAGCACGTGGGAAGTTCCAGACTCCTCACTTCTGTGCGGGGGTGTTTGCGTTTTTCCCCACAGTCTCCCTGTGTCCCAGGGAGAGGAGCAGCCCAGCGCTCCGTGGGGGGCCGGGCAGCTGAGGAGGCGCCTCGGTCCCCCCTCATTGCCCTACGGGGCTCTTCCCGCAGAAGCAGTGGCCCAGGCATCTGCCCCCGCTGGCTGCCCCCTTCCCCAGTGGAGCTCTGCTTTGCAGACTGAGTGGCCACCAGTGGCAGGGAGGGCAGGAGCTGAGGGGCAGCTGGGCCTGCCCCAGGGTCCCACGCAAGGGCCCTGAAGCTCGGCTCCTTCACCCCAGTTCAGCGTCCCCCATGTCCCCCCTCCTCCCGCCAGGACCCCGGCACCGCTCCAGCCTTCCCAGCCAGCAGCTTCCACGTGGGAGGCAGGGCCTGTGTGTGGCTGCCCTGCGCCTGGCACATGGACAGGTGCCCGCGGACACTTGCAGGTGCCCCCACCTCCATCACGTGCGTCGGCCCCACCTCTGCTCCCTGGGGTTCCCAGCAAAGGGATGAGGCTCTCTCTCCATTTGCATGGCAACCTTTGGAGCTGATGTGCCCTGATGTGCTCCCCATCCCCCCACCCCCACCCCCGGTCTTGCACACAGGGCTCGGGAAGGCCAGCAGCAGGGCCGGCTGCCCAGGTCCGGACTCCGTCTCCTATCTCCTGGCCTGTGGCCGGGGCAGCGGCCTGTGCCCTGGGCTCGCCCTCTCCATCCCCCCCACCTCCCCCTCCCCGTGGCCTTGTCCCCTGCTGGCCAGAGCAGGGATGCCCGTGCTGGGGGCTGGCCGTGAGGGGCTCCAGCAGCCACCGATCTCGCTGTTGTTTCATTGTTAAGTGAGGAAACCAAGGCACAGAACAAGTGGACCCTCAAATTTTGCTGCATTGGGGTCCAGCGGGCACGGGTAGCTTTTGAGGGGTGGAGAGAGGATATGCCCCAGCTGCACCCTCTCCAAGCACTTTGTCACATTCCTGCCCCTGGTCTTGGAGGGGCCCGGGCAGGACACCAGAGCAGATCTGCTGAGCTGGGAGGGAGGAGGGCTGGCTCCAGAGACCGTCCAGGAAGGGCCAGCTGGGCCGCCTCACCGCTGAAGGCCAGGCCGAGGGTCCCCTCCGAGCTGGGGGAGAAGTAATGAATCGCTGCCCGGGGGCTAGCCCTGGGGATGCTCTCCACGCTGCCTGCTGTGGGGGGCAGCTTGGAGGCAGGGGGCCAGGGACCCCCTTTCCAGTTTGTGTCTGGCTGAGCTGGGCCCAGGTGGGACTGAGAGAAGGAAAACTTGGAGTGGAGCGGGCAGCTCCTTCCCTCCTTCCTCGCTTCCGGTTGCCCTTAGCCGGGAGCACACGCAGCAGAGAGCAGGTGCGCCAGCCCTGGCCTGGAGGAGGGGCGGGGCCGAGGGGGCGAGGGGAAATACCTCCCCTTCGCCCGCAAGCACTCCGGGCCCCAAAGCCGATCTAAGCCCTGGGAAGGGACTCTGGTGTCCAGACGCTAAGGGACGGCCACCCAGGGATGGCGCTCAGTGATTCGTGGGCAGAAGGGACACTGGCCTGAGGCTGGCACCCTGAGGGTCGCTGGGGCACGGGAGCTGGGGAGGGCGCCGGCGGGGGGGGCACCCCAAGGCCTGGTGGAACAGCCCGAACCCGCGAGGACGAGTCCCAGTGTTTTGGTAGCACGCGCTTACGTGAGTGTTCACTCCGGCCATCTTGACTTCTCCTCAGACAGACAGAACTGCGTAAAGTAAAATCATCAGCTGGAACGTAGAATAGTCCCAGCCAGTGGAGAAGCTCCGTGTGAAGGTCCCCCGCGAAGTGCCTCTCAGGAGCACACAGGTTCTCCTCCCTCCACGACACGCACACGCAACACACGTTGCATGGGATGTAGCCCCATGAGCTGACTGAGCAGCGCTAGGCCCTCCGGGCCTCCCCTGCCTTTTGGGGTGTCTCTCCCAGGGTAGGAATGAAGAGCCTCCGGGCGGGGTGGGGGAAGGCTGGGGGCGACAGCTGGGCCCAGGAAGGAGAGCTGCACGATGGGGTACCTGGGCCCTGATTCGTGGTTTCTCGCTTGGCTACGGCTCTTTACTCTCTTTCTGAGCGAGGGACGAGCTCAGGGATTCTGCCCCTCCAGCCCACTCCGTGAGTGGCCACAGAATCGGGGGAGCTCTGTCTCTTCAGCTTCTGGGGGGCTGGGCTAAGAAGGCAGAGTGGAGCAGCTAAGCGCACAGCCCCAGACTTACCTCCTAGACATTCAGGCAGTAGCTGGGTGTCTCCGACGTCACACGCTTGCTTGGGAAGGATAACCTATTTCTGCCATTTTGGAAACGACTGTGGCTTGGGAGGAGGAGGGCAGAGGCCAGGGCTGAGAGGACTGGAACAGGGACGGCCCGGCTGGCAGCTGGGTCCTGGGGGCCCACGGGCTGGTATTTTGATCCGTTGTAGCACGTGGAAAAAAACAGCGTCGTTTGGAGGGGACCCCTTCTCACACCTAGAGGTGGCCCAGGGCCTGAGCCCCCGGCCCCCTCACCGTGGTGGTCCCCTCTCTGTGTCAGGAGAGCAGAGGGTCTTTGGAGAGAGGTTGGCCAGGAAAGTCTTTTTGCCTCGGAAAGACTAGGGAGCTGCAGGAATCAGACGCTTTGGACGTGGGAATGTGAACGGAGTTGGTTTTTAATTGGGCCGGAATACTGAGCAGATAAAGCTCCTTGAAAATATGATGGCAGCTGGAGGGGGAGGCGAGAGTAGGCGCCAAACCTCTCCCGCCTCCCCACCACCGAGGCAGCAGACAGCAGACGTCCTCCCCGGGGCCTGGACAGTCGAGCTTGGAATTTGCTAGCTGAGGGGAAAGGGAGGGCGCTGGCTCTCTGGTTGCCCTCCTCCCTGCCCCTGAGCCCTCTCCACCTAATGAGCTGTGATGGGAGGAGCATCGGGGTGGGGAAGCCTGGCCAGGGCTACACTCTGTCAGCAAATTCTCAGGGGCTATGGAAATGAAGCGCTTGGTGTGTGGCAGATAACTAAAGGGGGAGGGGGCGGCCCTGGAATTGGTTGAGTGTATTTCTCTGGTTGTTAATATTTATCATGCAGGGAAGCCTGGGAGTTCAGCCTGGGTGTGTGCGTGCGTGTGTGTGCATGTGCGTGTGCGTGCACCTCCCCAAACACACGGGCTGCAGAGGGTCGTGAAGACCCTGGCTGATGTTACTTCTTGCACTGTGGAGCCAGACGCCGGCCCTGGGGAGCAGGGCCGAGCTATCGGGGTGAGGCTGTCCTTAGAACTTAGGGGCTGGGCCCGAGAGAGCCCTTGCCCCCACCTTGCAGCCTTCTCAAGCCTGAGAGTTTTCCACCTTCTCTCTCTGGAGGCTGGTATACTTATTTTTTTTTTTTAATTTTTTAAAAAGAGCAGCCAGATTCCTAGGCAACTCATTTTGCATCTCTCTCTCTCTCTCTTTTATGATTTATTTACTTATGCAGACAAGAACTGGGGTACAGGCCAGAGATGTGGGGTGGTGGTGAGAGGATTCACCAGAGACAGAGTGGAAATGGAACAGGTGGATCCCCACTGCTGAGGGGAACAGTGGGCAAGGCAGGAGAGGTCTGCTGCGCCCTGTGGGTCAGCTCCCTGGCCGGGGATCAAACTCGTGCTGCAGTGGCTGTGGATGCTTCATAGTGTGGTGCTTAACCCCTTGTACCACCAGGGAGGCCCTGGAAGCTGGCATATTTATTTCTTGATTTGTTTTTTTAAGCAAAATGGTCATATCTGTCTTCTCTTAGGCATAAAACATTCCACATCTTGGAAGTTTACACTTACTGTTTCCTAGAATGAGAAGGAAGATGGCGCATGGGAAAGCCAGGGGCCATTGAAGTCAGCTGCTAGTTCGTGCTGGACTGTGGGTGGCAAGTCCAGTCTGTCACGTGTCTGAACTGCTGGCCCTGCCACCGGGGCCACCTTTGTAGGTACAGCGGATAAGGTGGCCACCGGGTGGGCAACCTGGGAGTTAGAGGGGCTCTTGCGTCCATCTCCTTAAGATTCCCTTTCTTTGGGTGGAATCCAAGAGGCCCATTTCAAGATGTATTCATTCTTGAGAAATGGCCTGCTTACCTATCCTTGTTTACCTTTTTTTAAAAACAAAAATATTTATTTATGCTGGGGTACAGGCAAGAGTGCAGGAGGTGAGAGGGTTCACCAGAGACAGAGCGGGGAGCAGAACAGGCAGACTGACTGAAACACACCGCTGAGGGGAGCAGCGGGCGAAGCAGGAGATGTCTGCTGCGCCCTGTGGGTCCCCTCCCTGGCCGGGATCGAACTCGCGCTGCTGTGCTGCGGATGCTTCACAGTGTGGCGCTCAACCCGCTGCGCCACCAGGGAGGCCCTTGTTTCCCTTTTTAAACGATCTGTACCTGGTCAGCTCTTCCTACTGTCTAACTTGAACAAAAAACCAGCCTCCTGTGCAGCGTGGTGGTGGAGGCATCCTGCTGGTGGACTCCGGTTCAGAGCCCTGCACAAGCGGGGAGCTCGCAGCCCGCAGCCACGCCTCGCCGTCCGCCTGGGCACAGGAGAAGTAATTTAACTTGCAACCTCAGCAAAGTCTGTGGGAGGCCCCTGAGCTCAGCTTGACGAGAAAGGGGATATTTTTGCCTTGAGAGGAAGAAAACTCATTCCCCAGTGCACCTCCACCCTCTCCTCTGGTGCAGATGAGCTTAATTTTCTTCCCCTCCTAATGAAGATGGATCAAAGCCAAGCTATCTATTCAAAGGGGAGCCGGAGAGGAGAGCTGAGTGAGGGGATGAGGGGGAAGAAATAGAACTCCTCTGGTAGAGAGGAAGTAATTAATTTTAAGAGCGAGCAAAGATAGGGAAGCCCTTGGTAATAGAATGTCAAATTCCAACTGTAGGTGGTTAAAAACACAGGCAGCCTGGAGCTCTTCGTTCCTCCATCCAACAAATATTTACTGAGCTCTGTGCACGGGCAGGGACCGCAGGCAGACAGGACCCAGCTCTAGCACCGTGGCAGGGCCCAAGCCAGCGGCCCAGGATGGGGAGAGGGTGCTCCCAGCACCCTGAGGAGGCTTCGCTCTCAGCAGCAGGTCAAACCTCTGCAGAAGCACCACTAAAGGGGGCCCTCCCTGGTGGCGCGAGGGGTTAGGTCACAGCGCTATGCAGCATCCGCAGCTACGGCAACACGCGTTCGATCCCCGGCCAGGGAGGGGACCCAAGGGGTGCAGCAGACCTCTCCTGTCTCCCCGCTGCTCCCCTCAGCAGTGTGCTTTAGTCAGTCTGCCTGTTCTGCTCCCCACTCTCTCCGGTGACTCCTCTCACCCCTCATATATCTGGCCTGTACCCCAGCTCTTGTATGCATAAGTAAATAAATCTTAGAAAAAGGAAAGTGCCACGAAAGTGTCGAGGGTGCTAATGTTTGACTTGGGGGTGTGAGCCTGTGTGGCAGCAGCTGCGCCCCTGTTCTGTCTGACCAGCTTGTCTCATCGCGCGTTAAATGATGTTGGTCGTTTGTTTTTCCACTCACTGGCTGCATCGCTCCCCGAACAGTTCTGTCTTCGATTCACAGTATCAGATGAGTGCCTCCCTGTCAGTGTCCGTTGTGACATCACAGGTGCTGTGACAGCAGACCGTGACGTCAACACAACACCCATGGCTGTTAAAAAGAACTGCACTGGGCGGGAGGGAATGTGTCACCCACAAAGTGGAATAATGTCGGAAGTCGAAGGAACTGACTTTTGATATTAAAAACCACCTAAGCACACCAGGTGACAGTGAGCCCCGAGCTGCCACGAGACTCCTTCCCGGGCCCCCAAAGTCCCCTCAGGGCGGCCCGAGCAGCAGGCCTGGGGGTAGGGGTGGGAGAGGCGACCCTCAGAAGGCCCTGGCCGTGCACAGACCCCGACAGGGCGCGGGGGGCAGGGGGCTCTGCCCATCTTCGGCCGCTGGAGGGCTCAGGAATGAGCGGCCGTGCAAACCTCCTTGCCCTGAGCACATCTGACGGTTGCCAGCTGGAATTTCTCACATCGCATCTGGGAAGATTTTCAGAAATAAACACCCGGTGACCCCCTCCGAGCCCCACTGGCTGGCCTCCTCCTCGTGGACTCTGGCTTCCCTTCAAGCCAGAGAAGCCTGGTCCTGGCCCGGCTCTGGAGCCACAGCATCCAACCCCGTGCCCTACCTGCTCGCCACCCCTGGACCAGGCCAGGTGGAGCCGGCACCTGGGGCGGTGCCCGCAGAGGCTGTTGGGAGACTGCCGAGAGGACCCGTTTATGATGCTCCCGTCTGCACGGCGGGCTGGGAGCGGAGAGGAGACTTAATCAGTCTGAGCAGCCGACAGCGGCGGCTGCAGAAGCACGTGAATCTGGAGCTTCACTGGATCCGGTGCCCTGAGCTCTGCAAGGGTCTCAGAAGCAGCAAGTGATCTCCACGCAGGCAGGCGTGCCGGGGCAGGGCGGCGGGAGGCTTCCTGCAGGCTGCGTGAGTCCGCCGCCAGATGGGAGCGCAGCTCCGACCTCCACCCGCCCAGCGCCTGTGTGACCTTAGCTCCGTGAACTCGGACCACCTGCAAGCCGTGCACCTGCTCTGCGCGCCTGTCTCTCCGGCTCGGCGTTTTCTCCAGGGGACCTGAGCCGGGAGGCTGGCATCTCCTGCCTGCGGGCTGTGCCCCCGGCACCCTGGCAGGCAGCACTGGCTGAATGCTAGGAGGCCTCGGGGCCCCCAGGCACCCGGGAAAGCCCCTCCCCCTCGCCTGGTGCCTAGCTGGGAGGAGGGGAAGCAGCAGCCCGTTCGGTGCCGGTGTGAGCCCGAGCCAGACCGAGGACTTACCTCTCAGAGGGATGGTCGGGGCAGGGTGCCCGGCGGGGCTTCTGAGGCTGCTGATTGGGGGACTGAGCTGCCAGAAAGATGCTGAAGTTTCGGGCTGATCGGCGGGTCAGGTAGGGATGTCTCGGATGGGCAGGAACCAGGTGGAGCAAGCGCAGGCCTGAGCAGCCGTGGGCTCCGGGGCCCAGGGTGAGGGGCCTGCCGGGCACGGCCGGGGAAGGGAGAGGAGTTAGGTCAACGCTGCTGCATTGCAGTGCTTGCAAGGGGAAGCTATTTTGAAATTGGTAGCGCCGGGATGGAGAGAGGACGTCATCTGTAGGGGTTGCTGGGTAGAGCGTCTGGGCCAGGGATGGAGCCTGCGTTCCCTGAGACCGCCAGCTGGCAGCAGGCCGCGCGTGTGTGCATGCGTGCGTGCCTGCCTGCCTGTCTGTCCCATGGCTCTCAGGGAGTTTCAGCAGTTAGTACAAGGACACGGAGAGCAGTGGGGAGGAGAGGGTGGCGGATGCTCCATGGCACCTCAAGGACCTCAGGCGTCACAGACGCCCCTGCCCCCAGACCGCTGGAGGTGGCAGAGCCCGGGATAAGGGTGACTGCACAGTCCCCCTCACGAAGAGCCCCTGTGGTTGAGTGGAGGGGAGCTCTCCTGTTAGGGGGAGAGAGGAGGAGCGGAGTTTCAGATGTGGGAGCGGATTTGGTTGTTATGGTTGGAACTCAGACCTGATTCGGGGTCCCGCAGGCACGTCTGGCTGTAGCACCCAGGTTCGCACTCACGGTGGCCACCGCTGCTGGTGGCCACCGTCCCCGTGCCTCTGGGTCCCGCTCAAACACGCCGGCTTGAAGCCGAAGCTGCACCCTGATACGTCGTTAGCAGACGGCGCAAGGCCTCGCTCTCGGCTGGACAAGGGGGGTGGTCTGCTTCGGGCGTCGGGGCCAGTTCCTTTCCTCTGCAGATCTCTGGGCCTGCCTGCCGCTTGCCAGCAGAATGCTGGCTCTCGGCTTGGGGGGCCCACCGGTTGGGAGGCAGGAGCCATACCCTGGCACAGCCTCGCAGGCTCTGTCCAGGCGCCGGCTTCTGGGGCGCGCTGAGCCTGCTCTGGACGCTGCAGGGTCTCTCGAGAGGGACAAGCGAAGAGGACCCGGAAATGTCCCATCCCCCACTGGCCGGACACCCGCGTCCCTACGACAGCGTCCTTGCCGGGCAGCCCTGGCCGTGGCTCCGTCCCATGGCTGGCCCCCTGACCAGCCCCTCCCTGCCTCCGTGGCTGCCTGCTTCCCGCCCTCTCTTCCTGAGGCCAGCAGGGACTGGCCTGCCGTTCGGTCCGCCAGAGGAGCCACAGCGAGAGTTCCCCAAGGGGCCCCCGGTTCTCCGCGTCTGCCTTGGTAGCCCCATCCTCTGCCTGGGCTTCGGGCACTGTCCTCATGGCTCTAGGCCCTCGGACCCCAGCCTGGAGATGTGCCTGTGGCCGTGCCAGCACTGCCCTCCGGGCCAGCGCCCGTGCCCGAGACCTGGGTCGGAGGGGGTGGCGCCCAGCCCGAGCTCCAGAGGCCCCTCTGGGTTTCCCATTCCCTTTAAAGCAAGAGATGGCGCGCAAGGCAGGAAAGGGAAGAGTCGGGCGGGAGATTGTGCTTTGCACGAGCGCGGGCAGCTTCCCCTGGGGCGCTGGCCGGAGTTGTCGCTGGGGGACCTGCCGCTCATGGAGTCCTGTCTGTTGGAGCCCCCACCCCACCCCACCTTTTGCCCGCAGACACGCTTGGGACCAGGCGGGCCTGGTTTGTCATGGAGCCAGTGAACGGCCGACAGTGACGGGCCCCGAGAGGCAGAGGGACACCGCCTGGTGCCCGCGCCCTCCTTGCCCGCCCGGGGGCCGCGCCCTGTGCCTCCGCCGTCTGGGCCTTTGCTGCAACACCCCCTCTCTTGCCTCTGCAGCCACAATGAGAGACGCACCACGTTCCTCCACCCAGTGACTGGGCAGGTCCCGGAGGAAAACAAAAAGTTTAACTTGAAAACGTACGTGGACCCTCCTCTTGCTGCCTTCCTGCCCGTCCTCCAGCTGTGCCATCCGGCGGCTCAGCACCGGGGTAGGGGAGGGGCGTGGGGGGCAGAAGGGAGAGGGCTGGAAGCAGACGTGCTGAGGCTGGAAGCACTGAGACCCCCGTGTGAGTCGCTTATCCCCATTCCCCAGTGGGCGCCGCCCGTAGGTCCAGCGGGAGGAGAGGGGCAGGCTGAGGCTGGCAGCGCCCAGGGCCCTCTGGGGCGGGCGCGGGGGCCAGGGGTCTGGGAGAACCACGAGAGCCAGGTGCTACTTTCTGTCACTGTGGATCTTGCCGAATGAAAGAAAGAAGGGTCATCGAGTGAACCCACGCCACCAGGCCACTACGTCTTTAAATCAGAAGGAAAAGGAGCTCTGGACTCCTCAGGGGCAGCTTTTGAAAAATGAATGACAGGAAAGAAAGCGTCTGGGGTCACTGGCACAGAATCTCAGCAGAGGAGAGAGCCGCGGGGTGACCTCTTGGTGGCACGCAAGGGGAGGCGGGGGCAGGTGGGGAGGAGGGGGCGGGTGGTTCCCTTTGCTTCTTGGTTCTGACTAGTCTCTTTCTTCTTTCTTGGTCAACTTGAAACCAGACTGACCTTGGACATGTCCAGTAAAGCAGGTGGGAAGCGAGTGGCCACTGCCAACAGCGACCTAGCCAACCACAGCATGGTGTCCGAGGTCCCTCCGGAGCGGCCCAGCATCCGGGTAGGTCCAAGCCCCAAGGCCAGCGAGGGGGCAGGGTGCTCGGACGCGGATCGGCCTTCAGGCTCCAGCACGCAGACAGAGTGGCCCGGGGGGACAGTGGAGTGGGGAGACGCACCCAGACCAGAGCTTTGTGGAAGGCCAGACTGTGGGTCCGCAGCCTGGCACGAGCCACCTCTGGGCTGCATGATCCTTGGGGTGCGGGTCTCCCTGGTCACCGCAGGGTACTACCCAGCTCCCTGACCTCCATGCAGCTGGTGCCAGCAGCACCCAGCACCCACATGTCCTCAGCTCTCTCTGTGTCCCTGGAGCACAACACGACCCACCCTCATCGAGAGGAAGTGATTTATGGGGTCGGCAAACGAAGACTGTCTCGTGAAGGGCTACACTGAGATCTCGGAAGGGGTGGGAGAGGAGGAGAACCCAAGGAAGGAGCAGCAGCCCAGCAAAAAGCGACATGGGGGTCCAGAAGAGGGGGCCTTGAAGTGGGTGTTGGCTGCACTCTGGTGACCGGAGATGCTGAACAGGGCAGTTCCAGGGGCTGGGCAGGCACCTCTGGAGGAGAAGGGAGGGGACAGGTGGCAGAAGCCAGACAGCAAGTGGTGGTGCCGTCTGCAGTGGACTTTCCAAAAAGTAAGATGGGCCAGAGCCGTCTGCATGAATAAGTTCAATCTTGAAAACAGAATGTTGAGTAAAATGCAAGTTGCAGAATATGAAAAGTACATCCCTTATGTAAAGCGTGTTTTATAAGCACGGAAGGCGAGCTGCGTATTTTTAGATAAAGCTGAAGTTCAAGCGCATCACCGTGGACAGGCAGACTCATTTTGGGTCAGTGTTTGCCTCCAGGGAGGGAGAAAAGGTAATGAGATCGGGGAGAGGCTTGCAGGGAGCCCCGGCTCTGCTTGCAATGTTTTATTAGAGAAAAAGCAACATATTGTGGCGATTTATTCTCCACTTTTTGGGAGATGTTCAAAATATTAAAAACAAAAATGTAAAGGAACTTGGCTGTGAAGTGGGGCCGGGCAGAGGCGGGAGCTGGAGAGCTCGCGCGGGGGGGGGAGGTCTTGTCGCTGGCTGGTCCCCAGCCAGTGAGGCTCCTTTCTGCGGCATCCAGAGGGGCAGGGTGGAGGTGCCCTTAGCCCCAAGGAGCCTCCTCCTGAGACGGCGTGCAGCTGGGGGCGCAGGAGTCAGAGCTGCTGGGCCTCACACCCTCGGCTTGGGGTGTGAATGGGAGCAGAATGGGAGGCAGGGTGGAGGGGAACTGGGGGCTTAAGGTCGTACCCAAGGTTGGGAGGCCAGGATGGCGGTCAGTGAAGGACTATGAAGACGTCGGCCAGTGAGGTCAAGGGTCCTCTTAGGTCACAGGCTGGAGCTGTGGGGCTTGGACCCATCTGTGTGCGGTTTCCTGCAGCAGAGCAGGCCGCACAGGTGGTGGGCTTGACCTCCGGCAGCTTGACCTCGGCAGATTTGACCTTGGGTGGGCTTGACCTTGGCAGGCTTGATCTTGGGTGGGCTTGACTTCAGAGGGCTTGACCTCAGATGGGCTTGACCTCGGCAGGCTTGACCTTGGGTCGATTTGACCTCAGAGGGCTTGACCTTGGGTGGGCTTGATCTCGGGTGGGCTTGACCTTGGGTGGATTTGACCTCAGAGGGCTTGACCTTGGGTGGGCTTGATCTCGGATGGGCTTGACCTCGGAGGGCTTGACCTTGGGTGGGTTTGACTTCTGGTGGGCTTGACCTCAGGCTGGCTGACCTGGGGGGGGTTGACCTCGGGCAGCATGGGTTTGACCTCAGGCGGAAGAGGGTTGGAAGCTGCAGCGGGAAGGGGGTTGGATAAGGATATGGAGGGGTCGACAGGAGAGTAGCCAACTTGAGGAACCAGGGGAAGCAGTTTCCAGGCTGTGGAGAGGCGGAGAAATGGTGAAAGACGACAGGCTGAGAGGAGTAAGGAAAGGGCCCAAGGGTCTGCAGGGTTTGGGGTGCCGGATAACCTCCACATGACTGATCTCATCCATTATCTGTGTGCTCCTAATAGTGAAGCTCAGAAAGTGATTTCATGTCCCAGTTTGGGGTGCGCGTCACAATCCATTCTTCTTTCCTCCCTTCTCCGAGTACCCACTAAGTGCTTATAGAGCTGAACCCCTTTCGAGGCTCTGGCGGTGAAGGGGTGACCAGAGCAAAGCTGCCTCCCTACCAGGAGCCCCCAGCTGGGGGGAGAGCGAGCGCCCCCAGTGGGGGCTCTGTGGAGTGGGCTGGGGGCAGCAGCAGGCTCTGAAAGGTGAGCTGGGACTGGGCAGGGATACCCCCACCCCCTGGGAGAGCCAGGTGAGCCAAGGCCCATGCCCCATAGGGAGAACCTGGGAGTGAGAGTGGCCAGAAGCGGAAGGTGGGTGGTGCCCCTCCCCCCCCCAGATATCACAGATCCGCCCTTGGGGACTGTCCCGAGGAAGTGGAGTTCTCTCCTAAGCGATGAGCCGTCATGAGAAATATTAAGCAAGGGAGAGAGGATACTGGGTTCTAGAAGAGTCGCCAGGGTGACAGCAGGAAGGGCGACCCCTTCCCGGCGCCCACAGTGGATCCGGGGGAGGTGCAGGCTGAGAACCCCACGCCTGCTCGTGCCGGTGGCCAGGGCGAGGCGCGCGGGGCTCTGGCTGGCCCTGGGGGTTCGAGGACCCCTTGGCCAGGCACGGACACATCCAGGTCTGGCTAGCGAGAAGGTGAACTTGCTGCTGCATTTATTTATCCTGGTCGTACAAAGCGGACTGGAGTGAGAGAGGCCTCGGAACACAGAGGGCATTTCTGGGGAGCTGCATTTGAGGGAGCAGTGCCTGAGGCCGCAGCGTGTAAGCGCGAGCGGAGGAGCCACTCAGAGTGCAGTGGAGACTGAGAAGCAGTGGCCACAGGTGGGGGGCCCGAGAAGCCGAAGGAAGAGTTTCAGGGGCACGGAGGGCTAGCACCGTCCGACACGTCAGCTGGCCAGGGACGAGCGTCCGAAGCGCAGTGGCATCGCAGCTGCCGCCCCGGAGAAGGCGCGGAGGGCCCAGGCACGGGAGGAGAGGACCCTGGAGCGAGAGGGCTGGGGCAGGGGGGGGCTGGGCTGAAAGCCTGACCTTGCCCTAAGGACATCCGAGATTCTCTCCTGGGCCTCCTTGGCGGTGTGCTGGAGAGCAGCAGCTCCGGGGGGCTCTCCTCACAGAGGGAGGGCAGGGAGGGTCAGGCAGCTTCTCTCTGTGCTCGCCCCCCCAGGCGACCCGAACGCCCCGGAAGGCCATCGCCTTTGGCAAGCGCGCCCACTCCATGAAGAGGAGCCCCACGGCGCCCGTCACCAAGGCGGGCTGGCTCTTCAAGCAGGTGAGCCGAGGCCCTTCCGCTGCTGTGAACTGCGCGTCCCCTCATCACTCTGGGCACCCGTGGGTATCATAGTCCATGTGTGCCTTGGCCCCCGCATGCCTTGGCCCCCCATACCTTGGCACCTCCATGCCTTGGCACCCCCATACCTTGGACCCCCATATCTTGGCACCCCCATACCTTGGCACCCCCATACCTTGGACCCCCATACCTTGGCACCCCCATACCTTGGCACCTCCATGCCTTGGCACCACCATACCCTGGTACCCCATATTTTGGCACTTCCATGCCTTGGTACCCCCACACCTTGGCATCCCCAGCACACCTGGGTATCCACTCTGCCCATGCCCTGTTGCTGCTTATCTCTGCAAGACTCTTATTTCGTGAGGGCTCCAAGAAGTCGAGTGCCTTCCCGAAAGTCGCACAGAAATATCAGTGTCAAAGCTGGGAGACAGTGAGATCTCCCAAAGGGCGGGCGCAATGCCTCCAGCCCCACGGGGCCGCCTGCTGGCTCCTTCTGTGCAGATCCCTCTTGCTGTGCAGGTGGGGTGTCTCCTTGAAGCCCGGACTGCTCCCCAGTCTGCCCTTGCCCCTCGCTGCCTGCCCCTGCTGCCCATTCTGGCCCATCCCTCCCGTTTTGTCTTCCCCCAGGGTGGGAGGGGCGGGGGAGGGCAGCCACACCGGAGGCCTGGGCTGGCGAGCACAGAACAGCCTCCAGGGCAGTATGTGCTGTCCTGAGGGACGCCCTGCTCAGCCGTCTCCCCGCCCCTGGCAGGCCAGCTCTGGGGTCAAGCAGTGGAACAAGCGCTGGTTTGTCCTTGTGGACCGCTGCCTCTTCTACTACAAAGGTGAGCGTGCCTGCTCTGGCTGGGTGGGCATCGGTCGCCAGGGGCAGGGCATCGGCCGCTGGGGCGGGACACTGTCCCCGCGGGGGTCCTGGCTCCGTGGTGTGTGGCAGAGAAGGGCAGAGCTCACGCGCTCTCTCGTCGCCCCTGCCCTTGTGGTCAGCAGTGTTTCCAGACAGTTCCAGGCCCTGATGGGTGACTGGGCGACGCGGCAGGTGAGCACGACAGTCTTGTGACAGGTCCTGTGGCGGGGGGGGGGGGGGGGGGAGGAAGAGCTGGGCAGAGGAAGGTCCCTCTCATGGCTGACAGCCGCCTACTAATTGGAGCTTGTCTGCTGCAACAGTTTTGTCGGTTCTGTTTACTGTTGCGTCCACAGCACACAGTCAGCCCCTGGCACACAGTGGGTGCTCAGTCAGCGCCGGATAAGTGAGCGTCTGGTGGCTTCTACCTGCTTTAAATCAAAGGTGGGAGGGCAGCAGTCTGGCCCTTTGGTGCTGCTCCTGTAGGCAATAATTTTTAAAGTAGCCCCACCACCTCCTACTGGGTGGCGTGGAAGGACCTAGCGAGGCTGGTGACAGCCCCCGAGGCAATGCCAGGCAAGGCCCAGCCCCACGGGGAGAGGGTCGCTGGCCTGGGGCCGGGATGCTGCTCTGGCTCCCTTGCGCCCAGGCAGTGGCTGAGCCCTGACTTCTCCCTGCCTCCTGGGAGCAACCCAGTGAATCATTAACTTTGGCAAAGAAAGGCTGTGCCCAGTGACACCCCACCCACCCCCCAGAATATTGCTGTCTTTGTGCCCTGAACCCTGAGGAAAGAATGAACCCTGGGGGGGCGTGTGTACAGGCTGTCTGTACAGGCTCAAGATGGGGGAGCAGATGTGCCCCGACTGCTGCACTGGAGCCAAAGGTGCGTGAAGCCGGAAGGGCCAGGACCCTGCAGAGAGGAGAGAGATCTGGGGCTGGCGGGGGAGGCTGCAAAATACTGAGATTTCAGTCGCTGCAGTGGGGATTGCTGCTGCCCGCCGACGTGGTCCCACGATGCCCCTCAAACTGGCTGACTCCGCAGAAGAGAGCAGCTCTGACCTCCCAGAAGCAGCCTGGGCCCGGGCCCTGTCCCTCCTGCCCTCGCTTCCCTCTGGGGACCACACTGCAGCCTGGGGAGGCCAAACCTCGGCCATGTCTCCTACGCAGGCCAGGCGGCATCAAGTGAGAGGAGGCAGGGAGCTGGTGGAGTTTATGACCTGAGAGATGGCTTGCAAACCTCACAGGGCTCACACCGTCCCCAGCCCGGGGCCCTCTTGCTATGGTCTTATAGTTGCTCCCACCCTTTCTGGCCTCCTGCTGACAGCTGGGGACCCGACAGCCTAATCCAGCAGGCTCCTTTGGAGATCCAGGATGAATTATGTAGCAACCTGATTGTTAGCTGATCCAGGAACCAGAGGGCCTGGGGTGTGGCTTTCTGGGTGTCACGTAGAAGGGCAAGCGATGGTGGCCTGGGGCAACCTTGGGGACAGTTCCCCAGAGGACCAGCACCGAGGACCTCCACTGAGCCTCCCCTGGTGTCCTGTGAGGGGCGTCACTGCGGAACCGGCTGCCCAGGGCTGGAGGGTGGGTCCCAGTGCAGCTTGGGAGTCAGAATCCAGAGGTTCAGGGACCAGTCCCACCCTCATTACTTAGTAACCTTGGAGAAATCACCTGACTCTGCACCTCCACCTGCTGGCCTGTAAAACGGGTAGAACAGCGCTCTTCGTAAGCGTTTGGAAGGTTGGCTCCATTCTGGCATGTAGCTCAGAACCTTCCTGGCAGAGCGAGCACTCGAGAACATCAGCTATTTAGCACTGGTTGCTCGTCTGCCGGCACGGAGGCTGCTGCGGGCGGGCGCTGCTTCTGCAGTTCCCGCCTCTGGACCTCGCCTGCAGCCTCCGACCCCCCAGCCCGGGGTGCGCCTCCCGGCACTGTGCGGCTGTGTGTCGTGGTCTCGAGCGGAGCCGCAGGGCTTGTGGACGCGCACGGTGATAGGGCCGAGCCTGGGGTCGCCTCGCCGCTCGGCGCAGACAGCACACTCACGCCTGTCGCTGCAACCTGTCTCCCTGCCAGACGAGAAGGAGGAGAGCGTCCTGGGCAGCATTCCGCTCCTGAGCTTCCGGGTGGCCGCGGTGCAGCCCTCAGACAACATCAGCCGCAAGCACACCTTTAAGGTCAGTTGGCCTTCCCCTCCCAGGCGGGCAGGCGGCAAGGCTGGCTCTGGCAGAGCACACGGGCGTGGAGAAGCTGTAGGAGCCACATCCCTACAGCTCCCTGGAGGTGGAGGAGAGAGTGGGGTGCTACTGGGAGACTGGGATGGGGCTGTGCCAGGACCCCTCTCTTTCCTTGGGGGTCAGCCCAGAGAGGGCCCGTAGGGGTGTGCTTCAGAGGTGCCACAGGTCTTCCTGGGGAGAAATAGTTCTGTCCTGAGCCTTTCGACCCTCTGCCCAGCGGCCTCGCCCCAGAAAATCCCTCCCAGCACAGGCAGGACTGTGGCCTGGTGGGGTTCCGAGGTCCCTTCTAGAGAGACTTTCTCACCGCCGTGGCCCAGGGAACTAGACCGCCAGCTAAGTGTGCACGAACTTCAGCCTTGGGAGTAGCAGGGTAAGGGTGCATCTCCTCGAGCGATGCGACACCCACGTAACACCAATCTGAGCAACAGGCGTGGGGCAGCCAGGCCTCCCCAGCAAACCCCGGGGCGCCTCACCCAGGGCGCGCCTGCAGCTGGGTCACCCTGGGCCAGTGTTTTTCCACATTTAAAAATTCATGACCCATTAAAAATGATAAAAATTCTTTGCCCTTTTTGTATTTTATTCTGCAAGGACCTTTTTATTTTCCAAATACAAAATTCTGTTTTCGTATCTGGCTTCCTTCAGTCTCGCATTTCTTTGTGCAAAAGCCCTCACTCCCCCCCGTGGAGAGCTGCTGTCAGGGACCCCAAAACCCGAAGCTCTGGTGTTAGACAATCGGGTCCACAGGTGGCACGGAGCCTCTGCCCCTTTCTGTCCTTCAGTGCCGGTCACCTGGCCGCACCCGGTGCTGCTTCCAGAACAAGGAGGGACTTCTTTGGCACATAATTAGTTTCCAGTCTGCAGGGTCCTGCGTGCCAGAGGTGTGAACAAAATGAACAATTAATAAGACTCTGGCTCCAGGGAGGCAGGCTCTAGCAGGGGAAATAGGAACAGGCTGTTGAACCCACAACAAACAGCCTGCTGTACACAGACACACATGCACACCCACGTGCACCAGCCGGGCTCGCCCCGCCCCCGCCGGACCTGTGCCGCCCCGTGCTGGCAGCAGCCACCCGTGAGCAGTGACTGACACCCCACCCACGCCCGGTACCCCAGGTCTCCCTGCTGGGCCCATCAGCCCTTTCCCTCCTACTCCTCCCGCAGTGCTCTGCCTCTTTAAAACCCAGCTCCAGGCTGTGCTCAGCGGCCCACACAGGGCTCCGGTTGTGGCTCCTCACGGAAAGGAGGGGAGCTGAGACAGAGGGGGGGCTTACCTGGCGGTGGCCACCGAGCAAAGCTCCAGTGGCCAGTAATAAGCCCAGAACGGCTGCCACCCAAGTGATGGCTGAAAGCCACGTTCTCACCCTGAGCCTTCCGGGGCCTCAGGGGGCTCCTCACTTTGCGGGCACCTCCCTCATCCTCTGGCTCCCTTGCAGTGTTCCAGGCTGGCCCCTCGAGGTCCCCCACCAGTCACCCTGTCTTTCCGGGGCCTCCGGCCTTCCCGCGGTTGCTCCTGTGGCCGGGCTGCCTTTCGTTTCCCAGGACCCGTTCGTCCAGGACTCTGGGCACAAAGCGCAGCTGTGCTTTCCCGCGCCTGGTGCCGGGGAGCAGAGCTCTGCACACACGGCACGGGGTCCCCCCACCCCGTGCTTAGCAAGCCGATGGATTCAGGTGCTGCCCACTCCCCGGGCCAGAGACGCCCAGTGTCCCGGGGTTTCTCTGTCTCCTCCACAATTCCACTGGGTTCCCCACCCTGCAGAACTGCTTGGCCGGGGCCCACAGGCTGGGCCCCCCCTACCCCCCACAGGCTGGGCCTCCTACCCCCCACAGGCTGGGCCTCCTACCCCCCACAGGCTGGGCCCCCTACCCCCCACAGGCTGGGCCCCCTGCTGGAGGGCAGGGACAGAACAGGCTGGCTCAAAGGGAAGAGGCCGTCCCTGCCGGTGCACCCCCCCATGACCTGGCTCCTGGCTCCTGGCTCTGGTCAGAAGGGGGTCACGTGCTGGGGAGGGCTGCAGAGGAGCAGCGGTAAAGGCGAAGGTCGGAGGGGGAAGGGAGGAGAGGGTGGCTTTGACCTTGCTGTGCCCTGGTAGCACAGCCCTGCCTTCTCCCAATCCCCTGCTCCCCAGTCCCCTGCCCCCCAATTTTGCACTCAAGGAGTCAGAGGCTAAGTGAGGTTTACAGCTGATGCTTAATTGCTTTTGGGCCTCTCTGGAGTGGGGTAAACTATGCTCCCTGTTTTTTCTGGGAAATTGAGAGGCTGGGGGTGGGGCGGGCGGTGGGGAGAGTACATGCTGTGGGGAGCCTCAGAAAGAATGTCGCTCTGGGACACTTGTTCCTGTGACCTAAGAGCCTCAAGTATCTCCGATGGTGCCCCCCCTAAGCTGGAGGCCCCTCCGAGGCCAGAGCAGGCAGCCGTGGGGGAAGCTGCAGAGCTGGGCGGGAAAGCCGGGATGCTCAGGGGCCAGCTTCCACACTGCACCCCGCTCCCCAGTGGGCTGGACAATGCTGGGGCTGCGACCCCAGAACACACAGAGGGCGCCGTCTGAGCAGGCCCCGCCTCTGCTCCTCGCTGTCCGTGCCCTGTCATCTCTGTCTCTCTCTGGTGTCTGGGTGACCTGTTCTCCTCCTCTGACCGCGTGAGGACCCCTCCTCTGGACAGGAGCTCTCTTCGGGGTTCCCACCTGCCGCGCCTGCTGGTGGCCGCCTACTAGGTAGCGTGCTTGCACTGTCTGCCGTGCACGCCCCTGCACGCCCCGCATGCCCCGCATGCCCCTGCACGCCCTGCACACCCCTGCACGCCCCTGCATGCCCCGCACGCCCCTGCACGCCCCTGCACGCCCCTGCATGTCCCTGCACGCCCCTGCACGCGCCTGCACGCCCCTGCACGCACCTGCATGCCCCTGCATGTCCCTGCATGTCCCTGCACGCCCCACATGCCCTGAGGTGGAGGCCGCCGGCTCTGCGCAGATGGACCGTGGTAGCCTCTCCGTGGCCAGCTCTCCGTGGCCAGGCTGGCTTGTCCTTGTAAAGGCCAGGGGGTGGGGTGTGATGTCTCCCAGACGCTGGGTAATTGCCCTTCAAGTCAGCGACAGAATTTGCGGGGGGCGGGTGTGGTGCTTGTCCCCCCTGCTCCTGCTCGC
Source organism: Galemys pyrenaicus (assembly GCA_019455555.1). Classification (NCBI taxonomy): domain Eukaryota; kingdom Metazoa; phylum Chordata; class Mammalia; order Eulipotyphla; family Talpidae; genus Galemys; species Galemys pyrenaicus. Next base: position 2,977,942 of record JAGFMF010011641.1, on the reverse strand, counting down.
CGTGGGAGGTCCTGGCCTGTTGTGGTGCCCAGAGAGCTGGCCGAGGCCCGTACCTCAGCCGGCTGGAGCACATGGGGCGGCCATGGGCTGCCCTCCTCACTTGCCCCGAGCAGTGCGGGACATGTGCAGGGCAGGGAGCGCCCACCTGACCCCCCTCTGTGTGGGTGTCCTCTCTCCACAGGTGACCGTGTGCAAGGTGGACGAGACCGGGGCCAGTCCCACGCACTACCTCTCCCCGCAGGCTGAGCATGCCGGGGTCCGCACCTACTTCTTCAGCGCCGAAAGCCCCGAGGAGCAGGAGGCCTGGATCCAGGCCATGGGGGAGGCTGCCCGAGTCCAGATTCCCCCGGCCCAGAAGTCAGCGCCCCAAGCTGTGCGTCACAAGTGAGTGCCAGGCGCCGGGCGTGGGCGCGGAGGAAGCGCCCAGGACGCTGAGCCCAGTGCTCTGCCTGGACCTCTGGGGGAGCGGGGGCCCCTCCAGTGACGCCACAGCCGTCTTCAGCCCCCTCACTGGCGCCCCCTTCTCAGTGTGCTGACGCATCGGGTCATCGGCCCGTGTGCCCTGGCTGTGCAGGCTAAGCTCACCGCCTGCGGGGAAAGGCGGCCTCAGGTTCAAATCCCTGCTCGGCTGTTGCCACAGTGCGACCTCAGTTTCTTGGCCTCTCCAAACACAGGTGTGCTCCTGAAGCGGCAGGTATAGTTCTGGCTGTCCACACCCTGTCACCCCGCCGTCAGAGTCTCAGCACCGGCTCTCCTAGAACCGGGGGCGAGTCTTGAGTTAGATATTAGCGAGGAGCCAGAGGAGGGAGATTTGACAGCACAGACTCCAGATCTGCCCGAATCCCAGGCGGGCTCAGCGGCAGGTCGGCGGGTGCTCGGGTGGGTCGCCCAGCGACGCTGTGGGAGAGCATTGCTCCCCACATCCTGCTCCAACAAGGGGCGTGTTCCATAAGGTCACTCACTGGTGGCATAAGCGTCACTCTGAGCACAAGCCCTCAAGGCGTGCTCAGGTGCTGGGGACGAGGGAGGGGCCCGTTGAGGCTCCTCCTGGCCCAAGGAGCAAGGAGCTTGGAGAGCCTGGGAGAAGCTGGTTTTGGAGAGAAGACCGGGGCGGGGCTCCCAGCCCGTGGCCTTAGCTCCCGAGTCCTGTGCGGGAGGTGCGACTGAGCCTGCCCCCAACGAGGCCCAGGGGTGAGGAGCTAAGTAACTTGCTGGGAACCAGCACTCCTGCCGAGCCTCAGAGGCGGGGGCCTCTGGACCTCTGCTGTCGTGAGACTTGGGTCCAGTGCCCATCAAGTTTGGGGGGCTGGACGGGGACAGACGGCAGAGGAGCCCGAGACTGCTCCTGGGAGGTTGGACTTGGCCCTGGCTTGAAGAGGGGCTCCCAGCGGGCCAGCGGGAGGGAGTGGAAAGTGACCCGCGGGAAGATGTTGGGGTCAGGGCGAGGTCAGGTAGGTGAAAGTGTGTTTCAGTAACGCGGGCAGGAGAAAGGGTCAAAACAGCGAGATTTAGCAGGCAGAACTGTCACTCGCTGAGTCCTGTTTCTGGCGCCAGCTTCCGGCCACCCTGCCCCACCCCGTCCCTTTCCCAGCCTGCAGCCCCCGCCCGGGTGGGCTGCGGTCGCTTACCAAGTCCCCCCTGACGCCCCACAGCCATGAGAAGCCAGACTCAGAGAACATCCCGCCCAGCAAGCACCACCATCAGGCCCACGCCAGCCTCGCCAAGTCTGAACCCGAGGCCAAGGCGCGTGGGGAGGGCGATGGCCGAGGTTGTGAGAGGGCCGAGCGCAGGCCGGAAGCCAAGACGGAGCCCCTGGTGAAGGCCAACGGCATCCCACCGGGCCCAGAAGCTGGCTCTGAGCCGGGCAGCCCTTACCCCGAGGGCCCGAGGGTCCCGGGGGGCGGGGAGCGGCCTGTGCAGCCCAACGGCTGGCAGTACAGCTCCCCCAGCCGGCCGGGGAGCACAGCCTTCCCACCTCAGGATGGGGAGAACGGGGGCCACCGGCAGAGCTTCCCACCACGTACCAACCCCGACAAGATCGCCCAGCGCAAGAGTTCCATGAACCAGCTCCAGCAGTGGGTGAACCTGCGCCGGGGGGTGCCCCCGCCCGAAGACCTTCGCAGGTGAGGCCGGGCTGGGGCTGGGGCTGGGGCGGCATTAGGGCCTGTTCGAAACCTCTGGAACACAGACTGAGTCGGGAACTCGTGCCAGCCCCAAGAAGCCCCGCTGGCCCAGGTCTTGGCCCGCCCGGCGGCTGCATCTGGGGTTGCCACGCCCTCCCTGCCCCATGCTTGCCGTCCTCCAGAAGAGGAGACGGCATGTGCCCAGGGCCCGTCTGCAAGTGGGGGTGCCCAGGAAACAGGCAGGCTGGAGCAGTGAGAGAGGGCCTTACAGTGACCCCCACCCTCTGCCCGAGTGCTTCTGCCGCAGACACTCGCCACCAAGTCCACTCTCTCCACTTATGAACAACTCTTGAGAAAAGAAAAGAGCAAGGAAAATGTTGCTCCTCGACCCTCGGGGGCCTCTGTATCACCTCGCCCCTCGGTCCAGTGAGGTCCAGTGACTGGCTCGCGGATGCCTGAAGGCCTTGTTTGCCGGAGCTGCATTCTCTGCCCCCAGCCCCACAGCTGGCGAAGGGAGGGCTGCTCCCTCCAGGCCCCTGGGCCCTGGGCAGGAGTCCCAGGGTGCAGGAGACTGCAAGTCAGGGAGGTGGCCTGGCCCCCCATGGCCCCCTGTGCCTGGCACACGCATTCTGTCCTGCTGTGTCTGGAAAGCGCTGATGAGTCCGGTCAGGCTGATACAGCTGATAGGGCTTAAGGTTTCTCCCCAGCATTTCATTCTGAAGAGACAAAGACTGAAGCTCTGAGCCAGTCCTTGCTGGCCTCTGGGAGCTGCTTGAGGGAGGGAGGGAGGGAGGGAGGGAGGGAACTCTGGGCCACGGCTTCCCCTGAGCCTCCCTGGAAACCTCTGGGGTCTGCGGGTTAGGGGTTGCGGGGGCAGAGGGGCCAGGGGCACGGGGGTGCCCTGTTGTCTGGCCCTCACTGTGCCTTCTCTCAGCCCGTCTAGGTTCTACCCTGTGTCCCGAAGGGTCCCCGAGTACTACGGCCCCTACCCCTCGCAGCACCCCGACGACTTCCAGTACTACCCCCCGGGCGTGCGGCCCGACAGCATCTGCTCCATGCCCGCCTACGACCGCATCAGCCCGCCCTGGGCCCTGGAGGACAAGCGCCTCTCCTTCCGCAACGGGGGCGGCCCTGCCTACCAGCTGCGGGAGTGGAAGGAGCCCGGCGGCTACGGGCGGCAGGACGGCCCCGTCTGGGTGCCCAGCCCCTCCCGGCAGCCTGTGTACTACGACGAGCTGGACGCCGCCTCCAGCTCCCTACGCCGCCTGTCCCTGCAGCCCCGGTCCCACTCGGTGCCGCGCTCCCCCAGCCAGGGCTCCTGCGGCCGGGCGCGCATCTACTCCCCGGTCCGCTCGCCCAGCGCCCGCTTCGAGCGGCTGCCGCCCCGCAGCGAGGACCTCTACGCCGACCCTGCCGCCTATGTGATGAGGCGGTCCATCAGCTCCCCGAAGGTGAGCCGCCTGCCCCGCCCTCCTCCCTTCCCCCTGGCCCTCCCCCCCTTCCCCCTGACTCTCCTCCCCCTTCTCCTCCCCCCTCCTCCCCAGCTGCCCCCAGCCTAGGACCCAAGCGCTGCCCTGAGGCGCTCCTTGGAGCCACAGCCTGAGGCTGCTGAGTAGGGGCTTTGCTCTCTGCTTATCCCCAAGTTGCACCAGGCACCCTAATTCTGCAGATGGGGGCAGAGAGGGTGCGTCTTTTCAAACCTGGAGGCCCTGGCCCAGGACTGGGATGCCGTGAAAAAATCAGGCCACTCCAGTTTGCATATGCTCTGGGACATCCTGACCTTAAACTTCAGCTGGGGGCATCCGTGTCCAAGCCGCTGGCCCTCACCTCTCCAACCCGCTTTCTCTTCCAGTATGATTACCTGGGAGACAGGCGGCCGGTCCCTGCAGGGCTGTTCCCCTACAACTACCCACCATCCCCCACGGTGCACGATAAGATGGTATGTCCTGCCTCCCACTCGGAGCCCCCAGGCCCTCCCCACCCGCCTCCTCCCAGGGCAGGGGTGCTCTGTGCCTCACCTGGCCCCTCTGCTTTAGAGCAGCCTCCGGAGGCTGCCCCCTCACCGCCAGGACTGCAGTTACCCCTTCTCCCTGGGACTCAGACTCTCTGGCCCTCAGGGCAGTTTTGCACTGCTGCGTGCAGAGGGCACAGGGGCTGCGCTTAGGGGCTGGGGGGACAGGCAGGCAGGAGCACCCCGCAACAGACATGGTCTCCAGACCCCTGTGTTGCGCCGCCTCCCTCCTTGCCTGGGTGCCGCTTTTGGGGAGAGAGACAAGTAGGAGATGGGGAAGAAAAGCTTTACCGTGTCGGGGCTCCTGTATCTTCTCACCCCTTCTGCGGTGTCCCTTTTGGGAATTTGTTCGGAGAATTTTTGCCTCTACCTGGAGACCTCCACGCAGGTGCTCCACTGGGGCGGGGGTTGTTGGGGAGGACCCCTGAGCCTTGTCCCCAGGCCAGTTGCTGAGCCCCCCGCTTCATGGGGCCAGGCTAGAAGAGGGGGAGGCTGTTCTCCTTCCCCGCTCCTCTGCTCCAAAAGGAATCCAACTCACAGCAAATGACCCATCCAGAAATGAGATTTCTCCAGAAAACTCACAAACAGCCACTGGAAGGTCTGACTCGGTGGCTTTGGGGTGCCTACCCCCCCTCCTGGGGCTGGGCCCACTTAGGGAGCTGGAATTGGGGCCTGAGGGCATCCCTTCCCGCTGGCAGCTTCCCTGCCAGTCTGTCCTCCTCCCCGCCCTCCCCAGAACTCCTTAAGGCAGAGAGAGGGCCGCTCCTCCTCCTTGCCCAGCTAACTCTTAACTGCTTTGCTTCCTTTTTATTGTTTTCTTTTGTGCGTTCCTGTGTGTTTGTGTTGGCGGTGGGCCTCGGGCTCCGGGTAGGATGAACTTTTAGACCTTCAGTTGCAAAGAAACCTAGAGTATTTGGATCAGCAGGTAGGCAGAGCTGGTGCCCCTTGCCATCCGCTGCCCTCTGTCGTGGCCCTCCTCCTCCCCACCTCCTCATCCTCCATCCATTTGACAGCCTTTGTTGGCACAACCAGGACACAACAAAGTGGCTTATATTTTGGTTTGCTCTTTCACACCCTTTCTCTTCAAAGCCCTTTAGGGCAGCTGGGAGTTTCCTGGGGGAAAGGGAATAGTAAATGACCCCATTAATAATTAATGCCACCTCTTGTTTGTTCAGCCCAGATGGAACTGCCCTGCTGAGGGCAGTTGGGAATTTGCATTTTTGCGGGAGAGACTAGCAGACGCCCTGCTGGGTCAGAAACACTAGGAGCTGAGTTCAGGCTAAATCAGAGAAATTGTCCTGTCATGTTCCTCAAGCTGTGGTTAAGTTGACTGCAAACGGAGGGCTGCCCTAGGACGCTTTATAACCTCCGCACAGTTCTTTTGCTGTCCTGGCCCACTTGTTTGCTCAGAGCTCTGGGGGTGCAGGGGGGTGCTGTGACCCCAGCCTCAGGGCTGAGCCTCCTGCAGAGGCAGCGGCTCCTAGAGAGGGGCGCCCGTGGCTGCCGGGGCCTCTGACTCCAGGGCTCTAACCTTGCCTTCAAGGCTGGGGGTGCTGTGGGCTCAGCCGGGGGTGGATGTGCGAGGCGTCGGTAGGAGCATACACTCTCACACTCAGACCGGTGCGAGGGATCACAGGGCTCAGCTCACACAGCATTGTCCTTGGGGGGAGGAGGGGAAAGGAGCGGGTGGGGCCAGTGCAAACACTGCCCGTTTCTCCCATTCCAAGCACGTCACAGGCCCGAGCTCATGCTGTCTCCAGGCACCCCTGCCAGCGGGCGCTGTCACCACCCCCTTTTATAATGGCGGCACTAGAGCTCAGAGGGGCTAGCTCGTGTGTCAAGGACACGTAACCGGTGAACAGCAGAGCTGGGACTGCTGATGCTCTTACAGCTGAGAAAACACCCGTATGTGAAGCCGCTGAGCCCAGCCTCACCGGGACGGCCCTGTGCTCCGAAAGTTGCAGGTTAACCATAAACCTGAGATAAGGGCTCAGGGCTGCGGCCGCACCTGCTGGTGTTTCTCCTTGCGGGCGACACGCCCTCAGCCGCCAGGGCCTGACTCTCAGCGGGGTCATCCGAATAGGGGGCCTTGAGCCCCAGGGGTGCCCGCATCTGTATTTTAAGGGGCAGGGACGGCTCTCCCCACTCAGGGACATCACACTCTGGTTCCAGAAATACCACATTTGCCCACACCACGAACATTCCAGTCCAGGCGGAGCTGAGTCCCAAGGCAGGACTGGGGAGCCCTCGTGGCCGTGGGAGGCAGGGCCCACTGTGGGGTCTGGTGAGGGGCACACCCAGTACCCTTGGGGCTCCTGAGCAGCCTTCCCTCCTGAGGACCCCTCTGCAAAGCCCCCAGGCAGACAGCAGGGCTTGCGGGGCAATCCTGCCCTCACAGAGAGGTGGGCTCTCAGGCTGCTGCCTCAGAAATGAGCTTTTCTCCTCCTAGAGCCAGGGTAATGTTCTTCTTTTTTTGACATAAAAGAACTGGTGTAGGCCAGAGATGTGAAGTGTGAGAGGGTTCCTCGGAGACAGAGTGGGGAGCAGAACAGGCGGATCCACTGAAATCCACTGCTGAGGGGAGCAGCGGGGAGACAAGAGAGGTCTGGGGTGCCACGTGGGTTCCCTTCCTGGCCAGGGATCGAACTCGCACTGCAGTGCCGTGGATGCTTCACAGTGCAGCGCTCAACCCGCTGCACCACCGGGGAGGCCCCTCTTACTGTTCTTTTAACAGTAAGTGCTGGGCGGGGTACTGCCCCACGTGTGAGAGAAAGGTGGGATGTAGTTACTCTCTGAGAGGGAAGGCCTGTGTGGACGGACAGCCCACAGCTCCTGCATCATGGGCGTTGGCCAGGGGGGACACGCTGCCTCCTTCCTTGGTGCCCCAGATCCACTGACTGGAAGAAATGAGATCAGTGGGTGTGCAGGAGGGGCCGGGGCCCCCTGGGGTCTCCAAGCCTGATGCGGTAGGTCTGACTGTGCACACTCGCACACACTCCGAGAGACATGTATGTGCACACATGCATACATGCATGCGCACATGTGTGTACATGTGTGCGCATGCACTCATGCATGCACTCATGCATGCCCCGAGAGGACGGGGACCTCGAGTTCAGGTCCTACAGACATGAGGCTGATGGCCTGTTGACGTTTAACTGTTTCACAAAGATTCGGCCGCCTATTGCGATTGCTCTTGGAAATCACACTTTTTACCAGAGCAAAAATTACCAGTTGGACTAAAGAGGCAGGAAAATCAGACCCTCCTGCATGCCGTGCTCCCTGGTGGGGCCCCAGTACCACTCGGCCGGTCTCAGCCGCAGAGCAAGGCTGGGCCTGCTGGAAGACAGCCGTAAAAATCGGGGACCCGGAATTGTGACCCCAGAAGATCTGCCCTAAGGGGGCTCTCACCCTTCCCTCATGCACTTCTCCTCCCGGAAAGCTGCTCCTGCGCTCTCGCTCTGTCTTCTGGCTTTCCCTGCAGATCAGCTGCCTTAAAGGGACGTGGCCAAGGTCGGTCCTGGCACACTCAGTGTCACTGCAGCCGTGCTGGACAGCCGCAGCAGGGACGCGAGGGCCATAGTTGCCTGGGCCTCCCACGCTCCCTTCTTCCCCTACTCTCTCCTCCCTCCCCGCTCATCTCCCCCTGCTCCGGCCCCCTGTTCCATTGGCAAGGTGCCCTCCCGCCACATCTCAGTGACCCCTAAAACCGCTGCAGCGTCCGGAGCGTGCCGCACACCTGGTGTCCCTTTAACACGGCGCTTGCTCTGGCCTCCTTATTTGCTCCTTCGCATCATCCGAGACCAGCATGAGCACCCAGCCCAGCTCTGGAAACCGTCTGGCCATCCTGCCTACTCTAGAGCCGAGGGGCGGCCAGGGCGGGCGAGAGGCCTGCGCCTGTGAATTTGTCCGTCCGAGAAGCAGGACCTAGGTTTTATTTTTAAGTTGTCTCATTTAGTTTAAATTTGGGGAGCTCAGTGTTCCCATCTGCCTGGGTGGTCTTTGACTGAAGCGGTGTGAGAGCAAGAACCGGGGGAGGGACTGACAGTTTTGTGGGTGAGACCCACAGATGTGGGTGAGGCCCGCGCCCTCGTCCCCCGGGGCAGCGTGTGGCCGTGCGGCCCAGCTGCCTTCAGTGGCTCCTCCTCGGGCGGCTTCAGTGCTGGGCCTGGGGTGGCGTTCGCAGGAGTGAGCTGTGGGCGGGCTAATTTGTGGGTGCTGGATCCCCGAGAGGAGCCGCCCTTTCCTGTTCCTGGAGGACAAGAGCCGGTAGGGTGGGAGAGAGACCTCCGCGCGGGTCTGCGCTTGAACCGTCCGTTCCTTCCTCTGCCGCAGATGAGTGAGAGCGAGACTCTCATCAGTATGGTCAACCGCATGGTGGAGAACTCCTCCCCCAGGGCCCAACTCTTCATGCAAGTAAGACCTCGCCTGGCAGCATGTCCTGTCTGCTTCATCTCAGCTGCTTGTGCATGGTCAGGTGTAACCACCGGGTGGGCTCTGCCCCCCGCCACCCTCCGCTCATCTGCAGCCTCATCTCCCGGGCTCGGCCTGGACGACCTCCATTCCTCATGTTCATGGGTGAACCCCGGGCCCCTTTCCCAAATCATCCAAACGCCGGCACCGACATCTCATGCCACGCCGGGGTCGCACACCGCCGCAGGCCTCTGTCGTAGTCGGCGCCTTAGCACACGTTGTGGGGTGAAGGCGTGAGGGTGTGGTAAGAATCGGCCAGTGCGAAGTCACGTAGGACGTGCCGAGGGCGTCGGCGCATCTCTGGGCGAGGCCGGGCCCTGGGCCAGGCTGGTCCTGCTCGCTCAGTGTCCTGGCGTCATCGTTCCCAAGAGCCTCCGGCGCGCAGGGCCGTCTCCTATGGTCCCCCGTCTTATCCTCATAGAGAGCCCAGTGGTTCTCATCCCCGTGGGTGCCCCCTGATGGGCCCCAGGAGAAGGACGCCCTAGGGCACCCCCGGCAGCAGCTCCTGTGCCTTAGAGAATGCTGGGAGCCTGGCGAAGCGGCCTTCCTGTGTCCAGAATCAGCACGGACAATCGGGATGGCGTCTGATCCCGGCCACCCATTCAGGGCCAGAGAATTAGCTCAGCTCGGGTTCCAGGAGCGAAGCCGCCAGAGGGATGGGCCGCGGCCTCTGGCAGGCTGGAGTGGCGGTTTTCAGCTTTCCTGCCCGCACCCCGCCCTGCGTGTCCCGGGGCGGTAACCGGCCTCGTGTTCCCGCAGGTCCCTCCGTACCCAGAGGTGTTCCGGGACGGCCTGCACACCTGCAAGTTAAACGAGCAAGACACAGATGTAAGAGCAGGTCTCCTGCCCCTGTCCGCTCCAGCCCCGGGGTCTCACCCGCCCCCGTGGGGCTCTCCTCCACCCATCTCGCTCCTGGTGGCTCTCCATGCGCTTGGCTCCGTGCTCTCTCGCCGCAGAGACAGATTCTGCCGCCTCCTCCTCACCCCTCCCTTCTCACTCCTGACACTCCCACCTCCCTTGCTGGCCCCCTCGGCTGCGGCAGTGGGTCTGCCCAGTGCGGGAGCACCGAGCTGGTTGGGGTCAGCCTGCTCTGTCCAGCACCACCTAGTCCCAGGCGCTGCAAGGAACAGCCTGGGCACCCCCTGCCCTGGGGAGGCTGCATCCCATTCATACGCTAAGGTGAACTAGAGCAGCTCCTGGGGGGGGGGGCGGGGGCAGCCAGCCGGGGCAGGTGGGCTGAGGATCAGGGACGAAGCAGGTAGCATGCGAGCTGGGCCTCGAAGGAAAGCTCCAGAGAGCAAGTCTGGCTTGAAAGGAAGGAGCCTGGCAGTATTGGGGAGCGCCGTGCAGCGTGGATGCAGAAAAGCACACTTCTTTCCAGAAGAGAACTTTGGCTTAATCTGCCCCCTCCCACACCACTGGCCTTGCCTGGGTAGCGGGTCCAGGGGCCCCAGGAGAAGCTCCATGCAGGCAGGGCCAGCCCCCAGAGGGACCCTGGCGTCAGCCTCCTGAGAGCCTGGAGGAGGAGGAGCCTCTTCCACTGTTCACTGGTCTTCCCCAGGCTGCCCGCTGAGACCCCCTGCTCCCCTCCTGCCTTGTCACCTGGGAGGAGAGGCTGCAGCATCTCACCCCTTTGTGAACTGGCACCCCAGGAGGACGGGAATGAGGGCAAGAGCTTAGCACCCCTCGCTCAGCCCTCTCCCCTCTCCGCTCACTTCCTCGGGGAATAAACACGTCTCCCCTCCAGCGCGTCCTTGGGGTGCAGTCCCCTCTTAGTGCTCCTGAGTGCCTCCGGGTGAAGGCCCAAGATCCACCGCAGGGCACAGGTCCCCAGGGCCAGGCCCTGCCAACCCAACTCTCAGACCCCCATCAAGCCAAGTCCTTCACCCCCTTCTCTCTCCTTCCCTCCCCCCACTCTGGGGAACCCAGAAGCTGCTGGGCAAGTTGTGTGAGCAGAACAAGGTGGTGAGGGAGCAGGACCGGCTGGTGCAGCAGCTGCGAGCTGAGAAGGTGAGAGGCGCAGCGGGAATTGCGTGGCCGGGGGTCTGGGGGAGCTGCAGCCTGGGCCCCCTCACCCCGCCTGCCCCCGAGGCCCCTGAGGCTGCCCTGACCACCTCAGTCGGGGCAGAAGCAGCAGGCAGCGTGCCCTCAGTGCCCGAACCCCTCAGGGTCTGGCTGAGACCCCCTCGCGGAGGTCCGGCCGCTCACAGCCTCCCCTGCCTTCCAGGAGAGCCTGGAGAGCGCCTTGATGGGCACCCACCAGGAGCTGGAGATGTTCGGGAGCCAGCCCGCCTACCCGGAGAAGCTGCTGCACAGGAAGGAGTCTCTGCAGAACCAGCTCATCGACATCCGCGTGGAGCTGTCGCAGGCCACCACGGTAACCGCTGGGCCGCCCGTGCTTCCTGGTCCAGTTCTCTGGTGTGCCCCTGCCCGGGGGCGGCTGAAGCAAAGGCCTGAGCGTGGCCTTGCAAGCAGCATAAGCTGTGCTGGCCCCCCTCTCCCCCTACCCCCCGCGGCCCCCCAGGCCACCGCCTCTCCTGCAGCTCCCCTGCAGGGCTCCTTCAGGGCGGTCCAGGGCTGTTATCTCCTCAGCCGCCCTGACAGCTGCGCTGCCCTCTGTCCTCTTCCCTGGAAAACCAGGACACCAGCAAATGCCGCTGCCCTGGTTACGTCCCCACGCACGGTGGCCCTTGGTGCAGGCTCCAGCCTGGCAGCCTCCCGGGGAGCGGCAGCAGCCCCAGGAAATGTGCTCCAGCCTCTAGAGGCGGGCGCCTCCCCTCTGGCTCTTTCCTTCTTGCCCTCTGCTTCTGGCACCAGGGCAGACAGGGGTGTGGGGGCGGTGCTATCCCAGGGGGCCTGTCCCCACTTCCAGCCAGGGCAGGACTGGCGGTCGCACCTCTTGGAAGGCCAGTGTTTGGGGTCAGCCGAGGGAGTCCCTGTGCCGTCCCCCTCCCCGGGGCCCTGGCCCCAGGCCCGGTGGCAAAGACAGGAGGGTGTGGGCTGGAAGGTCTCTCTGTCCCCCCAGGCCCTGGCCAACAGCACCTCCGAGTACGAGACCCTGGAGGCTGAGGTCTCTGCCCTGCACGACGACCTCTGGTTGCAGCTCAACTTGGACGGCCAGGTGAAGGGGGTCCCCGGGCAGAAGTGGGGCTCCAGGCTCGCGAGGCTCCTGAGGCCTCCCCTTGACCTTTCGGCCCGGACAGATCAGAGCGGCTTCTTTTCTGGCTTTTTTTTTTTTAAAGACTTATTCATTTATGCACACAAGAACTGGGCACAGGCCAGAGGGGGGGGGTAAGGGGGNCAGGGCGGCTTCTTTTCTGGCTTTTTTTTTTTTAAAGACTTATTCATTTATGCACACAAGAACTGGGCACAGGCCAGAGGGGGGGGGTAAGGGGGTCCACCGGAGACAGAGCGGGGAGCAGAACAGGCAGATGGACTGAAACACACTGCTGAGGGGAGCGTCAGGAGGCAGGAGCGGTCTGACGCGCCCTGTGGGTCCCTCCCTGGCAGGGGATCGAACCTGTGCTGCAGTGGTTGCGGATGCCCCCCAGCGCGGCGCTCACCCGCTGCGCCACCAGGGAGGCCCCGGTCTCCCCGTCTCGCTTTAAAGAGCTCAGGGACTTAGGATGAGAGGTGGAGCCCCAGACCACGACAGGGTCAGGCCACTCAGGCCGATTCTGAGTTTCAGGCTGAAGAGAGCGTGGCGTCTTCGTTCCCTCCGGTCACGAGGAGGGGCTACCGCCCACACACAGCGCTCAGGGCCGCGCGGAGGTGCTTTAGGGCAGAAAGGACTCCGCAGACGGGAACACAAACCGGTCCCGTGACGTCAGCAGAGTGGGCTGCGGGGGCGGCCACGGGACCGTGGGGTGGCGCGGCCCTCCCTCTGGGGTGAGCCGGAGCCCGGCTGGAGGCAGGAGGCTGGACGCGGGTCTGGTGCTCGCTTGGCTCCCTCCCGCCTCCGCTCTGCAGGCTGTCTCCTCTCTGGCCAGCTTTGCGGCCCTCTCCGATAAGTCAACGCCCTGGTTCCCCACGCCTTCCTGAGCGACAAGTCTTAGCCCCGCCCCCAGCGGCTGGTCAGCAGGGGCCGCGAAGGCCCTTGTGTGCAGAGGACCCGGATGCCACCGTGACCTGTGGCCGAGACTCACTTTGAGCTCGAACCTTCCGGGAAGCAGGCCCAGCCTGTCCTGTCCCGGCCCGGCCTTCAAGGGGCGCAGGTCCCCTCTGCGCCTGTGCCCCTATCTACTAGCAGAGGGTCTTGGGCCTGCGTCGCCCCGTCCCGGAAGCAGGCGTGGCTGCCGTCCCGCTTCCCAGAGCCGGAGGGAGGGCCTGTGTGCAAAGCACCTAGCCAGGCCTGGGGCGCAAGTAAGCAGCAGCTCTCGGTGTCTGCAGAGCAGGCGCTGTGCTTGAGTGTGATCTTGGGGTGGGCATTCCAGAGAGGCCGCGGGATGTTAACAAAGACGGTAACTGGACACTCTCACTCCTGGAAACGGGCTTCACGACGCCCCCTAGAGGGACGCTGGTGCCAGGACCCCCTGCTCTCCCCAGGCGACCCAGAGGCTGCCCCCGAGGGACATGGTGCTGGAGAGTGGTGTGGGGGGCGCAGGTGTGTGCCCCCACACATGCACAGTTTTTCCTGCCACTGAGCCAGGGGACGCAGGGACGAGGCTGGCACCCTCAGCAGCCGCGTCCTCTGACCTGTCCATGGCTGTTGCAGAATGAGGTGCTCAACCGGCAGATCCAGAAGGAGATCTGGAGGATCCAGGACGCCCTGGAGGGGCTGAGGAAGAATAACCCCTCCCGGGGCACAGACACAGCCAAGCACAGAGGTGGGTGCTCCCTGTCAGCCTCCCGGGCTCTGGCCTCGCCAGAAGTGCCGTGGTGTCTCTGGCCTCCACCCCGTGGCTCAGCGCAGTCAGGACCTTCCAGAACCTTCCAGAACTTTCCAGAACCTTTCTGAGGCCTGCAGTGGTAGAGAGGACCCCCTTTCCCACCAGAACAGACCCAATAGATCACTCAGAGGTGGCGGTGACCCCACATGCGCTTTTGGGAGCCCTGTGCCTCGTGCATCTTCCCTCAGCCCTGGGGCCTTGGGCTGGCTTCCGTTCTTGGCACCTGGTAACAGCGTCTTCTCTGTCCATAGCCCAAGCCCTCCAGCAGGCCGAGTGGCCCTGAGACACTAAACCCTCCCACACCCCCGGCCCTCACCTCTGGCCTCTCTGTCTGTCCCCAGGAGGACTTGGCCCCTCGGCCAGCTACAGCTCCAACAGCCCCGCCAGCCCGCTCAGCTCCGCCAGCCTCACCAGCCCCCTAAGCCCCTTCTCGCTGGTGTCTGGCTCCCAGGGCTCTCCCACCAAGCCTGGATCCAGTGAGGTAAGCCGAGAAAATGGAGCCGAAGGTAGGTGTGGGGAGGAGACCGGGCCCTGCAGCCCGGCGCTGCATACTTCTGTGCCGTCTCTTCCCGGAGGCCCCGTCCAGGCTGGTGGCTAAGCTAGTCACTGACACACCTGGGGTGGTGCCTCCCCCAGGTCTCCCTCTACCTGCTCTCATCTCTGCCTGCCTTTCGGGGGTGTTGCCTCTCGAGCCAGGTGGTCAGCTTAGACCACAGCTCCCCGGGAATTTAAGCCCAGATGGTTCGGGGCAAAAGGGTTGAGGGTTGGAGTGAGGACCAGGTTCCTAGCCGGTCAGCACAGGTGTTTACTGAGCCTCTTCTGGGGGCCCGAGGCTCTCAGTAGGAGGCCCAAGCACCCCAAAAAAGCATCCCGTGGGAACCAAGGCCGATTCTGAGCCGAGACGGGCCTCTGGCTGCGCAGCGTGTCTCAGTGCCAGGCCAGGCTGTGAGCGGATGCCCTGAAGGCCCAGGTGACCCGGAACCCACCCCAGGGCGTCTCGCACTGGGGGAGCTGAGGAGTTGGGTGGTGCAGGCGGAGCTAGCAGAAGCGGGGCCCAGGGGCAGGAACACACCCATGTGATGATGATGAGCCCATGGGAGAGCTTGGAGAGAGTCGGGGCGTGCGGAGGGCCGGGCAGGCGGAGGACAGCTCCGGGGTGTGTGGGCAAGGGTGGGCGTGTGCCGTCTGCCTCCTGCTGACTCTCTTCTCCTGCTCTCACAGCGCTGCTCTCACCTCTCCTAACGCTCTCTGGCTTCTCTCTGCCTCAGGAACCTGGCCCGCCTCGGCCTCCCCTCCCCAAAGGCTACGTTCCCCTGGAGTCTCCTCCCACCGTGCCTCCACTCCCTAGCGAGAGCCGCTTCTGGCCATACCCCAACTCCCCTTCCTGGCACCACAGTGGCGAGACAGCCATGGGTCAGGTACCCAGCACCCTTGGGTCCCGGAGGGCAGGGCTGGAGGGGAGGGGCCAGGGCCAGGCTCAGGTCCCAGGCAGGACGCTGAGTCTCTTTCCGTCCCGATACCAGTTTTCCATAGTTTGGTTTCTTGGCCTAGCTGGGCTCTCAGATCAGGCAGAGGGCTCTCGACACGCACACACAGGCCGCTGGCCCATCTGCTCCCAGGGACGTGGGAAATGCCCCTCCATGCCCAGCTCCAGGGCGCCCCAAGTGGGCTCGCCCCACTCCCTCCCAGCTCGACCAGACTTGGAAATTAAGTGACCCCCCACGCCCCCCATGCCGCCCCAGCCTGCCTGCTCCTGCCCACCTCGCACCCAGGCCTCCCACGCGCTGTCTGCCTAGCCGGGTCTTCTTGGGTCTCATCTCTCCCTAGAGGGGCTCGGGCATTTTCTCCCTCTTCCGGCTCCTCCTCTCGCCTGGACCCGTCACCCAGGTCCGGGAGAGGGGCGATTGGGTGTACGTGGTGAGTAGTGTCCTGGGCTTGAAATTGGGAACCCCACGTTCTCATCTGGACCCAGCTGCGGCCATTCGCGTGGCCCTGGGGTTGCTCCACGAGGGGGGAGCAGGCGCTGTGCTCCCCGCCGCCACACCCTGCGTCTGGGCTGCCACTGAAGTTTCTGGCTCAGCCCCGTCCCCTTTCTTTCCACGTCGCCCTTCCAGAGGCCTAGAACTGTCCGCCGTGTGGGGTGGCGGGCTGGGGCGCAGGTGGTGTCCGAGGGCCCTCCGGTCTCACCATGTTCGAGACACAAGCTAAGTACATTTTCCTCCCCCAGAATCCTGGTTCTTTTGCTCACGTCGGGGGTGGAACCCCAACAGAACCGTCTGAGGTCGCTGGCCAGAGCCCCTCCTCTGGTCATTCCTTAACCAGGGCTGTGCCACCAAGAAGCTGGACCTCAACGGACGGTCCCCTGGAGGCCCGAGCCCCCACTCCCCAAGATGGCCGGTTTTGGCCAACCCGACAGAACCATCCGAGGTCGCTGGCCAGAGCCCCCTCTCTGGTCGCTCCTTAACACTCGCTCCCACCAGGGCGGTGCCAAGAGGCGGTGCCTCAGCCGAGGGCCCTCGGTGGCCCGGGCCCTCACTTGATTTTGGCCATCCTGAAGGGGGCAGGGTGAGAGGCTCCCGCACGCCCTTGCCCACCTCCCACCCGGCACACAGTGTCCCGTCCAGTCCTTTCAAGTGTCTGCAGGCTGAGCAGCTCGAGCCAAAGAAGTATCACCGGGGTCAGGCTCCCCGCGGCCACCCTGGCATTAGCCACCTTCTCGCCCTTCCTCCCCAGCAGAGCAAGAAAGACGCCCCCCCAGACCCCTCCCGAGACACCAGCCTTGTGCCCTCCAGACAAGAGGTGGAGCCGGAGAAGCAAGCTGCACTCAACAAAGGTACTTCCGGCCTTTCCTCCTCCCCTGGGACTCTGGGTCAGAGAGGAGCCAGAGGGGGGCTCCTGCACCCCGAGAGAGTGTGTCCCCAGCCTACATGTCCCTCCCTGCAGAGGGGGACTGAGCCCTGGGGGGAGCGGCCCCTCTCCCTGCGTTCTCTCTGGGCATGAAGCTGGGGCTGCTCTTCTCCCTGCAGTGGGCATCGTGCCCCCCCGGACCAAGTCGCCCACCGACGAAGACGGGGGCTCCTCCAGGGTGCTGAGGAGGAGCGCCAACGGGCTCCCCAACGGGCTGTCCTCCCGGGTGAGCACTCCCTGCAGCGCCCTGGGCGTCTGGCCTCAGCCCGCAGCTAGAGGAGGACGGCAGAGCGAGCGGCGGGAGGGCACGGCCCCGGGAGGGGGACGTGGGGACAGGGCGTGTGCACAGAGGAGAGACGAGGACATCTAACAGAATTGTCCCCGTGCTCCGGTGAGATGCATGTGCAGGAGACCTCTCGCCGGGGGTGCGCCCAGCTGCTAGCACTGCTGGAAAGTTGACAGATACCAAGAACTCGGAGGCTCGAAACAGCAGGTGTTTATTTGCTCAGTTTGGAGGCGAGAAGCTCTAAGCCAAGGTGCCAGCTTGCTTGGCTCCTCTGGGGCTCCGAGGGGCCACCACGCCCTGCTCTCTCCTGACTTCTCTCTGGCCACCTTTGGCTGGGGGACACGTCACCCCAGTCTGTGTCTACCTGCGTCACCCTCCCCTGCACGTGTCTTATTTTTTCCTGTCTCTTATGGGGCCACCCTGTTAGATGTAGGATCCACCCTAATTCTGGTGATCTTGGTTTGAGATCCTTAATTTATTTATTTTTATTATATTTTTTAAAGATTCTTATTTATTTATGCACACAAGAGCTGGGGTACAGGCCAGAGGTGTGGGGGGGAGGAGTCACCAGAGACAGAGCGGGGAGCAGAACAGGTGGATCGACAAATATCCACTGCTGAGGGGAGCAGCGGGGAGACAGGAGAGGTCTGCTGCGCCCTGTGGGGCCCCTCCCTGGCCAGCAGCAGGGATCGAACTCGCGCTGCAGTGGCCTTGGAAGCCCCACAGTGCGGTGCGCAACCCTTGCGCCACCAGGAAGGCCCGATCCTTCATTGAACTACATCTGCAAAGGCCCCGTTTCCATGTAAGGTCACAGTCACAGGGTTAGGGCCGGGCACTTTGCAGAAGCACCAGTCAGCCCGCTCAGCGGAGCATCCCAGGGAAGGGAAACTTTTTTTAAAAAAAAAGATTTTTTACTTATTTATGCACACAAGAGCTGGGGTACAGGCCAGAGGTGTGGATGGTGAGAGGATCCACCAGAGACGGGGTGGGGAAACACACTGCTGAGGGGAGCAGCGGGCGAGGCAGGAGAGGTCTGCTGCGCCATGTGGGTCCCCTCCCTGGCCGGCAGCAGGGATCGAACTCGTGCTGCAGTGGCTGCGGTTTGCTTCCTAGTGTGTTGCCTACCCCACTGTGCCACCAGGGAGGCCCCAGGGAAGGGAAACTTGGAGGTAACAGGAGATGAAAGTGCTGGGTGTGGCATGAGGCAGTGCCGGAGTCCTGTCCCCCCGCAGCAGGAGCGCCCCAAGAGCGCTGTGTTCCCCGGCGAGGGCAAGGGGAAGATGAGCGTGGAGGAGCAGATCGACCGCATGCGGCGGCACCAGAGCGGCTCCATCAAGGAGAAGCGGAGGAGCCTGCAGCTCCCAGCCAGCCCGGCCCCTGACCCGAGCCCCCGGCCCACCTACAAAGTGGTCAGTCCTCCCCCGCGGCGTGGCCTGGCCTCTGCCAGCGTCGCCCCGCCCAGGTGTGGCCAGTCCGCAGCGGGGAGGGGGGAGAAGCGTCTGAGAGGCCCCACAGAGCGGCTCAGGATGTGCCCCAGGGCCCGGCACGGTGGGTGTGACAAGTGGGCACTTTGCCTCGCCCCCCAGGCGGTCACACTTTGGATGCACAGCACAGAACAGGTGGCCCCGGGGCCTGGGGGCGCACGGCAGGGCGAGGAGCAGGGGCAGTGACAGGGCCAGGAAGCGAGGCCAGCGGGCAGCCCTGCGCTCACGGCGGCGCTGGGCCTAGGTCCGCCGGCACCGCAGCATCCACGAGGTGGACATCTGCAACCTGGAGGCCGCCCTGCGGGCCGAGGAGCCCGGCGGCCAGGCCTACGAGACGCCGCGGGAGGAAATCGCCCGGCTGCGCAAGATGGAGCTGGACCCCCAGCACTATGACGTGGACATCCGCAAGGAGGTAAGCGGGGCCGCGGGGGGCGGCGGCCGGAAGCCCGGCCGGGCCCAGGCGGTGACCTCGCGCTCCGCAGCTCTCCACCCCAGACAAAGTCCTCATCCCCGAGCGCTACATCGACCTGGAGCCCGACGCCCCGCTGAGCCCCGAGGAGCTGAAGGAGAAGCAGAAGAAGGTGGAGAGGATCAAGACGCTCATCGCCAAGTCCAGGTAACGGCCGGGGCACCGCCGGGCCCGTCGCTGGGGGCCCCGAGCCCCCAGTGGGGAGCAAGTGGCGGCCGTGGCTAGGGAGGCGGCCAGCCCAGCACAGGGCGGGGCCAGTCGCGAGGCCGTCGTGCAAAAGGACCTGCTGGGCCGGGGACGTCAGCGTCAGGACAAGCGGCGGGGTCCCCGCTGGCGACTTCTTCCCCTTCGAGGCTGCCCTGAAAGTTCACGTGAAACTTTTTGCTGACTCTGAAGCAGTGCGGGGAGCGGGCCCAGCCCGTGCTGCCAGGGTCCCACGCACTCTGGGACAGCCGTGCTGGGAAGCAGAGCCTGCGCACGCACAGGCCACGGCCCCCTCCGGCCTCAGCCACAGGCCCCCTCGAGCCAACTGGACCCCCTGCCCCTCCCCCATGTCTGTGTGTCTGTGCCTCCTCAGCATGCAGAACGTGGTGCCCGTCGGCGAGGGGGACCTTGTGGACGTGCCCCAGGACTCAGAGAGCCAGCTGCAGGAGCAGGAGAAGCGGATTGAAATCTCCTGTGCCCTGGCGACCGAGGCCTCCCGCCGGGGCCGCATGCTGTCCGGTGAGAGGGGCTGGGCCTCGCTCCGCCAGGGAGAGCCGCTAGCAGGTGCAGGGAGCAGGCGCACGCTCCGGGCCAGGCCGGCGCGGGCCGGGGTCACGTCCCTCCAGGGCAGGAGGGCATCGGCTGAGCCCCAGGCACCATGCCAGATGGAGGGCGGGGTCACAGGAGCCAGAGCCAGGAGCAGCCGGAGGCCCAGAGCCACGGTGACCACCGGTGCTTTAGGGAGGAAGGGCCAGCGGCTGTGCGGAGGGCAGGGAGCTGCTCTCCCGGGCAGATCGGGGAAGGCCCGCAAAAGGGGCATAAGCGAGCCTGGCTGGGAAGAGACGGTGTCTGTGCCGGCTGAGGAGAGGGCGAGCGTGCCGGCGTCCTCTGCTCCCGCTGCTCCTGCGTAAACAGGAAGGGAAGTGCTGTGGCTCCTGGCTCCAAGAGTGGAGGGAGAACCTCCCCCTGGGCCGCTGGCCCGAACCCACCGTGCTAGTGAGAAGCAGGGAGGGGTGCGCGTGAGGGTCTGACATCACGCCAGAGCGGCCGGCGGGACCTGGGTGGACACAGGTGAACAGGGTGAGCGTCCACGCCGCCCGGGAGACCACCCCGGCCGGGCGCGCGTAGCAGAGAGCAGTGACCGCGAGGCTGTGTGACAGAAAGGCTGAAGACGGGGAAGGACGGCACGCCCTCCTGAGGCCCGGAAACCAGCTACTTCCTCCGCCTCAGGACCGGGAGGGCTGAGGCCGTGAGAACAGGGCTCTGCGCCCCACGAGGGGGACGCCCGAGGGGTGCCTGGCTGGACGGAGGGCGGCGGCAGCGTGAGTCTGGCAAGCACAGAGCAGGCGGCAGCACAAGTGGGTCCCCCGAGCGGGAGGGGTGGCCGCAGGGTTGGTGATACAGACGGCTCCAGTTCTGGCCCCCTGAGGCTCCGTGTCCTCATCTGGAAAATTCAAGCCAGAGTGCCCGGAGGAGCGAGGACGGATGGACTCGCACACCGGCCTGGCGCCGGGAAGAGCCCATGCTGGCCGGCAGCCCGACCGGCATCCACGTCTCAGTGGCCAAGCAGCAGCTGAAGCAGCGCCCCTAGAGTAGAAATGGGGGCCGTGTGTGGGTTTCCTAACTTCTGAATAGGAATATTTTCAGAAGCCAGAGGGCTCGGGTCACCACAAGCAGCTGTCAGTGAGTCCTCCGTCAGCCTCACTGGCAGTTGGACGCACCGGACATTGGGGTGGTGGCCAAGGAAAGGCCGGGGGTACTTCAGAGAGAGGCGCCCTCACCCGGGCAAGGGGAGGCACGGGTCTGAGCGCACAGAACCAGTTTGGCTACGGGGAGGCCTCCGTCCGGCCTCCTCCCTATAGTTTAGCTGCAGAACGAACTTGAACCTTCCAGAGATCAAATTCCACAGCGCTGGGCAAAAGGCAGCTTTCTGTGGAGGGCCAGAGCCTACAGCGAGGTCCTAGCCACTTCCCTCTGCCCTGCCCAGCCCCTGGTGCTCTCCACCGCAGCTCCCCGGCCAAAGGTTCCCTGGAGACAAAACCCACCCTGGCCTCTCAGATTCCCCCTCGATACACAGGGCTTACACTTCAGGCCTGTGCGCCCAAAGGAAATAGTCAACTTGCTTTGGCCAAAACCCCAGCTATTTCAGAAATGGCTGTGGCGGGGCCAGACGTCCGCCTTAGCTGGTCAGGTGCCCAGAGTCGCAGCCCCGGGGCACAGCAAGGGCTGTCCCGGGCACGTGCACCGTGCGTGAGTCCACGCCGAGGCCCGCGTGAGCAGGAGCCGGGGCGCAGGGCACCGGGTCAGTGCGGCAGACACGGGATGGAGAGTTAGCGCCCGTGTGCGGGCTGTGGCCAGGGCGTGGCGCCAGGGATGCGTGTGGCCAGGACGCGTGTGGGGTGTCGGTCGGCACACCTGGTGCGTGCAGACGCCAGTGTGCCGGAGAGGGGTATGCAGCGTCTCGGTTTGTACTTGTGGCCTGGAGTCCGTGCAGTGTCCATTCGGGAAATGTTTGCAGTACACATGTTCTGTGCACCGAGCATGTGGGGTGTGGGTAGAGGGGTGGTTAGCTTTATTTTTATTTATTTTTTTAAAGATTTATTTATTGCATACAAAAACTGGGGTACAGGCCAGAGGTGTGGGGGGTGAGAGGTGTCATCAGAGACAGAGTGGGGAGCAGAACAGGCAGATCCACTGAAATACACTGCTGAGGGGAGCAGCGGGGAGACAGGAGAGGTCTGCTGCACCATGTGGGTCCCCTCCCTGGCCAGGGGCAGGGATCAGACTCGTGCTGCAGTGGCTGCGGATACTTCATAGTGCGTTGCTCAACTCATTGTGCCACTAGGGAGACACCACACATTAATACAAGTGTGTAGACGTGTGTGTGTGGACGCCCACTGTGTGCTGTTTGGTAAGCTGTCAGGTGTAGGCGTTCGTGTGTGTGAGTGTGTGATATTTGGGTGGAGGTAGTGTTTACATACACACTTGTGTGTGCTGGGCTTTTCTGCAGTCTGGGTAATGACGGACGTTTTTGAGGACATGCCGTGTGCGGTGTTTATACCGCGATCTTTGTGACTCTGTATCTGCGTGAGCAGGGTGGGGGGCACGCGGGCTCATGCATGTGTGTGCGTGTGCTGCCCGGGCCTGCAGAGCACACGCTTGTAGTACACACATCTCCAGTCCACCGCACACATCATCTGGACTAATCGAACCTTCTCAAAGAGGTTACACTTGACATAGCGGAGCTTTCTTGCTCCTACGCACGTAGGGTTATTATATCTGTCCTGGGTTTGCAGACCTCCAACTGAAGGAGCGCACCTGGTCAGTGCAGGTGTGCTGGACACGCTCCCCAGCCGCCATGCCTGATTTTCCCAAAGGACTCCTCTCCAGCTGTCTGCCTTGTAGATATCACAGGCCTGTCCTTTGACCTCTGCTTCAAGTGGCCTGTGGACTAGAAGGCCAGCACGTCACACCTACTGGAGTTGTGCACAAGCCAGTGTGTGTGTGTGTGTGTGTGTGTGCACGCATGCATGTGCGCAGTGACAGGTGTTCGGCCCCTCCAGACAGCCCCTGCTTAGTGAGTGTGTCTGTCTGGGAGTCTCGAGCGTGTGGCCGTGTGGGAGCACAGGTCTGAGTTGTGTGCCTGGGTGTCAAGGTGCCACAGGCTCCCAGGTGCGTGGTGGTACATCATGGGCAGACACCTGCTGTTGGTGGGGCCCTGTGGTGGCTGTGCAGACGCAGGTGTCTGCCTGTGAGCCTTGGGAACTGCCCCGCCCTTTCTCCTGCATGGAAGGCTTGAGAGGTGGTGAGGCTGGGGGTGGCCTGGGGAGCAAGAAACAGGGTACCTCTCTCTGTGGAAACACAGTGTGGCCCGGCTGATGCGGGGTGCCCCTCTGAGCTGAGAGCACGCCCCGGGTCTGCCTCTGCCCACTGCACTGAGGTCGCTGGGTCAGGAGACTGTCGTGCTGGCCCTAGCAATGCCACGCCCTTATCATCCTTCCCCTTCACTGTTCTCATGCAGTAATAATGATAATAGAGTAAAATCTCATTAATTCAAACGTCACCCCTTTAAGGTTGGTGATGATTTTGTGCAGGTGTGAGTTGAAATGTGCCTTTACTGGATGGATGGGTGGATGGATGGATGGATGGATGATGGATGGATGGATGGATGATGGATGGATGGATGGATGGATGATGGGTGAATGGTGGATGGGTGGATAGATGGATGAGTGGGTGGATAGATGGATGGGTGGGTGGATGGATGGATGGATGGATGTATCGATGGATGGGTGGGTGGATGTATGGATGGATGGGTAGGTAGATGGATGGGTGGGTGGATGGATGGATGGGTGGATAGATGGATGGATGGATGGATGATGGGTGGATGGTGGGTGGGTGGATGGATGGATGAGTGGGTGGATGGATGGATGGGTGAGTGGGTGGGTGGATGGATGGATGGGTGGGTGGATGGATGGATGGATGGGAGGGGGTTCTGAGAGCCTCACTCTGGGACTGGAAGCTTCCATTTTCATGGAGCTGATGAATCAGCCACTCTGTGTCCAACCCCAGCACCAGCCGTGACGGGGATTAGTGTGATTTTACGACCCATCAGTCATTATCATTATTGACGCCACCTTGGATGAGGTGAACCGGCATCCGCACCTGGGCGGGGAGGCCCGTGACTCCTGGGTGCAGATGGGACGAGCCTGAGGCCCAGGGACACCAGGCCCTCCCCCATCAGCCTGGCTGTCCGCAGGCCAGGGTGTGACCAGGCCCGCCCAGCCGCTGGCCTGCAGGCCCGGGCCCTAGGCCGCTTTGCGCTTCGGCAAGTCCCCAGCTCCCCGCCGCCTGCTTGCCTCCCGCCTCGCTGCCCCCCACCCCCCATTCACTCCCCTGTTCATTTCTGTTTCCAGTGCAATGTGCCACCCCAAGCCCTCCCACCTCCCCCGCCTCCCCGACTCCACCAGCCAACCCCCTGTCGCCTGAATCCCTCCGGGGCACCGACGGCAGCCATACCGTGCGGGTCTAGGACGTAAGCACCTTCTACTGTACTTCACCCCAGGCAGGGGCCCTCCTCACCCCCATCGAGCCGTCCACACGTCGCCTTGGCACCGCTTCTCCCGCCCGCTCTGCTGGCCCTCGCCCATCTGCTGAGCCCGCCTGTCCCGGGCAGTGCTGGCTGGAGCCGGGG
This sequence comes from Galemys pyrenaicus, assembly GCA_019455555.1. Taxonomy (NCBI): domain Eukaryota; kingdom Metazoa; phylum Chordata; class Mammalia; order Eulipotyphla; family Talpidae; genus Galemys; species Galemys pyrenaicus. The sequence goes on along the minus strand of JAGFMF010011641.1, from coordinate 2,953,908 downwards.
CAGAGCCGCTCCCAGGCCACAGCGCCTAGGGCTGTGCTTCTCCAGAAGCACGCAGGCAGCCATGCTGAGTGCGCACCTGTCCCCGCCAGGGCCCGCCGCTGCCTCGCCCTGCCGGCCACGGGCCTCTTGTCTGTTGAGACGCCCGCGGCCCCCTGAGAAGCCCCGAGAAACTGTGGCTCCCAGGTCTGGTTTCTCCCAGGCCTTGTCGTCAGTTGAAATATCACTGGACAGCCGCAGGCCACGCCCACGGGTCCTCCCTTGCCCAGGCACAGCGTCAGGCTAGTGGACGCCTGTCCCGTCCGGTGGCTCTCCTCTCTGGCGTGGGGTGGGCGTCCTCGGGGTTTCTGTAAGATAAGACTTCTCTCTCCCGGGGACGTGGGTGGGGTCCGGCCCTGCGCCGCCCCTTCCTCACCCGTGTCTCTTCTCTTCAGTGCAAGCCCTGGCCGAGGTCAATGCTGTGAAGCTCCAGAGAGCCACCTTCTGAAGCCCCCCTTGCTCACCTGAAGCCCCGGACCCCCGCCCTGGCCCCTGGCCCAGCGCGCCCCGGGAACGGGCCAGGGGCCGGGTCTGCCGAGAGGAGAGCGGATACCTCGGTGTCCACCCACCCGCCGCGCCAGCTCTGAAGCCTTCACTCCTCAAACACGGTCCTGGACCAGAGCCTGAGCTGGCAGGACAGAGCGCGCCTCCTCTGAGGCCCAAGCCGCAGGGGCCAGTCTGGGCCTGGCCGGGCTTGGGGCAACCCCGTTGGAACTTAAGACGCCTGGTGGGGACACATCGCGGGCAGTCTGAGGTCAGGATGGGCGCAAAGAAGCTGCTCTGCCTGTCTGGCCACTCTTTGCAGGAAGGACAGCGCCTGCCATCACCCCGCCCCAGCTGTACCCCGCACCCCAACCATCTCTGCTAAGGGGTGCTCTCCCGGGTCCGTGAGGCTGACCACCCTGCTTGAGCCAAAGACGAGGACGAGAGGGGCCCGAGGACAGGGCTGGCTGTGGAGAGAGGCGAGCAGGGTCTGCGCAGAGTCGAGAGCAGGTCGAGAAGGTGGCGAGGACTAGGGGTCCAAGGAGAGGGGAGGAGCGGAGCAGCGGTGCTTTGGCCGGGGACGGAGCAGGAGACGATGGGAAGGGCCGGGAGGCTTCTAGGTGGAACCTCGGGTTAGTGCGAGTGCAGAGCGACTGTCAGCCCTGGCCTCACGCCTCCTCGCCAGGGCAGCGGGCCCTGCCCTGAGCGCCCCCAGGTGCACGGGCAGGGATGTGAGTAGGGCACACAGGGAGATGGTCTAGGTCTGGATCTGGGTCTGCCTCCCCATTCTGGGTTCTTGCGTCGGGTGTGGTCAGCCTTGGGGCCCTTCCCAACCATCTTCACAACTCGTTCTCCTCCCCTTCCCCTGGATGTGCTGTGGCCAGCAGAGGGCGCCCCGGAAGAGGGATGGGGTCTTCAGCTTAGAGGCCAAAATCTAGGACCCCACCCAGCATCCCGGGCACCCAAGATGAGGATCTGTTGAGCTGTCCCCCAAAACTCCCAGCCATGGCTCTTCCTCCACCCACCTAAAAGAGAGGCTGTCAGGGAGAGACAGAAGCAAAGCCTGTTCTTCCTCCCCTCCACCCACCTTGAGATGAATGTAGCCAGAGAGGAACGAGGAGAGTGAAGCTAGAACCTTGGCGCTCAGGCCTTCTCTGCCGGAGTTACTACCTGGACACCTCAGCCTGACCTCCAGTGGCCCCAAGACCGACGGCTTCATCTCCCCTCAGTTCTTCTCCACTCCTTCATGGCTGGGACAGTTACTGGTTCATATGCAAGTAAAGATGACAGCTCATTCAGCTAATATTTATTGAGCACCTTCTATGTACCAGGCACTGTTCTAGGTGCTTCGGATATTCTGATTATTCTGATGCTCCTGAGGGGCACCGGACTGGGGGCTTTCACTTAGCTTCACTTCGAGCAGATTTTTTGGACGTGACTGTTGGCTCCATTTTCCTCCTTTAGCGCAGCTCAAACACCCCAAATCTGCCCTTCCTCCCCCCATGGCCTGGCTATGGGGTTGGCTCCCAGGTAGCCCTCTCCCTCCCCAACCTTTTTCCATCCACTAGAAACAGATTGTTCAGGGCCTTCCATGCCTTTGCCTTTCTTTGTCTGTCTCCTTTTTTGAAGTGATATTTTTTAGGAGTACATGTGAGATACCAAGGACGTGATGTCCGCCCTCCGCCACCTCTCCTCTCCTCTCATCAAGCTGGCTCTTTATGTTGCTTGACATGCCTTAATATATGTTTTATGATGATTCCACACACCCTAGGCGTCTATGTAATGTATGTATTTCTTTGGAGGGCTGATCCTTTCCTAGACTCCTGCCCAGGCGTTTCCTCTCCTTGACTTTCCACGCTCTCCCCGATCGCATGCTGCGGCCCCCATGCCTTTGATCCAAAGAAGAGGAGAGGAAAGACGTATTTTAAGACAGATCTATTTTACGCTTTTGTTATAAAAGCAAATCTATTTTCGAAATGTGCAATGTCTGAATGGAATGGGCAAGTGATTGGAGGAGACTGGGGTGCCTGCCTCTGGGTCTCAGCCCTGCGGCCTCGGCGCCTCCCTGGCAGCCTCCTTCCGCCCCTGCCCCAGTCTACGCAGGGCTGGTCCCCAGGGCTCACCCCCGGAGTGTCCTGCCAGGGCGGGACGTTCTCCTGGACGCCCGCGCTGGGCTTGACCACGCTGTCAACTCTTGATGACCGTCCGGGTCTTGGCTATGAATCCCCCCGAAGGAAATGTTTACAGTTGTGTGCACAGAAGTAACCCCAAGTGGGCACGCCTCCCTCCCCCACGCACTCCTGGATCACTCCGTCATCACCCCGCTGGAGAAGGCGACTAGTTTAGTGACAGCCCGTGCCGAGAGCTCTGTCCCCTGATGGACCCGGGGCGGGTGCCAGGGCCAGAGGTCCTTCCGCACAGACACATCCAAGTTCCTCGGACTTCCCATCCTCCCTTTCGCCTGACCCCTGTCTGGTCTGGCCACTTCTGTGGCATCTGTCTCCCTCTGGGGCCGTGGTTAAGGGGAGGGGAGCGCAGTCTGGTATCCAGACTGTGAGGTCCGCTTCTGCCGACAGTGTGACGTCTCAGCCCTGCCGCCCCAGGATTTCCTTCCAGCAAGCTGCTGCTGGGGTGCTTAGCTGATCAGCTCAGCCTTCTAAACTGCTCATCCACTGCCCGTGCCGGCGAGGGCTCTTGCCTTGCAAGCGTTTGGGCCGAATGGAAGTCTTCCGTCCAGACTGGGAGTAGAGGTTTTGGAATCCAGCACAGAGGCCCAGTCAGCTTTTGCAGCCCGATCTCCCAACTTTGACACTTACTATCAATATACCCTCTCCCCAGGCTGTGGCATCTTGCTGTGAATGACTGGGGCCTGGGTAGGTGCCCAGGGCTAAGTCACCCAGCAGGGGACAGCTCTGGGTACTAATCCAGGGCCTCCCAATTAGCACATTACCTCCCTGATCCATACCCAAGAGGCTGCAATCGAACACTGCTACTGTCACTTTAAAGATTTCCAAGGTCATGAGCTGTGTGCACCTGCTCCCCTGCCTGGGTAGAGCGTGCTGTTGGGCAGGGCCGACTATAGCAAGACAGAATCAACCCCTTCCCCCTTTAGACCCCCTACCTGGCAGCTCTTAAAACTAAAGAAAAATATGAAATATACTATATATATACATATATCTATTTATGCACATACTGGGGCCAATCTGATTTGTTAGTACTAGACAATAAACCATACAAGGAAATTTATGATCTCAGTGTCTTTATTTAGTATTAAAGTGACCTTAGAAGAGAGTGAAGGTTAGGTAAGCAGAGGCCAACTTGTCGGGGACCAAGCAGCTCTAGCACCCCCTTTGCCCCCGAGTTGGGGGTGCCCTGACTGAAGTAGGTGAGTCCCCGCGCCCCTTTCAGCAGCATTCTTTTTAGATATAGGTACTGAAGAATCCCAGTGAGCTCTGCATTTGTATCTTGCAAGTTTGTATAAACCCGGTTCGGGAAATAAAACGAATGGTTTGTACAAGTGGTGTGTCTCCACTCTGTCTGCCGGCGTCGGGGCTCAGGTACACAGCAACCAGTGGTCTTGGCGGAGAGGGGCCAGGGGCCGAGACAAGTGTGCCCGGCTAAGAGCAAAGCTGGGTGGAGAGTGCATGACTCCTTCCTCTCCTGCATGCAGGGCTGCACAGCTCCCCGCAGGATCCAGACCTCCAGGGGCGCTGCTTCCCCACGAGGGGGGCTGCGGGCACACTGTCCATCCCATGCCATCTCCGTGACTGGTCACCCCAAATCAAGGCCTGCCCCGCCTCCCGATGCATTAGGGCCTGGTGTCTTTCCCTGATCGTCTCTGAGACGGAGGGTAGGGCTGGAGGAAAGGGAGACTCATCTGCGGTGTTTCTTGATTACAAGGCGATGGCCCGTGCTCCTGCTTCTGGGCAGGAGACCGCGCGGCTGAGGCCTTCACGTCCAGCTACACCGCCTTGGCTCTGTCCTCCGGCAGGACTCGGTGGCTATCTGCTGCTGACAGTCGCCGAGAAGGGCTTGAGCAGCGCTTCTTGATTAAGAAGAAAATCAGGTCAGGAAGCCTCGTAAGTTCCATGGGGCAGGGGTGGGGTAAACGGAGAAAGGGAGCTCAGGACGGGGTCACGGCTGGGCTTCTACAGAACAGGGAGAGGGACGCTCTGGCTCTGGCGTCTGAGTTTACATTCTGGATACCCGTTCTCACTGCTCCAAGGCTAGTCGAGTGTGTGTTCATGTAAAAAAACAAAGCCAACCAATAAAACGACCGTGTTTTGGCGTTGGAACGTCCCCAGGAGGTCTGAGAGTCCTGCCGTCCCTTGGGAACGGACACAGGCTCGCCACAGACTCAGGTGCGCTGGGGACTTGCCAGCCTCGCCACGGCCGCTCGGCGAGCAGGGGCTGAGGACACAGGCCCCACTAGGCGGCGCTGCACCACCAAGAGGCGGCCCCCCACTCCCAGACGAGCCCCTGGTTTCTGCCTGCTCCGCCCCCGCCCAGATCAGCCCTTTGACCGAGCCAGCCCCGAGTTTGAAAAAGGCAGGTTGGCCGGAAATGGAAACGAAAAGCCGCCCGCAGAACGCCCTTGAGGAGGGGAGCCCTGATGCTGCGTGGTGCTGTGGTGACGCCCGAAGAGGCCTGGACGGCCAGGCCGGCCGCGGGCCGCAGCCCCCAACGCGGCGGGACCCCGCGCTGCGCCACACCTGTTCGAGGCCGGGCAGACTGCAGAGCGTGCCCGACGGCAGGAGGGAGCCTGCGGTGACCTGGACTTGTCGCTGCAGTTCCCGAGTCCCAGTTCTCTCAGCCGCGAGGGGGCACGTTAACCACCATCTTCTGGACGCTCAAGTCAACTGAGGAAATGAAAGAAAAACACTTTGAAGACTCATGCTCCCTTACGCATGGGAGGAGGTGCTGGGGTTGGTGGGGACAGGAGACTGTTTCCAGGAGTCTCCTTCGCGGGCCCCACAGAGAAGGCGTGGCCGGGCCGGTCTTCCCGCCTCTGGGGCGCCCTTCCTGCGCACTTCCAGCCCTCCAGCCCCAGGCAGTAGTGGCCCCCCTTCCCAAGGCGGCAGCTGGTTGAGGACAAGCCCAGCCTTCCAGGGCCCCCACCTTGATGGGGCTCCTCTCTGAGAGGGCGGGTGTGGATAAGCCACTCTCTGATGGCGGCCCCAGGACCCCATGCTGCTCCCAGAGGTTCATTCCAGGGGAGCCCGTCCCTGGGGCAGGTGGGTTCCACGTTTGGGAAGCACCAGTCCTAGCTGATGCTCATGGGAGCAGTTTAGAACCCCAATGAAGATGGAAGCGGACGTCTACGGAGCAGCATTTAATACCACAACAGCAATACCAGCAGCCATCGTGATTGCTGTCACTGCTAGAAGAGCAGTGACGGCGGCTGTCAGCTCTGTCTGTGCCCGGCCCCAGCTCTGTGCGTCCCATACTCCTCTCTAATCCCCGATGTGTCAGTTACTGGCGCTACTGCCGTCCATGAAACGGAGGCACAAGAAGGAGAACTGAACTGCTCGAGGTCTCCAGCGCTAGATGGTATCCACAGCGCCCTCAATTTCAAGCCCAAGTTCTAACCTGCCTGTGGTTTCCGTGCGGCCGCCACAGCCCATGGGGGAGGTCTGGGAAATGAAGGTGAAGATGTAGGTGAAAAAGACAAAGACAATTCAAAGGCATCATCATGGGGGTGAGGAGGAGGGATCGACATGAGGCAGAAAGAGCACAAGGGACTGGAGTGATGGTGCTCTGGGGAAATGGTGGTGGGAACTCCATGGGGACCACAATTGATAACGAATATGTATAAATAAATTTTTTAAAGATTTATTTATTTATACATAAAAGAACTGGGGTACAGGCCAGAGTCCAGGGTGGTGAAATCCACCAGAGACAGAGCTGGGAGCAGAACAGGCAGACCGACTGAAACACACTGCTGAGGGGAGCAGCGGGTACAGCAGGAGCGGTCTGCTGCGCCACGTGGGTCTCCTCCCTGGCTGGCTGCAGGGATCGAACTCGTGCTGCAGCGGCTGCAGTTTGCTTCACAGTGTGTTGCCCAATCCACTGCGCTACCACAGAGGCCCTAAATAAATAAATTTAATTATTAAAAAAAGAAAATGGAGATTAGACAAATGAAAACTCCAAGACCATGAAACATCTAATGTATCAATAAATTATATTCAGCAAAGGGAAAAAAAAAACAGATGTAATTTCTGTCTTTCTGGTGTCTAGGTCGTAATAAAGATAATAATAGTCATTACATGGAATTCATCAGAAGATCAGAAATTAGTATAATTAAATTAGTATAATTTAAAAAATTTTGTGAAGTGTAATAACCAATGCTCTTGTAAAACCCAATACTCTTGAATGTAAAAAAAAAAAAGATGTCTTGGTGAAAAGTAGGCAAAATTCTCTCTGGCATTTAGAAGCGCCCATGCCTGGGAAAGTCTTCCAAAGTCAGCGCTGGTCCTGCAGCCGGTGTGATTGAAAGTACGACTGGCCTAACCCCCCGCAGTATGAGCCAGTCACACCAGACAGTGTTTACAAGCTTCTCAACTTTTGAAAAATAAATTTCATGAACCACTCAGTAACTCCGGAGACAATGATTATGAAGAAACTGAGATGAAATAAAGACATCTCAAAATCATTGAATAGTGGAGTACGCCATGCATTGTCCACACAGTTTGGTGGAAAACAGTTCTGACACAGTAGGGTCTGAGTGAAATAGCAGAGACTGGCTGTGAGCATTGAACAGACGAGAACAGACACAACCAAACTATGAGAGAGAGGAGGCCTGACAGGCAGGGAATCTCGCTAGCAAAAAGCTTCAAGATATTATTTCATATTATCACCATTCTTTATATTCATAAAGCTTCTGCAGCCCAAGGATAAACCCCCATCGATATACCCCATGTACACGTGGAGATGTTTGGGGGAGTTGCCTGCTGTTTTCTATTTTTCCTCAACCATCCCAGGGGTACACAAGCAATTATTATAAACCACTTACATGACTGTTGCCCTTTCTAATCCATCCCCCACTGCTGCCAATAAATGCCAGCTGGAAAGACACGATCTGTAAGGACTTAACTCCAGGGGGCCTCCCTAGTGGTGCAAGGGGTTAAGCAGCGCACTATGAAGCAGCCACAGCCCCTGCAGCATGAGTTCGATCCCCGGCCAGGGAGCTGACCCACAGGGCGCAGCAGGCCTCTTCTGCCTCGCCCGCTGCTGCCCTCGGCAGTGTGTTTCGGTCAGTCTGCCTGTTCTGCTCCCCGCTCTGTCTCTGGTGAGTCCTCTCACCGCCCCCCCACACCTCTGGCCTGTACCGCAGCTCTTGTGTGCATAAATAAATCTTTTTGAAAAATAATTTAACTCCACATATGATGGCACTTCAGGACGAGATCTCGCGTCTGTGAGATGCCAGCACCACCGCATGCCGCAGCGCGAGGGGGTCCCTTAACAAGTCGCCCTGCATTCACACCCCGACTCCCACCTGGCGACTCTCTCCTGCTTCGGTGAAGATTATTTCCCTCTTTCCCTATTTAACACAGCAGCTCTGTTCTACTTCTCTTGACTTCAGACTGGTTTATGTAAGCAGGTGTGAACAATCTGCCTCCTTCATATATGTCTTCCTGTCATTTTTGCCCAGGCACTCACTCACATGGTCAGTGATGCGGTGTTTTATTTTAAATTATTCGTGTTTTCTCCTTAATAACTGGCCTTATTTTTGTTTTTTTTAATAAATGATGTGTGTAGTTTGGTCCCATCACTTATGCCTTTCGTGTCAGGAGGTGCCACAGCAGGAGAAAGAATATTCCTCACTCACTCGCCTTCCTTCTTCAGGTCCACAGAGAGGAAAAACACACGCGGGTCCACACAGCCGGTGCACTGAGACTTGAGCCTTGCACCACCAGGAGGCCCTTTTTTTTTGCTCTTGATTGTAACAGAATCCTGGCGGTTCCAAAAGACTTTCAGCAAAGGTTTTATGCCAGTTCCTTGTCGCCCCCTAGCGTCCAGCATGGGCACTAGCACAAGGCGATGAACTTCACTTACAAGGTGAATGTAGCACTTTCCCAAAGAGAAACAGATGCCCTACACCAAACCGAGTTAGGAACCTGGGTACCCCAATTTCCAGTTCTTCCATACACAGTCCAAGTTCTGTGGAGGAGCTGAATTCAGGCTTGGGGCGATTGTAGGCAGGAGGAGGGAGGCAGAGTGGGCGGGGCCTTTTTCTGGTGGGCGGAGACAGGGCAGGGCTGAGTGGGCGGGGCCTTAGGAAAACTAGGAGGAGGAGCCTGAGGCTTTAATGAAGCCCCTTTTCTGTACGTGGGTGGGGGAGTTAATGATTTACCAGAGTTCATTTCACAATTTACCAAGGGTCAGTGGCTCCGGAGCATGCACCAGCTCGGTCCTTTCTGCTCCTCACCTCTTGCCAGCTTCCACCCGGAAGGCCCCCGAGGCAGCCCGCGGCATGGTGTCCGTCACGGAATGGCAGAGTGAGTGCTGGCCAGGGGCTGGGCTGGAGGGGCTGGCCAGGCTGGGCTCTGGGAGGCACTGCCCCTCTCGGCCCAGAATGCTCCCTGGGGAACTTCCGAAGCCAGGCGACCTCTGGAGCCGATGACTTGGAGTTGCCGTGTTGGCATCCTCCAGACAGCAGGTCAGGGGGTGTGGTTCCCCAGCTTTCCAGTGAGTAGGGCTTGGTCGGGGCCCCAGAGACTGGTGCCCGGGGAAACTGGCAAGTTTACCAGTCCAGCCGGCCCCTTTCCATTCAGGGTTCTTAACCAGGGATGCTGCAAGGATGGCAGAGGAGACCGCTGCTCAGCTGGATCTTCCCCCACAAACTCAGGGTCTCCTGTAGGTCCCTCCTTGGGAACCAGACCTCATTGCCCTCCCAAATCTCCTCATTCCTAAACACCCTTCCCCTTCCTTGGGAGGTGAGGGAACTGCAGGGCACAGGCATGGCGAGGCGGGCAGAGCTGTCGCCCTGCGTTTCATCTGGGTGAGTTACTGAAAGCCTCTGAGCTCCAGTGGCTCATCTGTGACCTGGAGAAAATACTCATTCACTGCACAAGGTGTCTCGCTGTGTGCCAAGCCCTGCGTCCGGCAGAGTACATAGCTGTGATGGGACAGGCGTTGGTCCCCTGCCATTCTAGAGGGGAGAGATGCGGGCAGAGGGGGGACACCGATAAAGAGGTCACCATGCCAGGTGGCGATGCCTCCACTGGACAAAAATAAAACAGGGCAAGGAGGCCAGAGCGTGGGAGCAGGGAGGACGCTGTCTGGCACAGAGCGGGCAGGAGAGGCGGCACCAACCAGGTGCCTTTATCAGAGCCGGTAGGATGTGAGGAGGCAAAGCCCCACAGTTATCTGGAGGGGGAAAGATGTTCTAGGAATCGGACAGCCTGTGCAAAGGCCCTGAGGCACCAGTGTACTTGGTTGCTTGAGAAACAAGGAAGCTGGTGTGACTGGAGCAAAGTACGAACGGGGAAGATGGTAGAAATCTATCTGGGAAGCCACTGAGAGGCCAGAATGTTTAAGAACTTTGACTTTATCTCCTTAAGAACGAAAGCCATTGGAAGGTTTTATGAAAAGGAGTGGTATTTATATTTTTAAAAGATCATGCTGGATGCCTGGTTGAGAATAGACTGTAGATGGGTGAGGTCTGGAAAAGGAGGAGCACTTCTGGGGTGAGAGATGGGGTGTGGGGAGACCTAGGGAGCAGAAGTAGAGAGAGCAGAGGGCTGAGGCCTGAGCCAACATTTTATCAACCCAAAATGTGCTAAGTCCTGTGAGACAGAGAAATGAGGGAACCAGATTTAGTCAGGGAGTGGAGGGTAACAGAGCTGAAGAATGAGATGCCCTAGGCAGATGACAAATGGGGAAAAACCGCACATTCAAAGGGCCTGAGGCAGGGAGGTTCATCCTGGAAATGGACGTAGGAGTGTGGCAAGAGATGAAAATGGACACGTGGGCCTCAGCCCCTCCTCCAGGACCCACGTCTGCCCAGTGGGACACCACAAGGATTCCGAGCAGTGCATGACCATGACTGGGGTGTATGTTTGTCACACCCCTGGCTGCTAGGTGGCAAAAGGAAAAGAGGATGATGGGAAGGAAGCCAGAAACTAGAAAATGCTGTAGGAGCCCAGACAGAGGTGAGAGTGACCTGGGGTCAAGTGTTACGCGTGGACAGAAGTGGACGCACTCACAGATGAGACACGGGGCTCTGAGGCTCTCAGTAACTCACTCCCAGGCACCTGCCTTCCCATACCTGCGTGCTATAATTCCTTGACCGAAAACAGACAAGAGATGTTTGGGAAGGCAAAGCCATAAAACTCGACTGTGGCTTGAACGGGGACAGAGTGGAGGAGCAGTGAGGAGGGCTCAGCTGCTGGGTCGTGGCAGTGACATTTTCATTCACTGGGGAAAACCAAAGGAGGAACAGCTCTAAGAAGGAAGCTGGGCAGCCCTGTTGGGCCTGTTGAGTTCAAGATGCCTTGGAGCTATTCAAGGCAGCTATTTCAAGACAGCAGCTTCAAGACAGTGAGTTGGGAAGCTCAAAAGAGACATGAATAGAAAGATAAATATCGACATTGTCAGCACACAAGGCCTGGAGGCAGGAAAACGCATCTCGGAGCCTTCTCGACTATTCTACCGCATTTCCATCAATACATTGCACAACAAGAAAATGAAAACTCAAAGATGTTGGAAGATGTGTGAAGATGGAGTGAGAAGAGAAGCGAGCCCTGAGTGAGTCAAATGCGAAGAGGGTGAGAGAGAAGTAGGAGCTGGCAATGGGAGTGGCCAGGCCAGCAGGCAGAAACCGCCCTTGGCAGCCAAGAGGAGGGATCTGTGGAGAAGGGGGCGTGCGTGTGGCAGGTGGGACCGACACCTGTGCGCTGGACTAGGCAATGCGCTCTCGCAGAGCAAGAGCACTTTCTGGGGCGGGTGTGGAGCAGAAGTGGCTTGACTAGGTGGGTTAAAGGCCCTTTTTCTAGAACCAGACTGCTGGAGCCAAGCTCTGGGCCTGCCAGCTGCTGGCTGTACACCCCTAGGCAAGTGACTTCACCTCTCCGTGTTTCCGCTCACTTGTGAAATGGGCTAACCGCAGATCTGCCTCGTGGCAGTTATGAAAATGATGCTCAGACGGTGGCCGGCACGTGTGCTCATTACTGCTACAATTATTTCGCTGCTAATGTTTCCTCTTCCCATTTCCCTCCTTCCTCTTCCTGCATAATTCAGTCCGAGAGCCTCAGAGCTCTAGCTCGGGGCTGGTTCATGCTAGAGGTGCCAGGCGGATGAGAAGGGCATCCTGGTGGGATCGGGGGCAGGAGGAAAGGAGCTCTGCAGTGCAGGAGCCTGGCAGACAGCACCTTCATCAAGTCATTAAAGGAGTAATGTCAGCCATGGGTCCAATCGTGCAGTGAGAAGAGCTCAGGGTCACGTCTTGTTGCTTTTCCTGCATAACCTGGATCTAGTCACGAGGAAGCATCAGACAAACCCAAACAGAGGGACAGCGACAACGAACTGGCCAGATCTTAAAAAATGTCAAGGTCACATCCGGGAAAGAACTGTTCCAGACAGGAGCGGCTCGGCCATGGCAACCAGAAGGGGCCTTTTTGCTCTAGATGACATCACTGCATGGGGCTAGAACGGGGCCTGAGGGCTGATGGTAGGAAATCGTCCGTCTCCTGGCTTTGGTGGCCATGTCCTGGCTGCCTAGGAGAAAGGGAAGCCAGGCCAGAGCACCGAGGGGTGGCTACACGTCTCCAGTGGCTCGGGGGAAAATGCTTCGCACGCAAGGCACTTGCAACTTTCCCTCCCGTTTGTGATTGCTTCTAAAATGAGGTCGCTGCACGGTGTCCGGAGGCTCTCCGCACACAGCCGTGGTCCCAAGGACCCAGGGGCCGGCTGCAGTTGCTTTCCTTGGCTGCTCTCTGGGGCAGGAAAGATACCGAGCCTGGCCCTGGCGTTGGTTCCTGCGCCTGCCAAGTGGGGAGTGGCGGCAGCTCCCTCCTCTGCGGCGGCAGGAGCAGGCTCAGGGCGGCTGCCCTGGAGCTAACCCCGCAGTCGCAGCCCCAGCGGGAGCCCTTGGCCTGCCCACCTCCCGGCAGCCCGCTAGGCGGCGCCCCGGAGCGCCCGGCCTCCCGGAAACCCACAGGGCCGCGCGCGGCTCTCCGCACCGCGAGGATGACCGCCAGCAGGGGGCGCGCTTCCCCAGCCGGCCGCCGCGCCCGACTCAGGCCTCCAGGGGACACGCGCACTCTGGCCAGGACAGGGTATAACTTGGGGGGAAGCCGGAGCCTGGTACGTTGACTACAAGCGCTAAGCGCCTCTGCAAGGAGAGAGGGTCTGAAGCTTGCGTCTGAGAAGCACCACGTCTGGCCCTCTCGCCCTGGGGTTTTGTGTCCTCAGCGCGGTGTCTGCAGAGAAGGCTGCAGGCGCTGCGTGTGGGCTGCAGAGAAGGTTGCCCCGTCACAGGGAAATCCCAGCCCTCGAAGAAGAGCGTGACCAAGTCAGGAAAGTGACAGCTGCGAGCCAGGAACTCACCGTGCTGGAGAAAGTCCAGTGCGAATCTAAAAAACTTAAGCTGTTTTTGAAAAACAAGTCGGGGAAGGCTTTTAAGTCCCTGGGTTGGCCCAGGGATATAGTAACAAAAAAAATGAAAACCGAACAAAATGTTCACATTTCTCTATATGAGCACATCTGCCTAGGTCCATGGAAGGACAGTCAGAACGAGAATCAATGGGCTATTTTGATGGCAGGTATAAGCTACAGGTATATAGCTTTATAAAAGGATGAAGACTTAAAATGCTTTTGTCTGTCAGAATAAAGACATATGGTTGCAGGCCCCCCTGGTGGCGCAGTGGGTTAAGCAACACACTATGAAGCAAACCGCAGCCACTGCAGCACGAGTTCGATCCCTGCTGCCGGCCAGGCGGGGGACCCGCATAGCGCAGCAGACCTCTCCTGCCTCGCCCGCTGCTCCCCTCAGCAGTGCGTTTCAGTCCATCTGCCTGTTCTGCTCCCCACTCTCTCTGGTGAATCCTCTCACCCCCCCCCCACACCTCTGGCCTGTACCCCAGTGCTTGTATGCATAAATAAATAAATAAATCTTTTTAAAAAAAAGACATATATGGTTGCGTAAAAGATCTCATCACAAGGAAAAATTGTAACTATGTGTAGGCACAGGTATTAACCAGGCTTGTGGTGAACATTTTGTAATCTATACAAATAGCAAATCAATATGTTGCACACCTGAAATAATGTTATATGTCAGTTATACTTCAGTACAGTATATATATATATAAATATATTAAAACAGCAAAAAAAAAAGGAACAAGAAAACTTGGCCACCACCCAACGAACACAGATCCTGGGGTCTACCAGCAGGCCGGTTCCTGGGTTCCAGTCTTGTAGTTGTCCAGTGACTCATCTAGAGCAAAGCTCTTCTTGGGAGTCACAGTGGCAAGTGGTTGCCATGACTGAATCTCTCCTGTCTGGAACAGATCTTTCCTTGATGTGGAAAAGAAATACATATCTCCACATCTGGTGGGGGTGTTCCATCACTGTCACGACAAAGCGGATTTAACTCTCCATCTTCATGGATTGTCTCTGCGGACAGAGATTTAGTTCCAGCAGGCGTTACCGGGAGGCGGGAGTATCTAACAAGCTGCAGTAGATCACAGAAGCCCATCAGGAGCAGGACTCAGCCGTGAGGAAAAGATGGATTCTGGGCAGCGGGTGACATGTTGAGAGAAAAGAGGTTGCAAAATTCAGCTTTGATGATAGGGAGACCCCACTACACTGGCATGTTTTTGGACTAGGTGCTGAGCAAGGTTCAGTTATAATCTGAATAATAAATCTCATATTTATATTTATATATATATTTTTAAGATTTTATTTATGTATGCACACAAGAGCTGGGGTAGATGCCGAAGGCACAGGGGGTAAGAGGATTCACCAGAGACAAAGTGGAGAGTGGAACAGGCAGATCGACTGAAATCCACTGCTGAGGGGAGCAGCGGATGAGGCAGGAGAGGTCTGCTGTGCCGTGTGGGTCCCCTCCCTGGCCGGGGATCAAACTTCCTGTGTGGAAGCCCCACAGTGCTGCACTCAACCCCTTATGCCACCAAGGAGGCCTTCATCTTTATATATTTTTTTAAAGATTTTATTTATTTATGCATACAAGAGCTGGGGGTACAGGCCAGAATCGCGGGAGGTGAGAGGATTCACCAGAGCCAGAGTGGGGAGCAGAACAGGCAGACCGACTGAAACACACTGCTGAGGGGAGCAGTGGGGAGGCAGAAGAGGTCTGCTGCGCCCTGTGGGTCCCCTCCCTGGCCGGCAGCAGGGATCGAACTCGTGCTGCAGTGGCTGCGGTCCGCTTCATAGTGCGCTGCTTAACCCACTGCGCCACCAGGGAGGCCCATCTTTATGTTTTTAAAAAGAAGCCCTTTAACCTCATTTCTATACTAGAACTGATCCTAATCCTCTTATACTCTGTACAGTAACAGATTATGAGAGATTTCCTACCTACCATAAGAGGATTGTGTTGTTTCTTTTTCTTTTAGCCGGTAAATCTAGTTTCAATACTTTTGCTTTTTTTTGACACTTCTGCCTCCAAACAACCAGAATAATTTCCCCCCCAAATTCTAACACCCATTGGCAAGAGCATGGCAATAAAAGATTGTAAGGACCAATTCTAAGATGTTAATTAACAAGTAAAAATTCCTCTTTAAACGTTACCTATGTGTTTTCTTTTAAAAAAATTAAGCCAACTCTGATTTTTTTAAAATTAAGTCACTTTTAATAAAGTTTTGCATGTTGAGTTTTTAAAGATGCTCTTGCCGTATCTCCACCCACAATGCAATGTACAATAAAAGGATTCATTCTACCTATATTAAGTAAATGAAGCAAGTGTCAAAACCGTTTATAATATAAACTTGAAGTTGTCCATTTTTTAAAAGGAAGTGGCACACTTCTTTTTATAGTAACACTGAAAAGAACAGAATAATATTTAAGAATGAATTTAACCAAGAAGGAAAAGACTTGTACACTTGTAAATAACAGTATTGCTGAAAGAAATTTTAAGAGACAAATAAATAGAAAGACATTCAATACTCACAAATTGGGAGACTTAATGTTGTTAACTTAATGTTGTTAAGATGTAAATACAGGGCCTCCCTGGTGGCGCAGTGGGTTAAGCAACACACTATGAAGCAAACAGCAGCCACCGCAGCACGAGTTCGATCCCTGCTGCCGGCCAGGG
>JAGFMF010011641.1:2888077-2938068 GCA_019455555.1 Galemys pyrenaicus | reverse complement strand
CTGCCTGTTCTGCTCCCAGCTCTCTGTGGTGAATCCTCTCACCCCCCCCCCCCACACCTCTGGCCTGTACCCCAGTGCTTGTATGCATAAATAAATAAAAAATCTTTAAAAAAAAAAAAGATGTAAATACAAAGCAACCTGCAGGTCTAATGCAAGCTCTATCAAAATCCCTAAGACACTGTCTTTGCAGAAATAGAAAATTCCATCCTAAAATTCTTATGGAATCTTAACAGACCCCCAAAACCAAAGCAATCTTAAAAGAGAAGAACAAAGACAGAGGCTTCACAACTCTTGACTTAAAAACTTACTACAAAGCTACAGTAATCAAATCAGTGTGGGGTGTGGGGCTGGCATACACAGCTCAATGGAACAGAATAGAGCCCAGAAATAAATCCTGGCACGTGTGGTCAAATTACTTTCAACAAAAGCTGCCAAGACCATTCAGTGGAAGAACATTAACAAATGGTGTTGGGAAAACTAGGTATTTACAGGCAAAATTATTAAATTTACCCTCACCTTACACCATGTATAAAAATCAACTCCAAGTTCATTTTAGTGCACAGTAAGAACTAAAACTATAAAACTCTTAGAAGAAAACAGAGAAGAGCGTCATAACACTGGATCTGGCAGTGATTTTTTTTTTTTTTTGATCTGACAAAAAAAGCTTGGACAACTAAAGAAAAAAATAAGTTGGATTATATCAAAACTTCTGTGCATCAAAGGACGCAATCAACATAGTAAAAAGACAACCTATAGAGTACGTGAGGACATTTGCAAGTCATATATCTGGGATTATATCCAGGGGTTAATATATACATGAGGGGTTAATATTGAGAATATATAAAGACCTCCTACTATTTTGCAACAACAAAAAACAACTGACCTGTTTTTAAGACGGGCAAAGGAATTGTATAGACACTTCTCCAAAGGAGATTCCAGCACTTGAACAGGTGTTCAACATCCCTCATCAAAAGGGAAATGCAAGTCAAAACCTGATCAGACGCCATTTCACACATAGACGCTATCAAAAACAAAACAAAGCAAAAAATGAAAAATAAGCAATGTTGGCAAAGATCTGGAGAACGTGGGGAAGCCATGGCAATGCCTAAAGAAATAAAAGTAAAAATGGAGTTCCTGTAAGATCTAGCAATTCTGTTTCTGGGCGTATACCCCAAAGAACTGAAAGCAAAGTCTCAAAGAGATATCAGTTCTACCGTGTTGTCTCAGCCTTGTTCGTGAAAGCCAAGAGATAGAAACAAGCTGAGTTGCTTGAGCTGACAGATGAGGGAGAGACAAACCCAAGTGTATGTGCATGGTGGACTCTTATTCGGTCTTAAAAATGAAGGAAACTGGCCACATGCCACCGCATGGGTGAACCTGGAGGACATTATGCAAAGCAAAATAAGGCAATCACAAAAGGACAAATACTGTTGATTCCACTTACAAAAGCTCCGGTTAAATTCATAGAGACAGAAGTGAAGTGGGTTGTCAGGCTGGAGGTGCAGAAGTCGGGGGGTCGGGGGTGGGGAGTTTCAGCTTCAAGGAGAAACTCATTCTGCAGATGGATGGTGGTGGAGGCGCAGGGATGGGAATGTTCTTAATGCCCCTGAGCTGCACACTTAGAAATATGAAGATGAGGCCTCCCGGCTGGTGCAAGGTGTGAGCACTGCACTGTGGGGCTTCCGCAGCCACTGAGTGCGAGTTCGATCCCCGGCCAGGAAGGGGACCCACAGGGCACAGCAGACCTCTCCTGCCTCGCCTGCTGCTCCCCTAAGCACTGTTCTGCTCCCCACTCTGGCTCTGGGGANCCCCCCCCCCCGCATCTCTGACCTGTACCCCAGTTCTTGTCTGCATAAATAAATAAATCTTAAAAAAGGAAAGGGAAGTGACAGTGATGTTTTCAGGAGGGCGAGCCCCTTGGGCAGTGGAACAGCACAGGGGGGTGCTTCTGAGGTCCTCTGGGGCTGGTGAGTTTTGGGGAGCAGGCACCATGCACGCTCACATCAGGCCAGGGCTGGGCCTCATGGCTCTCAACAGCCAAAGAATAGGAACAGAGGGGCCAGGTGGCTCAACAGAGAATGTGGCATTTGGAAAGAGGAGGAAGCGGAAAGTAGGAAGCGGTGCCCATGGCACGAGCTGCCTCCCAGGCCTCTGAGAGGGTCCACGGCCCTAATGTGGAGAGCCGGCCTGGGGGTTCCGGTGCAGACCTGACTCCTGCCCGTCCTTTCTTTCTGGTTCCCATCCCGGCCTTCCCCGAGACTGGGAATCCTCTGGATTCCTAGAGGAAATGGAGCGCCCCTTCCCCCACCCCCAGAAGTCCCTTGGCCAGTGGCGGGGTGGGGGTGGGGGTAGTCCCAGCATCTCAGTCCACTCCCCAGAGCCCCTCCCACAACACCCCCTTGCCCTTTGCAGAGATTGGTGTGGGCCTCGCCGGCTTTGGCATCTTCTTCATCCTCCTCGGGATACTCCTGTACTTCGACTCGGTGCTCCTGGCCTTCGGGAATGTGAGTCCCCCATCGCTGTGGTCCCCACCAACACCCCTGAGGTCTGAGTCAGCCCCAAGTTCCTTCGGGTCGCGCCCATCTGGGGAGGCACCAGCAGGGCTGGGCGGGCGAGGGCAGCCGGGGGCAGCTGGGCAGAGGGGGAGGCCTGCTGGGCTTGGAGAATCTGAGGACCAGGCTCTCGTGCCCAGACAGCGAGGCCCTGGGCCCCATTCAGGCCTGAACCAGACATTGGCGTCACGCCGTCCTGGGCTTGAGACGCAACATGAACACGCAGGGCTGGGAGAAAGGCCGGTGGGGAGTCGTGCTAAGACGAACACACTTACCATGAAGCTCTTTCCTCCATGCTTGGAGGAAAGCACAGGCCGCACTGGAGAGGGAGGAAGAGAACCTGGAAATTGTGTGGAGAGTGTGGAGTGTGGAGAAACTCCTCCAGGTGATGGAGAGCCAGAGAAAGGTCTGAGGGAGGAGGAAGAGTGTGGAGCCTGCTGGCAGGAAGCAGCCGGGTGTGTCTGCCTCACGCCCTCTCCCTGCCTGCAGCTGCTGTTCCTGACCGGCCTCTCCTTCATCATTGGCCTGCGCAGGACCTGCTCCTTCTTCTTCCAGCGGCACAAGCTCAAGGGGACCTCCTTCTTCCTGGGGGGCGTGTTCATCGTGCTGCTGCGCTGGCCCCTCCTGGGCATGTCCCTGGAAGCCTACGGGTTCTTTAGCCTCTTCAAGTGAGTGCGGCCCCTCGGCCCCCGAGACCACCCACCAGGGCTGGGGTGCAGAGGCTGGGATTTCGGCCTGCAGGGGGAGCTGTGGAAGGATTGCAACGGGATGAGAATCTCGGTCTGTTCACCCATCCGCAAACATTGGGCACCGACTGTGTGCCCAGCACCAGGCCTGTCGCTGGGGAGTGGCCGGGCGAGCCCTTGCATGAATGGTCCAGGCCGGAGCAAGGCCGGGACCGGGCAAGGCCGGCAGGGCTCAGCGTCTGAGGGACTGGCCCGCTTCAGGGGTAGCGAGTCAGCCCTTGAGGGCTGCCCGCCCCGGCCCTCCCGAGCTGAACGTGCCACCCGTCTGGCCCCCACCCCTCGGCCTGGCCACGTTGGCCCCTGGCCTGGTAAGGTGTGCGACGTCCTCGGCCACGGAGCTGTGACTGCTGTCAGGGCCAGGGAGGTGTCCTCGAGGAGCAAGACCTGAGTCGCCCTGAGATGAGGTGGAGCTGGGGCGGGGTAAGGAGAAGAAAGGTTATCAGGAGGGGGTTGGGGCAACTCCACATGAACATAGCCCCCAGCAGCCGCTGCGCCTGGGCCCCGTGACACAGCCGGCCTGGAGGAGGCAGCAGGCCAGAGGGTGGTGCCAGTGGCAGTGATGCTGGAAGGGAACACCCCAGGCGTCTTGTGTGAGGCCCTAGGGTGCAGATACCTCATCCCCAGCCCCTTTTACTGCCACGACCAGATTCACAGCAGTTAAGGCGTTTGATACAGTGTCACTGTCTGCAGTTAGGACTGAAGAAGGGATCTGCCCTGACGCCCTCATTTCAACCAGTGCACTTGGCTGCCTCTCCAAAAACAGGGGTGCAGAAGCTGGCTGGTCCTCAGGGCCCGGAGTCTTGTTCTCTTGGGAGGCAATGCTTGCACCTTTGAGGGACCCGGTCTCGCCCCCCCCGCCTCTGGGGCCATCACTGACTGCCCCCTGCCTCCTCTGCTCCTAGGGGCTTTTTCCCCGTGGCCTTTGGCTTCCTGGGCAATGCCTTCGACATCCCCTTCCTGAGTGTGGTAAGTGGCTCGTGCGCGCGGGACTCGGTGAGCTGGCAGTGGGCTCAGGGGCAGTGCCCCTTCCCTCGGGCTACCAAGCTTAGCTCCTCCCACCACCCGGCCCACACCTTTTCCACTTGGTGAGAGCAGAGCGGAGGCGGGGCGAGCAGTTGTGCGTGCAGAGGAAGGCAGCTGTGGACGGCTCCTTGTTGGAGCCACAGACGCCGAGGAGCAGAGATTCTAGGGGCCCCGGCTAGAGTGACAGATTTCTGGGTGGCTGTCTGGGCTCAGAGGTGACAGCAGAGACAGCAGACGGAGCTGCTGGCAATCTGTCCCCTCCTCAGGCAGTGTCCCCTCCCCCTCCCTTTCCTGAAGCACCCGGAAGAACACAGCCCCTGGAGAAGTGGGGGGATTGGGGGGGGCGGGGAGGACACCCCGTACAGCCCGCCTGCCAGCTGGGCACCCGGGAACCCCTCTCCACATCTGTGCTGGCTCCGCCCCAGCTCTCAAGGCCGGCTCCTTAATAACCCAGCCATCGATTCTGCTCCCTGCCCTTTGTCTGGAATAATGACTCTCGGCTCTCGCAGCTGTTCCAGAGGCTCCAGGGCAGCAGCTCAATGGTCTGAGCAGCAGAGATGAGCTCCTTGAACGTGGATCGTCTTGAGGGGGCTGGAAGAGAAACGGGGGCCACTCCCTGCAGCCCCACCCTGCACTGACTCCTCTCCCTCGCTGAGCGCAGAAGGAAGGCCAAGCTGAGGGACTGACCTCAGCGCCTCAACCAGCTCAAGCCTGAGTTGGGCGCGAGTCGCCTCCTGCCCTGTATTTATGAAGGAAAAGCAAGATTAAACCTAAGCTGTGCCTGCATCAGTGTCTCGAGCTGCTGTGCGCCCTGCTCAGGGCAGCCCGCGGCCCCAGCTGCCACCTTCATCCTGGGGCTTCACGACCACTTGTGCCAGGCCCGGGGCCGTGGGCGCTGGACAGCAGTGGTGTGGCGGCAGCCTCGGGGAAGGGCTCTGCCCACACAGCCAACAGGTCGAAGCCGGAGCGGAGGGAATCATTCCTGTTTTGGGGGTGTCCCAGGCTGATAGAGGGATCAGTGTGCTTTGGGGAGCCAACCTGTCTGGGGGTGCAGAGTGATCCTGCAGACCAGGAAGGCCAGCGTTGCCGCGACGCCTGCAGTTAGCAGCAGGCACAAGGCCTGCTGTGCACGTGCCGAGCAGGGGTTCCGAGGCCAAGAGGAAACCTCTCCCCGCCTTGCCAGAGCGGCCACAGCGGCTGACGATGGCGCCTCGAGGTGCGGAGGAGGGGCCCTGGGGCAGCGCGTTCGGGTCCTCTGCCCCCTCAGTGCCTCCAGGGCCAGCACCAGTCTTTCCTGGCCCGCTGCCTCGGCCTCTGCCTGCCCGCTGGCCGGGTCCCCTTCACCCCACAGCCTGCGCTGAGCCTGTCACTCGGGAGAGGAGGGAGAGAGCTGGTGGAGCTGTAGAGCAGCCTGGGAGCCACCTTCTGGGGGCCCAGGCCCAGCTGACCGGTCAGAGCTGGGCGCGCAGACAGGGCTCGGCCCCACGCTGCCGCCCCCGCCGGCCCTCAGCACGCTCACTTTGGCCTCGGCGTGTGAGAGACGCCGTGTCACACAGTCCGTTCTCACATTGTTCGGGGCAGAATGGGCCGCTAGCTGAGTGGGCCTGAGGAAGAGGCAGGAGGATGACAAGAGCTGGAAGGGCTCGTGAGCCAGCCCGAAGGGCTCCTGGGGGGCGGGGAGAAGAGGCGGGTTCATCACGACACAGGAGGGGCGGACCCCAGCTCTCTGAGGAAAGGGGAGGGGGTGGAGGGGGCTTTATAAGGAGCTGGCCAGGGAGCTGGGGTCAGCCAGCAGGAGCCCAGCTCCCCTCCGGCGGCGCGCCCACACGGTCGTATCTCATCCCAGAGACCCCACGGACCGCCAGGCCAGGGCCGAACCCAGGTAGGACCAGGGGACCCTTTTGTGGGTGGGTTTGCAGGACACAGGGAGGCGCTGGGTGGGAGCAGAAATTCAGAGCAAAGACTGACAGAGGTGTCCCAGGCAGGTGGGGAGCGGTGGGGGTGGGGGGGCTGATCTTCCCCGATGACCAGGTTGTCAGATGGTTCTGGGCCATGGGGTGAAGTCACCGACTTGCTCTGTGCTTGCGAAGACAGGACTGTCCCCTTTGGGGGCAAGAATAAATGAACTCTGGCTAGAATCAGAGCTTTTGGAGGGGACCCGGAGAGAGCCCTTTGAGGTTCGTGGTTCTCAGACTTGAGGTCTGGCAAGTGGGGGGAGCCTAAGCTAGGAGCCCCCAGCACTGCTAGCCCCGGGAGGAAGGACGGGAGTCACTCAGGAGGGGAGCCCCCACTTCAAAGCTCTCCCTCCAGGCCTGGAGTAACTCACAGGAGGAGCCCCGGGGTGGAGGGAACCTAAGAATTGCCCACAGCAGGTCAGCTGTCAAGGCCCCTTGGAAGAAATGCCACCCCACCCACCCCTGCTGAGCAGTGCCCTTAGACTGGGGGGCACTTGGCACCCCGTGGCGGGACGAGCAGTGCCCTTGAGGGGAGCATGGTTGCAGGACCTTCTTGGGCTTGGCCTCTCTGCTGCCCTCTCCCAATCCCGCTCCTGCTTTTGCAGAGCACCCAGGATGCTCCATCTGAACAGCAGTCCCATCCACTCCCTCCGGCTCAGACCCATGCAAGACCACGGCCCTGCCGGCCTCCTCCCCACCCCCTCTCCTGTGCGCTTCCAGGTCCCAGCAGGCTGGGGGGCCTGAAGCGCCTCCCTGCCCAGCCCCCTCCCTGCTGCAGGGGTTGCCTCCCCCCTTTTTTAAAAGATTGATATATGCATACAAGAGTTGGGGTGCAGGTCAGAGGCAGAGTGGGGAGCAGAACAGGTGGCTCTACAGAGATACACTGCTGAGGGGAGCAGCAGAGAGGCAGGATAGGTCTGCTGCGCCATGTGGGTCCGTTCCCTGGCTGGGGATCGAACTCATGCTGCAGTGGCTGCGGATGCTTTATAATGCTGAGACTGAACCCCCTGTGCCACCAGGGAGGCCCATAAACTGCCTCCTTAAACCTTTACTTGTGTTCAGACTCATTCAAGTGCGGCTCCCTGCAGAAACAGACTCCCCTGGAGCCCGGAGCCCGGGGCACTCACACTCCCCAGTGAGGCATTTACAGCTATTTTGAAATCTGCTTGTGACTCAATTTCGTGTGCTAGAGCTGAGTGTGTGTGTGGGGGGGGGGGCGTGTGTTGGGGCTGGCAGCCACTTGTCTTAGCCCCCCTGTGCTCCCAGCCTGGCCCCAAGGCCTCAGGAGTGACTTCTGCTCCTCCATCAGCGACTCTGCTCCATCCAGCACCGCTCGTTTTCAGTTTAAATTGGATTTTGCTAGACAGAACATTTTTAAATAGTTCAGAGCATCCTGACATGCTTCGGAACGAGTTCACACACACTTAGGTACAAATTAAATTGCCCACAGGCGTCTGGCTGGCCTGCTTACGTTCTGCTGGCTCCGGTCTGAATCACAGATCTGTTCTCACGTACTCGGAAGGATTCCCAGCTAGCTCTTATACCGTATGGCGTCCATCCAAAGGACATGACCAACCACGAGCTCCCCAAACTGTATTTCAAATTGCTTATCTATATGTGCCCCAAAAGACTGACTGAAAGGGTAGAAAGAAACCGGTGATGTCAAGAAGAAAAAAAATGACTTAAGACAAAATCAAAAAAGGAACGGAACTACCCAGACCCCGTGCCTCCAAGGGCTGAAGCCACAGAACTGGTTTTACGGGGGACCCCTCAGGGTTTGAGCCTCTCCACACCCAGTTCGTCCAGCAGGTGCAGAAAGCTGTGGTCTGGGTGTGAGGGAGCGGCTGCGTCAGGGTAGACGACCCCGGGGCAGCCCTGGCTGTCCAGGGCCCTGATCCTGCAGACAGACCGAGGAAGCCCAGAGACCGTGGCTCACGCGCATCTCACGGACAGAGGGCAGAGGTGGGTCAGCTCTCGGGGCTCCTGATCCCATTTCAGGGTGCTGAGACCCCACCCACGTCTGAGTCCTGGGGGGCAGGGTGGGGTGGGGTTCAGGAATGGGAACAAGAACAGAGGAATGAGGGCCTCCCTGGTGGCGCAGTGGGTTAAGCAGCGCACTATGAAGCGGACCGCAGCCACTGTAGCACGAGTTCGATCCCTGCTGCTGGCCAGGGAGGGACCCACAGGGCACAGCAGACCTCTCCTGCCTCCCCACTGCTCCCCTCAGCAGTGTGTTTCAGTCAGTCTGCCTGCTCTGCTCCCCACTCTGTCTCTGGTGGAAACTCTCACTTCCCCCACACCTCTGGCCTGTACCCCAGTTCTTGTATGCATAAATAAATAAATCTTAAAAAAAAAAATAGAGGAATGGGGGTGCTGAGAAACCATTAGGAGTGACACACTACTAATGATCTACCAGACCCGGGCCCCCACAGACCCCTCCCTCTCGCCACCCGCCCTGCCCACAGAGAGGGGCTTCAGGCTTTATAGGTGGCGCTGAACCCCACGATGCTCAGCCTGCAATGCCACCTTCTGCTGCATCCATCGTCTTTTATCATGTTCGCTAGACAGCTTCAAAGAGCCTTTTTCAAAGTGAGATTAGACTTGGGGGCGGGACTAGGCACGAGTGGGGAGTGAGTGGGCAAAGGGGGTGAAACGAGGGTCAGGGTACGTAGCTCCTATCTCGACAGCCAAACCATGAGGTCAGTCCAGTTCCTGTCCTCTTGGCGCCCACGGGAGGAGAATATGGACACAATTGACCTGGTAAATCATAGAGAGGCTCTTCTCTTTCCTGAGTTATAGCAACAAGACGATTTAATGGCGGCCATCAAGGCTGGGGCGATCGCCTCTCTTCCCTTTTTCTTGAAAAGGGAAAGGAATTAAGCTTCTATTGCAGCAGCAGGGAACAGGGCCAGGTCAGAGAAGGCACATTTGAATGGGAAGCGGGGAGCGTGGGAAGCCCTGGATTTACGCAACTGTGGACTCAACATCCTCCACCCACGGCTCACTAGATCTCCCTCGCCCTTCCCCATTCGCTTCCATACACGGCAGTTCTCCAACATTTTTCTTGAGCAAACCTGGGGTGCCAGGCCTCGGGCACTCTGCAGCCTGAGCAAGCCTGGCCCTCCCGGTCTGGATCCTTCCTCTTTTTTTTTTTAAGATTTATTTTTTTATGCACACAAGAGCTGGGGTACAGGCCAGAGACCAGGGAGGTGAGAGGAATCATCAGAGACAGAGCGGGGAGCAGAACAGGCAGACGGACTGAAACACACAGCTGAGGGGAGCAGTGAGGAGGCAGGAGAGGTCTGCTGTGCCCTGTGGGTCCCTCCCTGGCCGGGAATCGAACTTGTGCTGCTTGCAGCGGATGCTTCACAGTGCTGCCCTCAACCCGCTGCGCCACCAGGGAGGCCCTCGATCCTTCCTCTTAACCTCTTAACCGTACTGTGCAAGGGGCTCCGTCTCACCCCATGTGTCTGCTCAGGTGCCACAGCCCTGGGTCTCTTCGGCCAGGGGCTGTCTCTGCCCTGGGAACGGGCTCCTGCCGCAGCCCAGCCGCTGTGCCTGAACCCTCCTCCCCCTCTCTGGCCTCAGGACAACTCCAGGACCTGTCTGCTTACCAGGATGAACTCACTGGTGTTTTGGAAGCTGATGCTTTTCCTCTGTGCCACCTCCTTCAGGGAGACATCAGAAAAGGTGGTGCCCGGGGAGAATCCCAGATGCACAGGTACGCGTCGAATGCGTTGCTGCAAAATGAGATCTGTTTTATCTTTCAGGTCCTTGGTACCCGCCGACATATGCACTTCAAGCTGCATTAATGGAAAACCTAAGCAGGGTTCACGCAGCTCGTTGAGGACCCCATGCACCTCACGATTGAGGGGGGCATACTGATGTCGTGACCCAAGGGGCCCACCCACTTTGGGGCACTTGCTACCCACACACACCCTCACGGCTTTCGACCTACCGCCCCTCTCCGTGCAGGGCTGGTGGGAAGGGAACTACCAGGCATGCTTCTTTGAGCAGTAACTTCAGAATATTTGGGGGGACTTTGAAAAAAAAAAAAAGCAAAAACTAAACACTAAATTGAAGGACAGGCCCTAATTCCCGCCCACCCACAGCTCGTGGTGCACTGACAGGCTGGAGACCGAGAGGTCAAGAAACCTCCCCAGAGTCACCCAGGAAGCGCTGCAGTGGCCCCCCAAAGGGCCTGGAGTGTGGCTGAGCGCGAGCGGGGTCAGTGCCAGCCTGCAAGGCAGGAGTCGGGGTCTAGCCCTGGTCAGCTTCCCGGGCAAGCCAGAGCCGTGGCTCAGTGTCCCGGACCTCAGCCCTCCTCCGCGGCGTGCCCGCCTGCACCGCACTGCGCTGAGACACCCCAGATTCCCAAGAGAGCCCCACCCGGGCGTCCTTTGGCTCTCAGAGAGGCTTCTCTCCCGGGGTGGGATCAGGTGTCCTTCCTGGGCGAGGACTCCCTGCTCTAAGAATGACCTCGCCGCCGCCCCGCCCCCTCCCCAGCCCTCACGTGGAGCCCTTGGCTCTCTCTGGTCAAAGGTGCCAGGGGCGGCACAGGCAGCGACCCCACTGCTGGGACGGTGGGTGAGCCCGGAGGAACTGCGGCCCTGCCCATCTCAGCCGCCCTAGCAAGGCGCAGGAAAACTGTCCCGACTCCAGCAAGCCTCCCTTGTCTCCAGCCAGAGACCGGGAGCAGGCTCAGGGCCAGCCCCACCCCACACACCCTCCCGCCAGCAGGCCTCATGGCCACCGCACGCCTGCCGCAGCTGGCTGGGTGCAGCGTCATGCCCCATGAGCGCCCCTTCTTTGCCGCCAAAAGAGCCCCACATGTGAAGAGCTCCCAGAAGAGCCTCTTGGCCTCCCTGGAAGGGGGAGAGATTTCACCCCAGTGGGGAAGGGGAGGCGGTTAAAGTGCCCATTCTTCACTTGGTCCCATACAACTTATTGGGGGGGTCACAGTTATTGGGGAGCAGTGGGCAAAATGGTTTTAGTTCCACTTTGTTGATTTCTGTAATGACAAGCTCGTTTGCTCTTATATATTTAACACATTTATTAGGGCCCCATTATTGGCAAGGCGCTGTTTCAGGGGTGCGCTGTGGCCCCAGGAGAGCCAAGTCCGATAGGGGTGCCCAGGCAGAGCCCCCAGAAAGCAGGCACCAAGCTTATGCTGCAGTTCATTTCCAAGTTGCACCTTATTTTCTTTCTGAAGAGAAGAATTAATATAAAAGGGATTTCAGAGAATTCTGGAACAGCTTGGAAGCCAAAGTTCTGTGGAAGCAGGAGGAGCAAACACTCCAAGCCTGGGAGGCCGGATGCAGGCGCCCTGGCCCCGGGCGTGCACTGGGGCTCCCAGGGGGAGCGGGGCAAGGGAGGGCGGGGCGGGAGCCGGGCTCCCAGTGGCTGCCAGCACGGTCAGGCAGCTTCTCCGTGGCTCTGTCCTAGGCCTGCAGCCCCCACACCAGGCCCTCCACGGCTCCTGGGAGCAGAGCCCGCGCTGCGAGGAGAGGAAGCCTGCTCGTGCTGGGCCGAGCCCCCGGGGAGCTTCGCCGTGCCCGCCTCCAGAGAGCCCCACTGCGCCCCAGCACCCCGGCGTGTGCTCTGCTGCTGGCAGCCGCCATGCCCCGGCCCCCCGCGGCGCGATGCTGGTGCCCCGGGAGAAGGAGCTGTCCTACAACTGGAACTCCTTCGGCCTGCGCTACGGCAAGCGGCAGGCCCAGGCCCGGCTCCCCGAGCCTCCGCGGGCCTACAGGGGCGCGGGCGCCAGGCCTTGAATGCCGAGCCCCCGAAGAGCCCCCAGCCTGCGGGGACATGGGGCTGAGGCCGGGGCGGCGGTGCCAGGCTCTGTCCAGAAGCAATAAAGGACACGCTGACTCACCCCGCCCGCCCGTGTGATCTGTGGCTGATCTCCCCAGCAGTTGCCGGCAGGGGTGGGTCAGCCGGTCTTGCCCAGGTCTCAGGTGACTTAGCTGTCACGTCTGTGCTTCTCCAGCTAGCTGTGGTCAGAGGCCAGGTCCTGTTCTTCCCGAGTCTGGGCGGACAGGACTTTTAAACACACGCACAAACAGTAACTGCGAGTAGCTAAAGATAACTGAGCAGAAGCCCCGGGGGCGAGGCCTGGGCTCAGCGGTCCCCACGGCAGGAAGCCGTGGGCTGGGCCGGGCACCCGGGTCAGCACCTTCCCCTCCCCCGGGAAGTTCGCAGGCAGCCGGGTGGGTGGCGATTCAGTCAGCGGCCGGTCCACTGTGATCTCCAGCCCTCAGAGCCTCTGCTGGGAGCTGGCCCCCAGGCTAGCCCACCTGCAAGGGGCGTCGCGTGGACTTCCGGTCTGAGAAGCCCTGACTCGGTCCAGCACTTTCCATGCGTCACTTCCCAGTGTCCTTGTTGTAACCCCCCAGGTTTGTGGCCAATGTCCCCCTGGAGGACCCTGAGGCCCCCAGAGATCGGTAGCTCACGCCTGGCCCACCACTAGCAAGAGGCAAGTCTCATCAGCCCCCTCACCCCCGAGCTGGCCCCCCGCTGCCCTGGCTATGGGGCAGGGTCTACCTCTAGTTAGGCACGGTGGACGACCAGAAGGGTAAGCTGCCTGGGGGGACATTCGTGGAGGCCCCAGGACCTGGGGGGTAGGGGCTCTACAGGGAGAGACGGAGCTGCTGAGCGGGAAGCACAGTCGAGCACAGAAAACCCAGCCCATGTCAGAGCCGCAGGCTCTGCCCGTCTCGGGTGGACAAGGAAGGGCTGGGGCCCACCACCGCCCCGTGAATCTGCACAGCGTCCCACCCCCTGAGAAGCCAGGACTGCGCAGGATGGAGGCAGAACCTTGTTGCTGCAGCGACGAGACAAGCTGCCTGGGAACGCCGCAACCACCCCAGCCGCATCTCTACCCCTGAGCCCAGCAGGCTCTCAAGTCGCCCGCGTGGCCGGGAGTCAGGACGCAGCCTGCATGACGCGGCGCCGCGGCTGTTCGGAAGGACGTGTGCCCTCCGAGCTCCCTGCGGCGTGTGTCTGAGTGTCTGCAGGAGGGTACAGCCGTAACTTGGTGGCGGTGCTGCTGTGGGGCTGCTCTCCACTTCCTGGACCCGTCCTGCCCCAGGTGGGGCTGGGAAGACGAGGCCGATGGGCCCTGAGCCCCATGTCTGCCAGCCTACTTTACCAAATTCCTAGTTCCCTGCAACCCCCTGGATCCTTCTTCATAGTCTTAACTAAGTGCAGGCAGATAGGAGGGGCGTGTGTGTGCGTGTGTGGGCATGTGGGTGGCACACGCACGCCGCTTCCGGGCAGGAAGTGAAACGTGTTCTCTGGGATAAGACGCAGGCCTGTCTTTGCGTGAATGTGAGAGACCACGTGCACCTTCACGGACGTGTGTCTGTGCGGCCTTGCGTGCTGCGTGGCCCCCGACCACCGGCAGGCCTGTCAGCTCCCCCCACAGCCTGGTGTCCCCAGGGTCTGTGGTCCAGCTGACGCAGAGGCCCGGCTGCCGCGGCTGTACGGGGACCCGGGCCTGCCTGCCCAGGACCGCTGCCTGCGAGTCTCCTGGCCCCTGTCTGGGGCGGGGGTCGCTCCATGGACCAGGGGCCTCTGCGGTTTCCTGAGGGGCCCTGCCTGAGTCCAGACCTGCCCCTGGGTCACGGGGCACGGCCGGTTGGCAGCTGTGGGGCTTCGACATCACCTGCATATGGGACACCATTTCTCTTCTCCGGACTTCCTGGGTGCTAGGGCCCAAAGACCTGAAGCCCACTCCCTCCTGGGGTCTCGGGACAGCCAGAAACCAGGATGGACTGAGCATTCCTGGCGGGGATAAGGGCCAGTGGGGGGTGGTGTCTTTTTCCAGGGTCCACCCCTCTCGGTGAAAAAAAAAAATCAGCCTGTTAATAATCTCAGATTTCTTATAAGAAAAAACATGCATAATTATGTGTGATGATAGATGTTAATTAGACTTAATGTGGTGAACACTTTGTAATAGCTATAGATATTCAACTGTATGTTGTACTACTACAATACTGTTTGTCATCTAGACCTCAAGTAAAGTATACATGCATATTTATTTTATTCAGGGAGCATAAAAGAGAATTTTACATCCATAAAACAGGTAGTGGTTGTAATAAACACAGGAATAATCAAGGAATCAGAAAGGGCCTTTGAAGCTTAGAAAGAGGAGAAATTTTTTGGAAAGAATTAAAGAGTTGGGGGCCTCCCGGGTGCAGCAGCAGGTTAAGCAACATGCTATGAGGGAAAACACAGCCACTGCAGCACGAGTTCGATCCCTGCTGCAGGCCAGGGGGTGACCCACTTGGCACAGCAGACCTCTCCTGTCTCCCTGCTGCTCCCCTCAGCAGTGTGTTTCAGTCAGTTTGCCTGTTCTGCTCCCCACTCTGGCTCTGGGGAATCCTCTCACCCCCCACAATTCTGGCCTGCACCCCAGCTCTTGTATGCATAAATAAATAAATCTTTAAAAAAAATTAAGAATTGGAATACAGTTCCAATTCTACCCTAGAAGGTAGAACAAAAAGGAATCAGGAGACAAAATACAAGAAATGTAGATAAAACCAGAAGGTACAGTACTCATGATATGGGGAAAGAAAGAGAGAGAGAAGAAATGGCGGACGATGACCGTAGGACGACCTCCCAGGCAGAAGGACACAGACTCCAGGTTGAGGCATCCACGGAGAGCCCAGCTCACAAGTGGAAACAGACCCAGGTCCGGGAAAAGGAGAAGGTGGAGAAAATAGAACCGCAGAAAGATCAGGAATCCAAACAGCACCAGACTCACGACAATCAGGAGATACTGCAAAAATGACTTCCGAGTTCGGAGGCGAATAGGTTGCAACCTGCAATTCTGTTTACGACCAACTATTAAAAGTAAGGTCGAGGGAAACATTTTTAGACAAGCCAGCCGGAGGAAAGTTTGCTTCTCGTCCTGCCTTTCCCAGCAAGCTCTGCAAACGAGCGCTGTGCTTAAACAAAGGCCGACACTGAGAAGGAGAAATTCCCCGAGCCTGGCTGTGAGAGCCACAGCGGAGAGGACCACAGGGACACTGGCCACCGCGGCAGACAGGAGCAGGGAGCACCCCAGAGAAAGCCCCCTCTTCCTTACCTGGGCATCACGTGGGAGGAGAGGGGCCTTGGAGCACCGGGCACAGCAGGTCGCTCTGGCTGTTGCTTTGTTGCTGCTGTTCCCCTGTCTCCAAGAAGACACAGCTGCCCCTGCGGAGCGGGCTGTGGGGCCAGCCCCTGGGCCTCGGGCTCTTCTGTCCCTGAGGCTGGGGCAGAGCAGGCGCTTGTGTCCTGTCTGAGCCTCGCGGCCGGCGAGCGTCGCTCTGTGGCGCTGGTGTTTTCTGCAGAGGGAGACTCTGCCTCCCGGGCACCCAGACATTAGACAGCTGGGGGAGCATAGGTGGAGCCCCGTTTTCTGGATGCACAGAGGTGGCCCCCAAACTGCAGTGTCCATGAACAATATAAACTCAGAAGAGAAGACAAAGGGGTGTGTGTGTGTGTGTGTGTGTGTGTGTGAGAGAGAGAGAGAGACACAAACGTAAGTGAGGCCGAAGGCCCGGCCCCCCACTCTGCTCTCTGCACTCCCTGAGTCTCAGGTTTCGGTGAGACCCATCCTTGAGGCTCAGCGTCTTTACGCCTGCCTGTCCTTGGCGCTGCCCTGATGCCGCCCCCGTCCCCGCCTCCCCGTGGGCCAGGCCCCTGCAGCCCAATTCCCCCTGCTGTGAGTTTTCAATTTGCCCAGCTCACCCACCATTTGAGTGGGCCCCGACTGGGATCGCCCAGCCTTGTGTTGAATCTCCATCCTGCGAGCTCCCTGAGCAGCCGGGCGCTGGTCTCCCCACGCCCGGCTCTCCTCTGCAGCCACGCGGGTCCCCAGGGCGCCCCCACAAGGCGGCTGGTTACTGCGCGCCCCCGGGGCTGAGTTTCGGTGCCTCTCTGACCGGACACTCCTCGCCAGGCCAGCTGGGCCCTTCCGGGAACGGGAGCGAAGCGACACGGGGGAGGACACGAGAGAGGGCCCGTTTGCTTTTGGGGCACAGGAGCCGGGCTGGCCCGTGTCAGCTCCAGACACAAATCCGGCCACTCAGGTTGCCGCCTCCGCCCTCCAGGGCAGCGGCCAAGGCCAGCACTGAGCCAGGGATGCCCCGACCCACACGGGGCTCGAGCAGCACAAGCAGCACGCGACAGGCTCTCGGCGCTCCCGGCCTCCTCTCTCCCACTGCGCCCGGCCTCCCCGTGCCCCCCACTTGGTGTTATCAAGGGACAGAGTGGGACTGGGGGCCGCGGCCAGTGAAGTCCTGAGCTCTCCCCAGGAGATGCCCAGAGCTCCCGGCACCGCCCCGCCTGCGCCCCTGACCCCCGTGCACGCTCAGCTGCGGCCCGGAAGAGGGAGAAGGGCCAGGCCCTCCTGGGCTCTCGTGACCCGCACGGCCCCCACTGCCTCACGTGAGGCCGCCGCCCTGGGAAAGCACAGCACCGCGTGGCCCTTGCCCCGTCCCTGAGCCCCTGGCCCGACCTCAACCCGGATGTGACGCAGTCTGGCAGGGCCTGGGAAGCGCTAAGAAAAACCAAGCCCGGGCCGATGGGCCAGGAGATGACCTGATAAGCACCCCTCTGCCTCCTTCCCACAGTGCATGGGGAGGGGACGCCTGTGGGGGTTCCACTCCCCACTTGGGCTATGGCTGCGAATGGTAGCGCGGCAGCAGTCACCCCCCAGGCCCTACCGTGTCACCCAGGGCCCGGAGCCAGCCTGCTGGCAGGGCCCCCTGTGGGGCGCACACGCGTCTTCTGCCGGCAGTGCCAAGCCCAGCTCCTTCTCCCGCCACCCTCTCCAGCCTCGCTCTGCTCTGTGGCACTGGACTCTGGGTCGGCTCTGCTCTCCTTAGGGGTCCTCCAAGGGCTTGAGACCCACAGGGCCGAGCTTCCCCAGGCCCCTGAGCACGACCACCGACCGGTTCCCGGATCCTCACTCGGGGCTGCCAACCGCCTGGACGTAGCGCCCGTCCACCTCCGGCCTCAGCACCCGGGGCCACCGCGGCTGAGAAGCGGCTGAGCGGAGCCTGGAGAGCAGAGGGAGCGGCCACCCCACCTGCTCCGGCCCCGGGGCGGGGCCGTCAGGAGGCGGGTCTTTCTGGACCCTGTGCCGGCTGCTGGGTCCTCGCCTGGCCTCTGGTCTGCGCCTCGGCCCGTGGCTGGGCTGAGCCTCGCGCTGTGGCCTCTGCCCTGCGCTTGTCCTCACCGTGCCCGCTGCGTCTCGGGGCCTCAGGAGCCAGGAGGGTTTGGGTCAGAGGTCATTCGGGGCTGGACCGCCTGGGTCCGCAGGGCACTGGATGCTGGGCTGGACCCTGGCCCTGCCTTTGCCGTAGAGGGGCCCTGAGTTCGACCTACATGTGTCACGAGATGACCATCAGCGTTTTGTGGGGTGTTTGCCCTGCAGCTGGCCTTGGGCTTTAGAAAGCGTCCTCGGCCCCGCCAAAGAGCTCAGTGGGGTCGGCAGTGAGCTCATCTGGTGACCCCCGCGCCCCTCCACTGCTCACACCCTTCTCCTCCGAATCCTCCGGCTCTGCCACCAGAGCCACGGAGAGCCACCAAGCGTGGCGAGGTGACCATTAGCTGGGCTCCCCGAAGCCTTGGCACCCTCGCCTGCACCCCAGCTGGGCAGGCTCCCGGGAGCAGGGGCTCCTGGCTAAGCCCCTCCCACACGGGCGCTTGTCCACTGCACGCTCCGCAGGCCCAGGCCGCCCAGCGCCTGCGCTCGCTCCCTGCAGGGTTGGGGAGCAGGGGCCACGAGAGGCTGGGCGGCCAGGCACCCCACTGGCTGTGACAGGCCACCAGCTCGTCGGGGCGCCGAGCGGAAGGCGCCCGCAGCCACTGTCCTGAGATGCGGACGGAGGTCCCAGAAGTGAGGACCCCAGGTGGGGAGAAGTGAGACCCTGGGGCGGGGCCCCACGCCTGGAGCTGGGCCCCCCACCCTGTGACCGGGGCCCACATAAGAGGAGAGGACAGGCAAGGCCACTGTGCCGCCCACCATCGCCTGCCGGCCCCGGTCTTGGCGTCCTCTGCGTCTCAGGGACACGGGTCTCCCAGAGTGACGGGAACCGGGGAGAAGCCTCCCCCTTCCTGACTGTCTGCTGGCCCCTCCCCCTCCGCGGTCGCCGCTGGACTGCAGGTCCTGCCCTGTCTTTTATCAGGGCGGTGGCCTCCGCCTCCAGACTCCCTGCTCCGTGCCCTCAGGCTGGCTGGTGACATCAGTACCCACGCAGACGGAGACCTGTAGGCACCCCGGCCTCTCAGGTCCCCGAGGGCCCCTGCCAAAGGCCCCCCCGCCCACCCCACCGGGCCACCCCCTCACGCCCTGCTGTGCATTGTCGTGCTTGTGAATGCTGCACCTCCTGCATCTGCCCGCCCGCTGGCCAGCCCCCTGCCTTCCATCAGCAGTCCCACCGCTGCCGTCTTCTCCAGCCCTTGGCCTCCACTCCCTTCCAGCGCCCCCTTCCCGCCCTGGCCTGATGTCTCCCCTACACCCACCCTCTCGCTCGCAGTCTGCCCATCAGCCTAGCTCCCTTTGCCCTCCTCTGGGGTCACCACATCTGGCATCAGGCCTGGATGGAGCCACACGCGCCTCCCCTGCACCCAGCAGCCAAGCGCACTGGGCAGGAGAGGTGAGAACAGGGCAGAAGGCTCCCACGCCAGCCACCGAGGTCTTAATCCCTTCATTGTCTTGGGCAGCTGCTCCCTACTTACAACGACCTCAGAGCGTCTCTGCTTCCCTCATGCCTCCAAACCCCTTCCCACCCAGTTCTCAGCAAGTTCCTTCTTCCCACTTGTCCGAAATGACAGTCCCCAAACGCCAAGCAATGAAACGGCCAATGCCCTGCCCGCCCGTCTTCCCTTCTGCTCCAGCCCTCCCACCCTGGTCCTCCTGGCCTCGGGAACCTCAAACTATTGACCAGCCCCTCATAACTCAAGTCCTGACTATGGCTGTAGCCATACTGAAGTCCATCCTGGATCACAGGAAGGGAGGAAGGGACAGAGGCGGGGGGGAGGGAAGTAGGAGAAGGAGGAGGAGCAGGATGAGAAGACGAACAGAGAGGGATGGGAGGGGAGAAGAGAGTAGAAAGAGAAGCCCCCTCACTTGTCCTCATTCCCTTTCTTTACAGCCCAGCTTCTTAAAACAGATGCTGCCTCCCTGGTGTTGCAGGTGAAGCCTCAGCGCCATCGGGCTATCACCAGCCACCCACTGCGGCAGGAGTTCGATCCCCGGCCAGGGAGTGCAACCACATGGCAAAGCAGACTCTCCTGCCTCGCCCGCTGCTCCCCCCAGCAGTGTGTTTCAGTGGATCTGCCTATTCTGCTCCCCACTCTGTCTCTGGTGACTCCTCTCGCCTCCCATGCCTCTGGCCTGTACCCGAGCTCTTGTGTGCATAAATAAGTCTTTTTTAAAAAAGAAATTAATATTAGCTCTTTTTTTCTGCCCCTCTCTCTCTCGCCCACGCCCCCTCGTCTCTGTGGCCACATTTGCCTTCTCCAGGATTCTTATCCTTATCAGTCCCCCCGTGTCCACAGGGCCCCCCCCCCATGCTGTTTCCGTCCGGACTTCCCTCCTTCCCTCCTCGCTGTGCGCGGCTGCCGTGCACCTGCAGATCGCACTGGCTGTAGCTTCCTTGGGGAGACCCTCCGGGGGCTCCCTGCCTGGTGCGGCGACAGCATCTCTCTCTCCTCCAAGACCGTGAACGCCACGAGAGCAGAGACTGCGCTTCTCTCTGTCACTCTGTCTCCAGCGTCTGGAAGCGCATCTGACATACCGGGAACATGCGAACATTCGCTGTGGCCACACAGAGCTTGACCCACAGTCTCTGCCAGACAACACTCTCCCACTTGGAGGAGGCTTATTATTATTATTTTAATGTGATGAGGGGGCCGTCATCTGCTGGGCACAGGGGAGCTCCTCCGAGGGGTCTTGAGCCCTCACAGCCGGGGCAGGCACAGAGCTCAGAAGCCAGAGCAGCGAGGATGTGAGCAGACCAGCAGCCTAAACCCTGTCCAGCCACCTGCTTTCGGACGGATTTGGAAACTGAAGCCCAGAGAGGGGGACGGAAGAAGCCCTCGGCACACAGCAAGTTCGTGGTCAAATCAGAACTAGAACCCAGGCCCCGATAACAAGCCGGGGCCGGTCTGCAGGTTCACTGTGCACCAGGTGCGCCTCTGGGCAGGAGACAGTCGTGCCACAAAGACACAGGCGCACACTTGTCACCCGCTGTCACAGCACAGCTGAGGCTTGTGCGCCGCAGACCGGTTCCTCCCTGCACAGTGGGAGCTCAGAGGAGAAAGCCACCAGTTCTGGGCTGGATCACGGCCCACTGCATGGAGGAGGCTGTGATACCTGAAGTCAGCCTCAAAGGCACAGCACGGAGACGCTGGGGGAGGGCGTCCGAGGCAGAACAAGTGGCACCGTCCCGAGGCTGAGCTGTGTATTTGTGGGTCACCCCGGGCAGCTTTAACCTACGGGCAAGAGGCACGGAGACAAGAGCCCAAAAAGAAGTTAGGGCCGCGCAGAAGGGGCAGGGTGTTGGAGGCAGGCTCTTGAGCTCCTTCCTGGAGCTTCTCCAAACCCTTCCCTCCCGCCAGCACCGGGGTCAGCGGACGTGGACGCAAGCTCGCGCTGCCCCCTGCCTCCAGAGCATACCCAGGTGCGGCCCCTCTTCCAGGCGTCCGTGCCCGCCCCGCACAGCCGCTGCAGGCCGAGGCCCAGGGGAAGGCGTGTCAAGGCCCCGGGGCCTGCTTGTCAGGGAGTGAGCAGAAAGCACCCCCAGACTCCTGATGGAGCACTGAGCTGCAGCCCCAAGAAGCCAGGCAGGAAACATCAAGGTTCATGCACGAGATGGAGGCGCTTCAAGGACACAGGGCCGAGTCTGGGCCATGCCGTTGGTAACCAGGGCCTGAAGCCGGCCAGCCCTGGCGTTGTCCTTCCTGAGCGGAACTGCTTCTTATCCGGCCTCCCTGCTGGTGCAAGGGGTTAAGCGCCGCACTATGAAGCATCGACATCCACAACCACTGCAGCACAAGTTCGATCCCCGGCCAGGGAGGGGACCCACAGGCCTCAGCAGACCTCTCCTGCCGCCCCGCTGCTCCCCTCAGCAGTGGATTTCAGTAGATCCACCTATTCTGCTCCCCGCTCTGCCTCTAGTGAATCCTCTTACTCCCCGCACCTCTGGCCTGTACCCCAGTTCTTGCATGCACAAATGAATAAATCTTTAAAAAAAAAAAAAAAAAAGAACTGTTTCTTATCAGCCTCTGCCCCTTGGGGTTGCAGGGCCAGGCCAAGACAGGGGTGGGGGGCCTGCTGCTGGCGTCACACTGCTCGGTGCTGCTTTCCCACAGCCCTGCTCTGCTCCCTGCTCCACACAGGAGCCCAGCACCCTTCACCCACCTAGTTTGGTCCCTCCAGGGGATTTATTACGGCTGCCCTGCCCTCCGCCCCTGCCCTCCGCCCCAAGCGATAAATCAGGGCAGAGCTGGCTGCAAGGAGGATATAAAAGGACGAGGGCCCGGAAGGTCACAGCTTGGCGGATCCCGGAGAGTGGAGAGCTGGCTGGAAGCATGGACCCGTGGCGCAGAATGCCTCTCTGGGGCCTCCTGCTGGTGCTCTGTGGCTCCTGCACCTCCAGTCTTGCGGCAGATGCCAGCGCCTTCAGAAGGTAAGCAGGGGTGCGGGGCTCCCTCCTTCCTAACACCCCAGCTTTCAGATGTGTGCGGCAGCCAGTCCTCGGCCAAATGGGTTCGGAGAGGTAAGGCGACCTGCCACGGTCACACCGCCCGTCCAGGGGCCGGTCGGGCCTGGAGGGAACGTCTTGAGATCCCCGAGCCGGCAGCTCTGGATTCCTGACAGGCCCGTCCTGTGGGAGCCCAGTGAGAGCCACCGCCCCAGGGAGCTCACAGCTGGTTTGGAAGGACGTGGTCTGTGAAGCCCACCAGCTGAACGTCCTTGGCTAGATCCTGCTCCCCTGGCAGAGCTGCCCACCTCGGCACCCACAGGCAACCTGGCCCCTCTGGTCTCATTTTGAAAACAGGGATAACAGCAGTACCTACTTCACAGACCCGCTCTGAAGATTTTTTTTTAAGATTTATTTATTTATGCACACAAGAGCTGAGGTACTGGCCAGAGTCACAGGAGGCGAGAGGATCCACCAGAGACAGAGCGGGGAGCAGAACAGGCAGATCGACTGAAATCCACTGCTGAGGGGAGCAGCGGGGAGACAGGAGAGGTCTGCTGTGCCCTGTGGGTCCCCTCCCTGGCAGGGGATCGAACTCGCACTGCTGTGCTGCTGATGCTTCACAGTGAGGCTCTCAACCCGCTTCCCTCCAGGGAGGCCCCGCTTTGAAGATTTAATGAGCCGCTGTAAAGCCTGGCACAATGCCAGGTACTGTATGCACTGAGATGCTGTTGATACCGCAGGTGGACTCACCCACGTCAGGGCAGGGCTAAGCAGTCCAGAGCAGGGAGCAGAAGGAAGCAGCCGATAGCCAGGGGTGCCAGCCCCCCGAGACAAGCAGCTCGTTAAGGCTGCAGGCAGGGGGAGGCTGGTGGAAGAGAGTCCCGGACAAAGCTTGCAAAATGCGTCGGGTTGCATGGATTTTTCACATAACTTCTATGATCCTCGTCCAAGCCAGCAGTCCCATTTTGCAGATGAGATCACTGAGGCTCCAGAGCTCACTGTCAGAGCTGCTCAGGCCCTGGGCTTTTGTTTCCAAAGCCTGCCCCCGGCTCTGCAGGGGGGAGGGGGGAGCGCAGGTGCTGAGCAGAGCCCCAGCCTAACCAACGGCAGAGGGAAGCTAAAACATTCTCTGTTCCCTTCAAAAAGAGGAAAATTTTCATTCTTGGGGGCGGGGAGCCAGGTTGTGAAGCAGTCCTGGGGTCTGGCCACCTGCTGTGTGGGGGGCATCACTTTGGGGATCTGTGCACAGGACCCCACCCTTGGGGGGCATCACTGTCTTTACATGCAAGAGGTGCATTTAGCGAGAGCTTGTCTGTTGTGCACGGAGGTTCTCGCAGGTAAGTAACTGTGAGCCGTTTCTCCCGGAGTTAGCGGGGCTCGGAAAGATCTGGAGAGGCTGGGTAAGTTGCTTGGGATTGCACAGGCCCTAAGGGACTCCAGCCTTCCCCACAGCCGCTGCACCTGCAGCCAGGTGACACCGGCTCCATGAACCCCGGGCTGGGCCGAGCTCACTGTGAACCCCCGGGGAAGTGGAACGGGGGCCCCAGAAACAGTGAGGCCAGTGTCTAGTGAGGTTCATGAGGCAAGCTTCCTGGAGGTGGGGTGCATACTGGGCTTTGAAGGGTGAAAGAGTAGGTTGGGGGAGAGGAGAAAGAAGGGAGCGCACAGGCTGTTCAGAGTAAACAGTGGACAACGTACCCTCTTTAAGGTCAAGCCTTCTCTGTCCCTCTGTTTTCCCATCTGTAAAATGGGAACGATAAAATTACCCTCTTCCACGGGGCTGGGAATGAATGGTCGTAACTGGAAAAGCATCTTGTGAGCGGTAAACCGCGCTATGGATGTGCCATTCCCATTAAAATCGTGTACCGGTGGGCATGGCAGATGTGCTCAAGTTCGCGGCCCGACGGGTGTGAATGCACGGGGTGTGGGGAGGAAGAATAGCCAAGTGCAGGAGGAGCAACTGAGAAAAAAGAGGGGTTCTCCATGAACTGGGCTGCAGTCTTGGGAACCCCTGCAGGCATGTCGTCCACACCTCTGCCGTCAGTGTTGGGTCGGAGCCCAGCGCACGGTCCGTGAGAAACAGCCCGGACACACAGCTTTGACTCACTTCTCAGCCCCCTCGTCCCGTGATGCTTCGCGTCTTTTCTGGCGATGATGGCGGCTGGTGTGCGGAGCTGCGAGCGGGCTCCGTGGGGCACCACGGCGCTGGCCGCACTCCTGGCAGCGCAGCAGCCTGCCTGTTGCCAGTCTCCTCAGTTCTGTTGCCCAGAGGTGATAGAAAGTGCCAGGCCGGGAGGCGGAGGGCTGGGACGCAGGCTCTGGGGGGCACTCGTTTCCAAGGGAAGGGCGCGGTCCCCCACCCGCCCACCCCGGCTCTCGGTCCCCCCCCCCATTGCCTGAGTGGGTGCCGCCCCTGGCAGCGTGCAGCCCCGGTCAGCGGCTGCTGCGGGCATCTGCTGCCACCTTCAGGGCCCCCCTGGCACTGCCTTCTCCTGTCCAGCCTCGAGGGGTGCCACTGCCTGTCCTGTCCCCTGCGGGAATTCCCTGAGGCTGCGACAATCTTTATGTTTGCAACATGCAGCAGTTGCAATGCCCGGGACAGGCTGGAGGGGGGAGGCCCCAACCACAGGGGACAGCATCACAGCGCTAGGAAGCTGGTGGGTCGCTAAGTACCAGTGGGGGCGTCCAGGAGGCCCGTCAGGTCTCCTTCAGAGGCGTTCGGGCACAGGGCGGGCCTTGCGCACCTGGGCTAGTTTAGGGGATGTGTATGAGGAATGTCAGGGACCCCCATCACTACGTGAAATAAACGCTCTTCTTCTCCTCCTCCTCCCCCTCCTCCTCCTCCTTTTCCTCCTCCTCCTCCTCCCTCATCCCTCCTCCTCTCCCTCCTCCCTCCTCCCTCCTCCCTTCTTTTTTCTTTTTCGCCTCCACGCTGGGCCAGGATCTTCCTCAAGAAAATGCCCTCCGTCCGGGAAAGCCTGAAGGAGCGAGGTGTGAACATGGCCAGGCTGGGTGCAGAATGGAGCCAGTTCGCCAAGACACTGCCCTTGGGCAACAGCATGTCCCCTGTGGTCCTCACCAACTACCTGGACGTGAGTGCCCGGCTCGCCCCGCGCCCAGCCCCGAGAGCAGAGGCTGGTTGGGTCAGGCTTGGATCTTGGACTCCCGGCTCTGGCCTCCAGCCGGGGCCCGGTGGGCAGGAGAGGGGAGCGGCCTCAGCGCAGGCTCCTGTGACGAAGCTCCACGCGCGCCCTGACAGCTCACTGCCTCGGCACTTCCTTGGGGTTCGGGCACCTACTGCTTCAGGGTTGGATATTTTGTTTTGTTTTATTGTGCCCTCTTGTCTCATTTCCTGGGAAGTCAGGAGAGGGTGACAACAGCCTCCGTCCCCGCTGGGAAACGAAAGCCTGTGAGCTGTCTAATCTCACCCCAAGTGCAACGGGGCCCCGGGCGAGGCCACACGATCGTGAGCTCCTCCAGCGGCCTTTGTCACCCACAGACCCAGTACTACGGCGAGATCGGCATCGGCACCCCGGCCCAGACCTTCAGAGTCATCTTCGACACGGGCTCGGCCAACCTCTGGGTCCCCTCCTCCAAGTGCAGCCCTCTCTCCTTGGCCTGTGGTGAGCCCTGCCCCACGCACTCTGGGCCCTCCCGCCACCACTGGAGCTGCGTCCCCCGTCTCTGCTCTGCTGCCCCTTGGGGGGCACCCCCATTTTCCTGAGATGGCCACCAAGACTTTTCTCCAGGATAAAAGCCCCCAGCCCACCCCAAAGGTCGCCCTTCCCAAGACGGAGGGGGAACCAGAGACTCACCTGTACCAGGCCCGTGGGCCCTGCTCCTCCCCCCCCTTAGCCAACAGCCTCTAATCCGTCTCGCTGTGACGAGCTTCTCCTACCCCGCTCAGTGCCACACGTTACTTTAAAATACGTTGCTTGAGACAAAATTCTCAGATACAGGAACCAAGAAACACAGTGCTTTTTTAAAAAGATTTATGCATACAAAATGGGGGTGCAGGCTGAGGTGTGGGGGGGTGATAGGATTCATCAGAGACAGAGTGGGGACTGACTGAAACACACTGCTGAGGGGAGCAGCAGGGAGGCAGGAGAGGTCTGCTGCGCCATGTGGGTCCCCTCCCTGGCCGGAGATCGAACTCTTGCCACAGTGGCTG
Source organism: Galemys pyrenaicus (assembly GCA_019455555.1). Classification (NCBI taxonomy): domain Eukaryota; kingdom Metazoa; phylum Chordata; class Mammalia; order Eulipotyphla; family Talpidae; genus Galemys; species Galemys pyrenaicus. Next base: position 2,911,911 of record JAGFMF010011641.1, on the reverse strand, counting down.
TGGAGAGCTTGCTAGCGCTGTGTCTTAAAACCCTGCGCCACCAGGGAGGCCCAAAACACAGTCCTTGATTGGTGAAACACTCCAGGTCTCTGACCTCAGGGCCACCCCACTGCCTGGCATCTAAGTCCTCAACCACACACACCTACCTCTGAGACGCCCCCCCCCATCTCCCTCCAACTTCCCCCACCCCCCACCTGCGGTGAGGGCTCTCGGACACACCTGAGCCTCTGTCCTGCCAGAGATACACAGCTCCTACGACTCCTCGGAATCCTCCAGCTACGTGGAGAACGGCACGGAGCTCACCATCAACTATGGATCCGGGCAGGTCATGGGCTTCCTGAGCCAGGATGTGGTGACCGTAAGTTGGCTGCCCCGTCACCTGACCCCTGACAAGGGCCCCCGACCTGCCGGCCACTCTGCTAGGGGAATTCCAACTCCAGGCAGGTGCCCGCCCGCTGGGGGGGCGGGGGTGGGGCAGAGCAGTGGGGCCTGGGGCACACTTGAGTTCCTGGCGATTCGCGGAGGTGTCTACCTCATTATGTGGGGTTTGCCTGCGCCCCACGGGCTCCAGTGGAGACACCTGCCTCACGGCCCACCTGGGCTCCTAACAGCGCTGACGGATTCCAGGCTGCTGCTGGCGTCACAGGCAGCGCCTATCTGGGGCGGGGATTTCAAGGTTGCCTGGAGGTCAGAGGCTGGTTGCAGGTCAGGCCGGACCTGGCTGTTCTGTCCGGCCCATGTCCGCCCTCTCCCCTTCTGGGCTTCCTCCAGCCCGTGCTGTCAGGCTGAAGGCAGAGGCTCACACAGAGCCCGAGAGGAGAGCAGAGTGAACATTCCCCTTCTGTGAAATCGGGAGAAGGAACAGGACAGGCGGCCTGGCGGTGCCGAAGAACCCTTAGCCCATAATAGGGGGCCGGGCCTGGCCCTGCCCGTGTGAAGGCCGGTCTGCGGGGCTGGGAGGGGGTGCAAAGGAGGTTCCCGGCACCCTTTTCCGTTACGCTGTGGCAGGACCCCCTTTTCCAGCCGCTGACCCTTCCAGTCACTGGGTAACCCCAGTTCTCTCTGGACCCCAAAGCCTAGATGCCTGTTAGGAAAAAAGGAGGCGTGGAGTCGATGAGATGGTCTTGCCCCAAAATGCTGCACCTGGAGCTGGACCCAGTGTGGAGGCGCAGACCAAAGCCTGGCCGGTGGCCTTGGTCTCCCGGGGTCCTTCTCCCGCAGGTGGGCGGGATCACGGTGACGCAGACGTTCGGAGAGGTCACGAAGCTGCCCCTCCTGCCCTTCATGCTCGCCAAGTTCGACGGCATCCTGGGCATGGGCTTCCCCCAGCAGGCCATCGGCGGGGTCACGCCGGTCTTCGACCACATCCTCTCCCAGGGGGCGCTGAAGGAGCACGTCTTCTCGGTCTACTACAGCAGGTGGGCCTGGGCCCCAGGTGGGAGCGCGAGTGGGAGCCTGGCGGAAGATTCTAGTGTGTCCCTGACTAGGTGCTATTTACTGCCTCTCCACAGTCGCACCGTCCCCTCCTTTACATTTAGATTTAAATTGGATAAATCCACTCGTAATGTTTCAGTCTCGGAAGCTGCATTCCAGTAGCTTGGCTGCACACGACCAGCGGCCACAGCCTTCCGCAGACCCCCCTCACCAGCATAGAAAGTTCTACCAGACAGAGCTTTCTAGAACAAAAGGGGATGTGGGGCGGGTGCTAGGAAGAAAGACCTCGGCCCCTCCCTGTGAGGGCGCCTCTCGCACAGAGACCACCAGGTGCATTCATTCACTCACTCACTGATTCAGTCACTCGCTCATTCATTCACTCATTCCCTCACTCACTCATTCATTCACTCACTCATTCACTCACTCATTCAGTCATTCACTCATTCCCTCCCTCACTCATTCATTCACTCACTCATTCACTCACTCATTCAGTCATTCATTCACTCATTCATTCACCCACTCATTCACTCACTCATTCAGTCATTCATTCACTCATTCCCTCACTCACTCATTCATTCACTCACTCATTCACTCACTCATTCAGTCATTCATTCACTCATTCATTCACTCACTCATTCACCCACTCATTCACTCACTCATTCAGTCATTCATTCACTCACTCATTCAGTCATTCATTCACTCATTCATTCACTCACTCATTCACCCACTCATTCATTCACACACTCATTCATTCACTCACTCATTCAGTCATTCATTCACTCATTCATTCACTCACTCATTCACCCACTCATTCACTCACTCATTCAGTCATTCATTCACTCATTCATTCACTCACTCATTCACCCACTCATTCACTCATTCACTCACTCATTCAGTCATTCATTCAGTCATTCATTCACTCACTCATTCAGTCATTCATTCACTCATTCATTCACTCACTCATTCACCCACTCATTCACTCACTCATTCATTCACTCACTGGTTCAACAAGTTTTGGGCATTTATGCGCCAGGCCCTGTGCAGGGCTGGAGGTTCAGTCCTGACAGTGAGCAAGACATGTCTGTCTCCAGGACAAGCAGCACCACACGCCAGACACAGGGGCCTGGGGCTGAAGCCAGAGGTGACTTGGGGTTCTACAGCAGCAGCTCAGTGGTTTGGGGGAGCAGTCGTCACTGCTGAATGAGCTGGGAGGCGAGGGGCCTCAGGGTAAGGACCAAGACCAGTGGCCAGGAGGACCGGCAGTGGCTTGGAGTCCAGAGAAAGCTCAGCGGTCAAATGGAGAGGAGTGTCTGGCTTGGTGAAAGAGGGAACTTTCAGGAAAGGCTGACGCCAGAGCCTTACAACCGGCGGTTCCGTGGGGTCCTGTGGGAAGAGCTCGGGCCAGGCCAGCAGCTCAGCCGTGGGTGCGGCTGTCAGGAAGGGATGGGCAGGGGCAGGCTGAATGTCGGGTGGGCGCAGGCAGGGGAGAGAGAGAGAGAGAGAGGGGAAAGGTGGTGCTGAACGCCAGCAAATGGCAGGCCGTGCTTGGGGGTGGCAGCAGAAGCCAGGGAAGCCAGAAGCTGAAAATGTGGGAGAAAAGAGATAACTGAGGGCCAGGAGTCTGGGACCCCAGAAGAGAGGAGGCTCCAGCTAACAGGAAGAAGGGGCTTGAGCAGAGACCTGCTCCTCCTCTGCCGGGGAGGAGCCCGGGAAGAGCTGGCGGGGGTACGGAAGTTGGACTGGCACGTGCACGCAGGTTCGGGTTCGAGAAATGCAGTTAACTGTGCAAATAACACGTACACACCTGCACAGCAGGGCTCACATGCCTATCATGAATGCTGAAAATGCACGCACACACGCACACATGCATGCATGCACACACATGCGCACACACACGCGCGTGCACGAACACACACCCACAGGAAACCAGCCCGAGGCGGACCCTGAGCTGGGGGATGCAGAAGGACTTCACCTCCTGGCAACTCCATAGCCTGAATGATAAAAAGGGTACACAGACCCCCCACCCCGATCCCACAACAGGCTGGTGCGGCGCCCCTAAAACTAAGGCTTGCTCTCTGCTGTGTCTATTTCTCTGCAGAAATTCCAAGTAAGCAGGCGAGAGTCCCCACCTGGCCCTGACCCTGCAGACCCTACAGGCCTAGACTCACAGGCCGCCTGCCCAAGCCAGCAGAGGATGCCCAAGTTCTCCGCCCCTCCTTCCAGCTTCCCTCCTGCCCCTCCCTGCCCTGCCCCCCCACCCCAGCTCCCCCAGCCCTCCCATCACCTGCTCACCCTGACCCCAGAGAGGGTGGGGCCCACTTGCACCTTGTTTGCATTCTGCTCCTGGCCCTTGTGCCTGTCCCTTTCCTGTGGCCACGCCGGGTACTTTATTGCACACGGCTGGATTGTTCTGGAGACCCGCTGGTTGGGTTTGGGGAGGGCAAGAAAGGTATGTTCCAGTGCTTCAGATGGCGCTCCCAGCCTTGCCACCCCCCTGGTCCTCCTCTTCCCCATCCTGCCCCTGGGCCCAACTTCCCTGTGGATGTGGCCATGGGGCTTGGAGGTGTCCAGTCTCCAGGAGCTTCGATCTTTCCCTTAGGAACTCCCACCTGCTGGGGGGCGAGATTGTGCTGGGAGGCAGCGACCCTCAGTATTACCAAGGGAATTTCCACTACGTAAGCGTGGACAAGACCGGCTCCTGGCAGATCAAAATGAAAGGGTCAGAAACCTTGAGCCTCCCCACGCATCCCTGCTGCCCCGGGGGTGGGCTCGAGGGCAGGGCTGCCTCAGTGCTCCTGCAGCCACTAAGACAAGCCTGCATGTGCTCCGGGCCTGCTCTGAGCAGGGACAGGGAACAGGAGGCTCCAGGAGCAGTGGGAGGGGCCCCCAGGGGAGCCCGACTGTCACTCAGCCGCATGCTGGGGCGGGGCTGCTCCTCTCCTCCCAGCTCACGCTTGGCCCCCCACACTGGCCAACCTGCACGGCCCCCACAGCTGCCAGCACTCGGAGAGCTCTGAGGCCTTGTCTCACGCGCCTTGTCTGACTGGCGTTCCAGGGTGTCGGTGAGGTCGTCCGCGCTGCTCTGCAAGGAGGGCTGCATGGCGGTGGTGGATACCGGCGCGTCCTTCATCTCGGGTCCCACCGACTCCCTGAAGCTGCTCATGGGGACGCTGGGGGCCAAGGACATGGGCATGGACGAAGTGAGAGCGGGTGGGAGGAAAGGGGGGGGGAGCCGAGCAGTGGGCCCTGAGATCATCCCCGGCATTGCCTGGCTCCCCTCTGGCACTCTTCCCCCAAGGGATCAGGTCCGCTCCAGCAGAGGGCCCAGCCGGTCCCCCACACTCAGAGGCTCCCTCCCCTCCCCCCAGTATGCCGTGGACTGTGACCAGGTGTCTCTGCTGCCTGACATCTCCTTCCACCTCGGAGGCAGAGCCTACACCCTCACCGGCGCGGACTACGTGTTACAGGCGAGTCCTGAGTCCGCCCGGGGGCAGGGAGGAAGGGTGGGCAGCGGCCCCCAAGGACAAGGCATTATGCACCGACTATGCGAGCGCCCCCAGCTTTGGCTGCGAGAGTCACCTGGGGCTTGCACCATCCCGCACTTACTAAATAGGAACCTCTGGGGTGGCCCTGGCATCGGCGTCTTCCAAATGCCCAGGTGATGCCAACGTGCAGCCAGGTTCGGGGATCGCTGTGCTAGCCCCTTAGCTCCACGTTCTCATCTAAAGCTCCCGGGATAGCTTAGAAAAGTCAAATGACGAGTCTAGGAGCAGAGGCTCCTAGAGGCAGCGCTGCACCAGGCGCCCTGTTTTCTTGGTGTGGAGGGCTGGAACCCTAAGGGCCAGATGCCCTGGGGCCGGGGGAGGGGGGTAGGGGGGTGGGTGCTGTGCTGCTGGTGTCAGACAGGTGGAGGGGGGTGGTAATGCGTGGGGTAACCGTCTCACTTCCCACCAGGACTCCTACAGTAACGACGATCTGTGCACGCTGGCCCTGCACGGCCTGGACGTCCCGCCGCCCACCGGGCCAGTCTGGGTCCTGGGGGCCACCTTCATCAGGAAGTTCTACACAGAGTTCGACCGCCGGAACAACCGCATCGGCTTCGCCGTAGCCGTAGCCGGCTGAGTCTGCTCAGCCCTTGGCCAGGGTTGGCGCGCTCTGGGCCCCACTGCCTGTGCTTGTGCCCACACTGCGTGGAGCTTCTCCCCAACGCCTGCCTTGTGTCCAGCACAGCTCTCCCCTACTCTGAGGACAAAGAGAATAAAGTCTGGTGTTCACACGTCTGTCGGGCCTGACCTCGCTCGGGTTTGAAACAGGGACCCCTGTGTGGTCGTGTGCAGACAGGAGCGTGCCACTGAATGACACCTCCACATGCCCCTGCAGGCACAGGCCGGTGCCTGCAGGGGTGATGCCAGCGGGGAGGGGCAGGAGCTGTTCCGCGGCCTTGGGTGGGAGTCTGCAGAGACAGCCCCGCGCTCCTGCAGCCCCTCAAGGACAGAGGCTGAGACACAGGCGGCCTTGGACCCTGCTCTGCTGAACTCAGCAGCCCCCACCCATCCTACCTTGCACCTCACACGTGTGGCCTAGGGCATCACCTCCTAAACACCTACACAGCCGGGGGTCCACCAGTGCCCCCATTTAACATGTGGCGAAACTGAGACTTGGAGAATGAAGGTATTTTCCCAAAATGACTCAGTGTGAAAAATCAAGACTGGGACTTGGTCTGTCTCAGGCCCCGGGGGCTTCCCGCCTTTCCTCAAAAGGTGTACTCACAGGCAGAGGTGGCGCACACCTGATAAGGGGCCACGGACACCTGCAGTTTCCCACTCACCCTGTCTGCTCCTTGGGCTGTCTTCGGGGAAATGTGTACCTTGGGGGGGGGGAGGGTGGCGGCAGGAAGGGAGCACAGGAGCAAGTTTCGGGGTGGTTCTGGGCAGACGGGTCAGGGAAGGGAGTCTTGGAGCCCTCGGTGGCTTTTCATCAGGGGTGCCGGGGGGCCGGGAGACTGGCAGACCTCCCAGCCCTCGGCGCATCTCACCCTCTCGGCTGCTTTGCTGCTGCTTTCTCTTTGCTGGTTGGTCCTGTCGGTTCTGGCGTCCTCATGATGCCGCCCATTTAAGCCCGTGTCCAACTCAGGTGCGCCCACCTGCGCATGCCCACCCTGGAATGCTCGCAGCACGGCAGGTGTCCATCATCACGGTGGTGGGAAGCTGGAAAGACCTGATTGTTCTCTGACCCTACAGGGGGTCCACCCAAACCCGCCGACACCGCCCGTTCATGCTATCTGCTCGCTCCTCTGTTGACCAAAAAGGGCGAGGTGTGGCGCCAGTGACCCCCATGTCTTTAGCATTTCAGCCCGCGGGACCCCACCAGGGCAAGTCTCCTGAGCAGCAGCTGTCTGCAGTGTCCCTGTGCAAAGCCAAGACCGTGAGGCTTTACACGGGACCCCCCACCCCCGTCCCTGCCTAGTTCCCCGATTCTGAATTTGCTGCCCGCCTCCAGGCAAAACGGAAGCGCTGGAGCTAGTGTCCTTTCCAGCTGACATGGCGTTGGTCCCTGACCTAAGAAAACGGGCCCCATCATCTCCTTCGGTGTCCAACATGCCGGTCACCATGTGGCTACTGACACTGAATTAAAATGCTGCGGTAGCTGTATTCCCAGTGCTGGGCAACCACACGTGGCCAGGGCCACTGCCAGAACAGCGCGGCTAAAGGGCGTCTTCCTCAGGGCAGAAGTCCCTGGACTCTGGCGGTGCCAGGCGCGGGGTTCCTGAACAGGCCAGAGACAACTCCGGGGAGCAGAAAAGGGGCCCTTCCGGGGCAGGAAGCGCTCTACCACCACTCTGCCCCAGCAAGCATCACGCCAGCGTTGGGGGCCGGGCCCGGGGTGCTCTCTGCACGGAAGAGCCCTGGCCACAGAGCAGGGGGGCTGCTCCCGCAGAGTCTCTCCCAAAAGTCCAGGAACGGGGGCAGGGCGCTGTGCCAAGCCAGGAACCCAGGCTGCCCTCTCGGGAGCGGTGGAAGCGCCACACCCCAGGCGGGGGGCGCAGTGGGCGCCCTGCCCGGGGGCCAGCAAGAGCGGCCCCAGGCCTGGCGCGAGGGAGGGCCACCCCACCACCCGCAGCCCGGAAGCCCGCCGGGCGGCAGCCGGGCCCCGGGCCTGGGACCCGGTAGGGGCGGGGCCGCGCCCCGACTCCGCCTCCGGCGTCACGGCCTCCCGGGGGCGTCGCCCCGCCCCGCGCTCCAGGTAGCGGGGCCGCAGCTGCGGCCGGTGGCGGGCGGCGCTCGGGGCGGCCCGCGGGCCGGGGCGGGGGCGGGCAGGGGGCGTTCCCACGGTCCCCGCCCCGCGCCCGCCGCCCGTGAGGTCACAATCGCGGCCGGCCGCGGCGTTCCCGGGCCGGCTTCGGGCGCGGGGTGCACGGCGGCGCTTGCAGCGGGCAGCGGGCGCCTGAGTCATGGACTGCCCCTGGCCCCTCCTCTGCCACTCCCCCCCGCGCGCCGGGCCCCCCCGCCGGGGCTAGCGTTCGCCGCGCTCCGAGGGGGTGGGGCTGCTGGGGATGGCTGTGCCCCCTTCGGCGTCTCTGCCGTGCTCGCCCTTTTACCTGCGGCCCCCGGCGCCGTGCCCGCAGTGCTCATGGGGCATGGAGGAGAAGGCGGTGGCCAGTGCGGGCTGCCGGGAAGCGCCAGGCCCCCCGAGGGCCGCCGCCGTCCCGTGCTTCGGCATCTCGGTGGACCAGGACGACATCCTCCCGGGCGCCCTGCGCCTCATCCAGGAGCTGCGGCCGCATTGGCAGCCCGAGCAAGTTCGGACCAAGGTAGCCGTGCGGGCGCGGGGCCCGGGGGAGGGCCCTGCCGGGGCTGGAACGGGGATGCGTGGACGGTGCATCCTTCCGGGTGTGGGTCCCAGGGGTGCGCGGCCGCTGCGCAGGAGAGGGGCGGCGTGAAGGCTTGTGTGTGTGTTCCTTTCTCCTGTTTTGGTCCCTGGGCCAAGCTGGGCTCCAGCTCCCTCGGCCCTCCACACCCCCTTCTCTTGGGGCTAGGGGCACACCAGAGGGCCACCTGCCCGCTGTCAGCGTGCCGTGCTGCGGGCCCCACCCCCTGCGTGCTAGTGCCCCTCCATGCCCAGGAGCACCCACCCAGCTGGCCCTGAGACCTGAGGAGGCAGGAACTTTTCCGGAAACCCCCACACTTGCACACACGTTGCTGCCGCCCAGGGTGGGGAGCAGCTCTGAGCCTGCCCTGCAGCCACCATGTGGAGTGCGGCTGGGGAGGGAAGTCTAAGTGCTCCCTGCAGCCTCAGGCTGGTCGCCCCTTCCCCCCCATACACACACATAGGGGCACCTCCACCCCCAGCTGGCCAGATCTCAGGGCCACAAGGCAGATGTGGGCAGAGCCTCCCGCTTAGGGCCCTAGGCTGACCTGCTCGGCTGCAAAGAGGCTTCACCTGCCCACCCACCTGGCCCCTCTGGGAGAGCCTGTGGAGAATGGTGCCTGCAGCTTGTGCCGGAGTGCTAGGGGCTCCTGCTGAGGGGCTTCCCGTGGGCCAGGTATGGAGGCCCCGCTCGCGGGTGGGGGGGTGGGGAGAGCGTTTTCAAAATGAATGAAGCAGTTTGGTGTAAGACTCCCAAGGGATCCCCAGGCCAGGGTTCACCAAGGCACTGACATGCCATGCTACCTACCAGCCCTTCTGCCTCAGTTTCCCCACCTAGAATCGGCTCAGGTGCCCTCTGACCCCCTCCGGCCCTCACAGTGCCTGGTGGTCCATGTCACCCTTCTTTCTGGTGTGCCACCCCATGCCCTCAGAGCTCCGGCCGCTAGAGCCCTGCCCGGCGTGGGTGCCAGCCTGTGCCCTCCTGAGCTGCTGCTGCTGGACGGGGTCAGAGGACAGAGCCTCTGCCTGGCAGGCGGCGAGAGGCAGTGGCTCTTGGGCACACTCCAGCCCTCCCACCCACTCGGTCCTCGGAGGCGCCTGCTCTCAGGGCCCAGGGAGGAGGGGGCTTCTGCCAACCAGGTCGTGTGGAAACTCCTCCCTGCCAAGCCCCGTTCGCTAGGGGCAGACCCAGGAAAAGTGAGGGTGCCTGAGCTGAGCCCAAGCTGCCATTTTCCCATGGAATTCTCTAGACGGCCCCATGCCCTGGGGACAGGGCATTAGGAACAGAGCTGAGGGCGAAGAGCCGATCAGAGACGAGGGGCTCTGCAGGTCATGCCTGGCCTTCGGGTGAGCGCCTGTGCTGAGCCGGGGCGCCCGGGCCAGAGCAGAGGCGTGGCCTGCGCACCTGGCACTGTCCTCTCCCCGTGCCAGCGCTTCACGGACGGCATCACCAACAAGCTGGTGGCCTGCTACGTGGAGGAGGACATGCGGGACTGCGTGCTGGTGCGGGTGTACGGGGAGCGCACGGAGCTGCTGGTGGACCGCGAGAACGAGGTCAGGAACTTCCAGCTGCTGCGAGCACACGGCTGCGCCCCCAAACTCTACTGCACCTTCCAGAACGGGCTGTGCTATGAGTACATGCGGGGCATGGCCCTGGGGCCTGAGCACATCCGGGAGCCCCGGCTCTTCAGGTGAGAGGCGCTTGCGGGGGCTGCGCATCTCCTGAGCCCTCGGCTCTGGGCGGTGACGCCCTCGGCCAGCTTCTTCAGTGCAGCGCGCCTGCGTGGATGAGAGTCCTGGGGTCGGCAGGCTCTTCGATGCGTGAAAAGCGTGCGTGCGTGCGTGCGTGGTGGCCGCTCCGAGGCTTCTGTCGATTTCAGTGGGGTCCGCCAGAAGGATGAGCTCGCGGGGAACACTGAACATGTGTTTTGGTGAGCGTCGGCCATGTGGTTCCCTCGCTGCAGCCGAGGTCTGCTAGCTGACCTGACCCATGCCTCAACCCTCTGCCGCACCCCAAGTCTGACCTGGAAACACCTCTGAGTCTTGGAAATGAAACGGGAGCCAACCCCAGAGCACTCAGCGTTTCCTGCCCTCCCCTTCCCTCCCGCTGCCTGGAGCTCAGGCGTGCCAGGAGGACGTCCCCTGCCAGGTGGGCATGGGGGTACCAGCCCAGAGACCCGCCCCTTCCCCAGCCTGAGCTCCTCCGCCCCTGGCCCGCTGGGAGCCCCTTCCGTGAAATGCTTGGATGCTGGGGTATGGAGGACCGAGATAGACACCAACTCAACCTTCAAGCCCTGGGCACTGCTGTGGGGGCTGGGAGGGGGAGAAGCAAAGAAGAGCGCCCAGGGCACTTCCTCCTCCTCCCCAGCCCACTCCCAGCTCAGGACACCACACTGTAGGGGCGCCCAGGAGACTGAGTCTTACTCTGAGACCAGGTTAGGGGGCGTCTGTCTGGAACCTCGGGGATCTGTCCTGTCCCCGAGGAGAAGGAATCTTCCACTTACCTCTGGGAGACTCAGAACCCTCCTTGCGAGTGAGTAGACCAGGAAGTTTCATTGCTTCCTCCGCGTTACGGGTGCCTGGCGCTGGCTCTGGACTTGGACGGAAATCCGAGAGCCTCAGGCTCTGGCCCAGGCTCCTCCGCACTGCCTGCGGCCAGCGGGTGCTCACGTGGAATCTTCTTTGGGAAGGCGAGGCATGGGTCTCAGGTCTGTGTCCCTGCCTTGCCCGAGCGGGTGCTCGCTGTGGGGGCACGTGCTGCCCCGTGCACGGACAGTCTCCCCAGGCGCTAGCGGACCTGTGAGGTCAGAAGGGGCTGAGGGGGACCCCGTGCTGGTCCAGCCCGCTGTCCTAGTCCCAGCTCCCTCTTCATCCTGTGCAAATCAGCTCAGCTCCCTGCAGAGCTGAGGCTGCCACTCTTTCCTCAGGAAAACCATCACCATTGTCTGGAAATTGCCAATGGGTTTGGGGTCCTTAACAAGAACTTTCCATCCGGGGAAGAGCCAGAAATTGGGGTAGGCGTAGGACGCAGCCCATCCTTGATAGATGCCCACCCTGCCGAGGAGTGACCACTCTCTGAGGGAGAGGCAGAAGAAGGCCTCAGGGAGCCACCTCCCCATGTTCCCCTGCACCCCACCTCCCAGTCGCTGCCTGCTGAGTCTTTGCAGTTAAAACTGCTGAGTGTCGAGGTTACTTTCATTGCTATTCCAGACAACAGCCCCATTGATATTCAAGGAACCGCTCTGTTCATGCTCTGTTGGGAATCTTCTTTGGGAAGGCGAGGCCTGGGTCTCAGGTCTGTGTCCCTGCCTTGCCCCGAGCCCTGCTGGCTCCCTAGGCCTCAGGCCTCTGGTCTCAGAAAGCAGCTTCCTCTCCCACTTGCCTGCAGCCACGGCCCCTCCCCCTCACTCTCTAGGAGGTGGGAGCCTTGGGGCTTCCGGGAACCCCTGGTCTGTCCTCTCATCCTGAGGGGGTATGCTGCCCCTTCCCAGGACCTGGCAAGGGAGGGGCGGTCTCTGGAAGAGCTGCAACAAGGTTGCAGGCAGCCAATGCCTTTGTTGTCTTTTCCAGTGATTATTATTCGAGCAACAGGCAGAGCCCGAAAGGAAGCTTGAATGTTGGAGGCTTGGCAGCCAGGAGGGGGTGGGGCTCCAGAAGGTTGAGCTGGCAGAGGACTGGGGGAGCGGGCTGGAACACAGGACCTCAGAGAGGGGTCCTTATCAAGGCCCTCCCTCTCTGACCAGTCGGTCCTCCACCAGCCGCACCAGCTTCCAGCAGCCTCCCCCCCCCCCCCCCCCCCCCCCCCCCCCCGCCTGGCTTTCGCCTCTACCCACCGCCCCCTCCTTCTCTCCCAGGACCTTGGATAATGTCCACAGGAGAACTTGAAAATAGAACTCTGGTTTGTTTTGCGTCCTTGGCACGGAGCCTCCAGCATCAACTCCCGGCCCCAGAGGAAGGGGCTGCCCTGGGCCAACCCTCTTCCCTTCCCACCTTGGCCAGGCTGATAAGAGCCAGGCGTTTCTTCCCTGCCTGGCATTGCCACCCCTGTGTCCACCACCCCCCCTCCCCGGGCACGGTCAGAGTCCAGAGGGGAGGGGGGCACCACCTCCAGTCCCAAGTGACCCCTCGGCCTCAGGTTGCTGTGGGTGCACGACCTTGGGTTGGGGCAGTGACTGACCGCTCTGCCTGGCGCAGCCCTTGCCCTGTTCTGGAAGGGCCAGCGGCCTTCTGCCAGGACCTGCCCCTGTGGGGATGGCCCCCGGCGGAGTAGTCAGTCTCCATCCAGGGCCCCGGCAAGCACCCCGCACTGACACTCTGCCCCCTCCCCGATTTCTGCTCTAGGTTAATCGCCTTAGAAATGGCAAAGATCCACACCATCCACGCCAACGGCAGCTTGCCCAAGCCCACCCTCTGGCACAAGATGCACAACTACTTCACCCTCGTGAAGAACGAGGTCAGCCCCAGGTACGGAAACCCAGAGGGTCCAGCTGCACCCAGCGTCGCCCCAGCCTGTTCTTCTGGCTCGCATCCCTCACCCCGCAGGTCCAGGGGCTTCGCCCTGATTGCTCGGCCTGTCTCTAGGCAGTGGGGGGAATCGACTCAGTCTCAGGGACTAGGTCCAGTTTTATTCCTGCAAGTTGGAGTCTCTTCCGGTGCCTGATGACAGGCACTGGGTGGGGCCCATTTTACTTATATGACACTGAACTGAAATGACACTTGTCACAGAGCGAGGCAGAAGCGGGCTTCTGTCCCAACCCAGGGCCGCGTCTACCTGAGAAGCTGGCTGAGCTCCAGAGGGGGTGTTGGAGCGCAGGGAGGGGCTGAGTTCTGTCAGTCAGGGCTCAGCTTGTCAAATGACAAGCCCTTAAGGTGCCAGACTGCTTCTACTTGCCTGGGCGCCTCTCCTACCCACTTGCCCTTGGGGACCCTGCTCCCCACCTTCGCAGGCTGACAGCTTGCCGCCCCTCTGCTCTCTCCACCCTTCCTGACAGTACTTTCTCCAGGTAAGTCAGGGCCCTGAGCCTCCCTGAACGCTCTCACTGAGAGGCCCCGTCTTCAGAGACTGGGCTCCCTGTGTGCTGAGAAAAGGATGGAGATGTGCAGAAAGCAGTGGTACCTCAACCCCCCAGCCCCCAAAAAGACAACAGTGAGTCTCCCATCATTCCCTGCTGGAACTGGACATTACCCTGTTGCAAATGTCCAGTGGGGGTGAGGCACAGAGAGGTTTGGGGGAGGGGAGCTCCTCTCCTCTTTTAAGGTGACCAGACAATCATTAACTCTCCCCTCCGCGTGCCCGCCACACACACACACGCACACACATGGCGTTATCTGGATCTCCCACTGAATGGCCACCACGCTCTTCTCCAGGACAGTTTGTCCGAGACGGCCCAGTGCGGATCTTCTGTGTCACATGTTGTCTCTGGGGCAAACACTGCCCTTTGCCCGAGGACAGAACAGCACGCGGGAGCAGGTGTCGTGGGTCTGAGCCAACAGGCCCCTCTGCCCGACACCCTCCACCTTCATTTGACACATGGAGACGCTGCAAGGGGAGGGACTTACCCAAGGTCATCGCGACCCGCGGCCACCCCCGCAGTAGAGTCCAGCTGGGATGCTCAGGCCTGACCCTGACTGCGGTTGCCTTTGTACTGTCACTGTGTCACCTTGGGGTGAACTTGTGCGTCCAGGAAAGGTTCGTGGAGGCCCTGACCAGCTAACTCCCTTTGTTCTTGTTATACGTTTGACCTTGGCAGATGAAGTTGCTTAACTTCTTTAGGGGGTGGAGACTGGCCCAGAACCACCTCACCTGCCCCAGAGCGATGAGCAATCACTTGGAGGAGATGAACCATCTGAGCTCCAGTTGTTGCCTAATCACCCTGATTTAGCCAGTTCTGCATTTCACCAACACTGATTGATTGGGATTTAGAACATTGACAGATTGGGATTTTGAACAATAGAAAACAGAAGGTGGCCTACTGCCTGCCTCCAGGGCCCCAGGGCCCAGCAGGTGGGAGGTGGGGGGACCAGGTGACCTGGGTGACCTGGGAGATGGGGCTGCAGCTGGAAGTTGGAGGTAGAAGGTAGACCTTAAGTTGGAGGTAGACGGCAAGGCCTTCAGCCCCAGGGTCCGGAGCCAGGAGGATTGCGGCAGGCAGGGGAAGTTGTTCTGAAAGCGTTTGCGAGAGGACTCAGTCAGGACTCAAGTCAGAGGAGAGCTTTCCGAAGGGCTGGTAGACAGGCATGGGTGCTTGGTGGTGGGTGTGGGGTGGTGGTGTCATCTGAAGAGGTGTGAGCCTGTACCCTGCATCATAGGTGGTGTGGAAACTGATGTTAATGCGATAAAAAATGGTCCCGTTGTAAGCAGAAGGCTTCCTGGCGTTGTGAAGCATAGGCTCGGCTGGAGGCTGAAGGAAGGGGTAGGAATTCCAGGTAGGGGGGCCAGTTGGGGTGCGCTCATTGCGGAGTGGGTAAGAGTAGACAAGGGTTCCCAGAATGTCAGCGTGAGACCCCCTGGGGTCTTCTAAGTACAGATTCTTGGCCTGCCCCAGGTGAAAGGCCAAGGTGAGTCACACCTGAGGAGTCTGCATTTTTTTTTACAGATTTATTTATTTATGCATACAAAAACTGGGGTACAGGCCAGAAGTGAGGGAGGGGCAAGAGGATTCACCAGAGACGGAGTAGGGAGCAGAACAGGCAGATGGACTGAAACACACTGCTGAGGGGAGCAGCGGGGAGGCCGGAGAGGTCTGAATCCCAGCTGTGCGTAATCTCCCTGGCCAAGGATCGAACTTGTGCTGCAGCAACAGCGGATTCTTCACAGTGCCTCGCTTAACCCCTTGCACCACTAAGGAGGCCCCGAGTCTGCATTTTGACAGGCTCTCCAGGCACCTGAGGTGGGGGACCCAGAAACCACATTTCATGGAACATTACCCTAGAGTAGCTTTGTGAGGGTTCGGGGTGGGTGGCGTCAGGGGGATGAGTCATAGACCTTGTGAAAGTAGATTTTGTGGCCTTGGTGTTGGGTGGACATGGAGGTGTTGGGGTGGCTGGGAGCAGAAGGGTCAATAACTGCTTTGTGGGCGTCAGGAGACCAGGACAGGCTGGCCAGTTGGAGGTCGGGGTGATGAGCTAGCACTTCGAAAGTCCAGCAGAGGAGAGAGGACTATACACCCCACCCCGAATCCCGAGGGCCAGCGAACAGTTGCCCAGCAGCAGTGTTTACCAGGAAGAACCCCCAGGCTTCTTGGGGGAGCTCCCACTCCCTTTATCCTGTCCTGCTGCCTTGGAGAGACAGTGAGGGGGCGGAGCGATCGGCCTGGGGTGGGAGTCTGTGGTGCAGACTGCTCTTCTGCCAGCCCCGAGGCCTTGACCCCGCTCCCAGAGTCCAGCGCATGGGCTGAAGGTGGCGAAGCTGGCAGAGCTGGCCGCGTCTCAAGTGCGCCAGGGAGGGGAGCAGGCCTCGAGGGAGCTGCCCCGAGATAGAGGCCTGGGTCCTTCCCACGGCCTTGGGGTGAGGTCAGACGGCGGTCAGGGCCCATGCTGCCGGCTTCTTGGATGTCATCCTTGTGTTTTCACGCTGACACCAGGGCACATCAAAGCGAGTCACCTCACTCTTATCTGTGGAGGGTCTGAGTGTGAGAACAGAAAAGAGAAGCTAACAGGAAACTGGGGAGCCTCTTCGGGAAAGCTGACATGAAATGCCTCTGTGCAGACCCGCCATGGCGGGGAGCTCCCCCCGGGAGGAGGTGCTACCCCGACCACCTCCTGGCAGACCGCAGGGCCTGGGGCGGCCACACAGAGCACCGAGGCCCTGGAGTTAGGAGGCTCCATTTGCTCGCAAGCCCTGGACGGGCATGGGAGGACCCCTTTCCTCAGGTGAGGAAGGACTCCCAGCTGTGAAGAGGTGCCCGGAGTCTGATACGCCGCCCTGTCCTCGTGCCTCAGTTTCCCCATGGGATGAACAAGATGCACTGAGGTCCTCTAAGGCTTTGACCTCAGCGCCTGGGCGGTGCCTGCAGCTCATCCTTTCACGAGGGAGCATGGAGCTGCCTGAGTCCTGAGCAAGCTCTTTATTTTTTTAAGATTTATTTATGCACACAAGAGCTGGGGTACAAGCCAGAGGTGTGGGGATGAGAGGAGTCACCAGAGACAGAGCGGGGAGCAGAACAGGCAGAGGGACTGAAACACGCTGCTGAGGGGAGCAGCAGGGGAGACAGGAGAGGTCTGCTGCACCATGTGGGTCCCTCCCTGGCCAGGGACCGACTCGTGCTGCAGTGGCTGCGGATGCATCACAGTGCGGTGCTTAACTCCTTGCGCCACCTGGGAGGCCTGAGTGCTGAGCACACTTTTCCTGGAGGTTAGGCCTTGGGCTGGGAGAGGGGGCGACTGGCCACCTGGGGGAGATCAGAGAGGACATAGCGCGTTTTTCTCTCCTGTCGTGTACACCTGCTGCCTCGGACAAGGAAGCAAGCAGGAGACACCTGAGTGGAAATAAAGCCCCGGTCACCTCCCCTTCACACATTGGTGGTTCCACGGCTCTCGGAGCTGCTCACTCTGATGTACACAGACCCATGCCTCCTGGGAATCTTGCACAGTGCACTTCCAGCGACTTCCCTGTGGCCTCTGTAGCGGTGCTGGCTGACTCATTCATTCATTCCTCAACACATACTTCCCGCTGCAGAAGTGCCTGGAGGCCTTGGGTGGGATGGGACAGGAGTGGGGAGGCCTCTGAGGTTCTGCTCCTGTGCCCTCCAGGTGCCCCAGTACGGCCTGGCAGGTTCTGGGGCAAGGAGACACTCTCAGTGTTCCGGGTGCAAGGGGAGCCTTGTAGGGAGCTAGAGAGCAGGTGCGCCTGATGCTCCCTGGGTGGAGCCCAGGAAGCAGTTCGTTGGCTCCCTCATGGGAGGGGAGCCAAGTGCTCTGTGTGTGCCAAGAGGTGCGGCTTCTGGGCCTTTCCACTGTGACACCAGCTGCTGGCGCACGAGGGGGCACACGCCCTCTGGCCTGTACCCCTGGGGAACCAGCGCTGGAGCCCCTGCCAGGTCCTCCATCCGGGCAATCGCAGGGATGCAGGGAGTCTCCGCTTCAAGCACCACCTCTCCTGGGAATGCGCCTCCAGGCTCAGGAGCAGGTCCTGCCTCTCCCCCGGGGCCCTGTCCTCAGGGGGACCAACTGCTGAGTGTGGGCTGTACCCTTGTGCCCCCCGCCCCGCCCCATCGGCTCCCTGTGCCTCCTCTACCTCTGTCCTTTTCACAGAAGCAGGGGCGCGCTCATCTGGGCCCTTTTGTTGTGTGAGATGCTTTTCTGTTCATGCTTTAAGCGGCCTCTCAGAGCGATGCCAGGAAGCCGCGGACAGGCTCCTGCTGCCCTTTCCAGATGCAGCCGCGTGGGGGTCTGAGAGCGGCCTTTCCTGGAAGCCCCTCTGCAGCGGTGAGGCCGGAGCGCGGGCGCTGGGGGCCCAGCACCTTCCAGTGGCTCTCCACACCCACCGCCCCTCTCTCCCGCACCAGCCTCTCTGCAGACGTCCCCACGGTGGAGGTGCTGGAGCAGGAGCTGGCCTGGCTGAAGGAGCACCTGTCCCAGCTCGACTCCCCTGTGGTGTTTTGTCACAACGACCTGCTCTGCAAGAACATCATCTACGACAGCGCCAAAGGTATCGGTTCGGTCCAGCGGCTGCAGCCCGGGCCAGCCGAGCAGCCGCCCTGGGCTTCTGCGCCTCAGTGGGCACTCGGACAAGACCTGGTGTGTGTCTTACGTGAATGTGTGAGAGAAGCAGAAAAGGAAGCAAGAAATTCCGCTTAGGAAAAAAATCTGTGCTAAGAACAAGCTCAAAATCGAGGTCTGTGGAGGTCCCCAGCCTCAGGGCGCCCGGGCCAGGGCCCTCGATGGTGTTTGAGGCCCACGAGGACGCGTCAGCTGCCCAGACCTTCGCAGAGAGCGGCTTGCTGTCTCTCTGGCCCTCGGTCACGCCGAGGTCTTTGCATGAGTCTGAGGCGCCCTGCGTGAGGACAGCGGGAGCTGGGGAGGGGCAGATGGACAGATGAACACTTGCATGGGTGCCGCTCGGGAAGCTGGCCAGCGAGAGTCTGGGGGGCCTTCCTGAGGTCCGGGGCGGCGTGGTCAGGCCCCCTGCCCTGCTCTCCCGCGCTCACCCTCACCGCCTCTCCCCGCCTTGCAGGGCACGTCCGGTTCATCGACTACGAGTACGCCGGCTACAACTACCAGGCCTTCGACATCGGCAACCACTTCAACGAATTCGCAGGTGAGGGGGCCTGTGTCGGCACCTTCCGTCCGGTGGAGGGCCAGGCACGGGGAGGGTGAGCAGGTCTGTCCCGTGGGGGGCCCGGTGGGCAGCTCCCGTCCTCTGAAATGCCATAGCTCCAAGGTGGGTGCTGGTTTTGTCTTCAGAGACTCCCTGCAGGTGGAGGAGGAGGAGGGGCGTGTACACAGCGCACTTCTGCTAGCTGACGTGTAGTTTGGACCAGGTTAGGAAAACACGCTTTGTCCGTGGGACCCGGAAGACAGACGTGGCGTAGTTTGAGGCGGGTCCCTCCCCCGGGCCAGCACAGCGCAGGACAGCCTCAGCTCCCGGGAGTCCCCGTCCAAGCTCCTTGGTGCCAGTGCGACCCGCGCAGGGGCCTGGAGGGGCCCGCCTGCAGCCCAGGGCACAGCAGCTCCGGTCGCGATGCCCCCGTGACCCAGCGAGAGCAACTTAGGCAGAGCTGTTTACTTTTTATTTCTTTTTTAGAGATTTATTTTATGCACACAAGAGCTGGGGTACAGGCCAGAGGTGTGAGGGATGAGAGGATTCACCAGAGACAGAGTGGGGAGCAGAACAGGCAGATGGACTGAAACACACTGCTGAGGGCAGCAGCGGGCGAGGCAGGAGCGGTCTGCTGCGCCATGCGGGTCCCTCCCCAGCCGGCAGCAGGGATCGAACTCGCGCTGCAGTGGTTGTGATTCGCCTCATAGTGCGTTGCTTAACCCACGGCGCCACCAGGGAGGCCCAGGCAGAGCTGTTTAAAGGCAGGTGCCGTGCGACTTGACCAGCCCAAGTCCTGGCCTCGTTGCTTACCGGCAAGCCTCGGGCAGGTTAACCACCATCTCTGCCTCAGTGAAGTAGAGATGACAATACTAGATACGTGGGTATTGATAGGACGTATCTAATACACCCTTTCTAAGCGCTGTTGGCATTTTCTGCTGATACTCAATAGGGAAGCTTTTTTTTTTTTAAGATTTGTTTATTCATGCATACAAGAACTGGGGTACAGGCCAGAGGTGCAGGGGTGTGAGAGGATTCACCAGAGACAGAGTGGGGAGAAGAACAGGCTGATCGGCTGAAACACTGCTGAGGGGAAGAGTAGGGAGGCAGGAGAGGTCTGCTGCACCTTGTGGGTCCCCTCCCTGGCTTGCGGCAGGGATCGAACTCGTGCTGCAGTGGCTGCGGTTTGCTTCACAGTGTGGTGCTTAACCCGCTGCGCCACCAGGGAAGCCCCTCAGCAGGGAAGCTTCTGCAGCCTGGGACGGTTCCCAGGAGGGAGTGTTTCCTAGGATGGTGATTGTTCTCTAAATGCATGAAACATACAATAGTCATTTGTGTAAAGGAAGCTGGGCAGGTTTTTCCAGCCTGAGGATTTAATTGTTAAACAGTAAACAGGACTCCAGAGACACTCCATGCGGTGGACACTGGGGCTGGGGGCTTGGCCTCAGACTGGCCAGGAGTGCTCAGCGTGGCAGCCCTTGGGGCTTAGGAGAGGCAAGCCACTCCGGGCCCAGTCCACTCCAGTGTGACCCTTCTGGAACCTGGGTGACCAGCACAGTTGTACCTGAGGGGATGGAACCCTGGGGGTGGCCATTAGCTCCATCTGGGAACCCCGGGGGTGTTAGGGCTTCAGCTGAGCGAGCAGCTGAGCTGTGGGGTGCCGCAGAGGGCACAGACCGTCACCGGCCGGGCACCAGGAATGCTAGGCCCACTGGCCCTTCCAGAGAACTCTCTGAAGTTCTCCTCCTCACTGGCAGCACAGAGCTAAGGTCAGCTGGAGTCTCCCCAGGGCGCCCTGCGTCCTGTCCCCAAGGGAAGACCCTGCCTTGAGAGAAGGGAGCAGGTGGGACAGGTGATGGGAGCTAGGGAGAGGGGCCTCGGGGGTCTCGCGGGGAGACCAGAACTGGGAGTGGGGTGGGGAGCTCCCTCCCTGTGGACCGCCAAGATGAACTTAGTTTCTCTGTCTGCACAGGATTCTTCTCCAGCTGTTCTGGGGCCACAGGACACTGAGTGTTTTCTGCAGGGGTCTAAGGAAGCTTGGGAAGGGGAGGAAGGAAAGACGCGGGGGAGGTGCCTCCCTGTCCAGTTGTCCTCCATACTGGGGCAGGGGGGCAGCCGAGGTCTCCACCACCGTGCCCAGGACGTGGCTGGGGCTGGCACCGGGTGACCAAGGAGGGCTGTCTTGCCTGGGCTTCCGAGCCTGGCGGCACGTTGGATGGGGGTAGGGTTACCTGACAAGGTCTGCGGTGAGGCCTTTAAGTCATCGGCTCAAGGAAGCGAGGTCTGAGAACACCTCAAGTGCTAGTCCTGTTTGGGCCAGGAGATTTCATCAACCTCCTAAATGGAGATTTAGGCCAGTGGGCAGGAAGGGCCTGTTCGGGGTGAGCCGGAGGGATTAGATTAGACCCAAGGCCCTGAAGCCAGACTCAGTGCTCTGGCTGTAGATTCTTAGTCGAGGTTGGGGACGGTGATGCTGTCTTATGGGGTCCCCGTTACTCCCAGGACTCCGACCCGGCTGCTCCTCTCTGTTTTCCTCTGGCCCCCTGAAAGCAGAGCCCTTGACTGGGGTGGGGATTTGCCCCCCCACCCCCCATCAGGTGCATTTGGTGGAAAAATCAGCCTGGCTGTGTTCCCAGGCCTGCCTCCGTGGGCACAGCCCCGAGGGCCAAGTACATGGAGGTTTTGAGGGGTGCGGAAACACCTGCTGAGCTGTAGGAGACCCAGGCAGGCCTCCCAGCAACGTGTGCCCCCGCAGGTGTGAACGAGGTGGACTACTGCCGGTACCCGGGGCGCGAGACCCAGCTGCAGTGGCTGCGCTACTACCTGCAGGCCCAGAAGGGGACAGCGGTGACCCCCCGGGAGGTGGAGCAGCTCTACGTGCAAGTCAACAAGTTTGCCCTGGTGAGTGCTCAAGGCTGGGGTCGGGGACCCCCAGAGGGACTCACGTCCATCCCAGCTCCTGCCCTCTCCGCCTTGCCGTGGAGGTGAGAGCAGAGCCCGCTCCTCCGGGTCAGGTCTGAGGTCATGGGGACCCTATCCTGAGCCCCCCCCAGAGGTGAAGTCTGGGTGGAGCCACCTTTTGCACCCCCTTAATATCAGGGTGTCCTTTCCCCTGCTGTCTATCCTCCATCAAGTCCGGCTCTCCTCTTCCTATAGAACTACTTCCAAGGAGGGCCCAGCTCCCCGTTTTGACAGCTCTCTCATTTGGACGAGCAGTTCTCGCTAGTGTCTAACCTTCGCCCTTCATGCTGCAGTAAATCCCTTGATGATTCCCTAGTCTGTGGAGGAGGAGAATGGCGGTTCTGGCCCTCCTTGTTAGCCCCGGGGACTAACCTCCTCCACTGACTCAGCCCTCGGGGGGCCTCTCCCACCAGCCAGCTCACTTCCTGCTGCAGTCCCAGTGTGGCCTAACCCAAGGCAGTGGCTCATGCCAGCTCTCCACTGGGGTGTGCCCAGGTGTGCCCAGTGGCTGTGCCAGCCATGCATCAGCAGGAAGACAAAGGAGAGCTCAGTAACCTCTTGACTTATCTGCGACTGTTTCTCCACTGGCATGAAGCTGTTTCTTTATCACATTCTTCCTCTTAACTCTTCCTCTTGCTAAAATGTGTAGTAACTGTTCACTCTCGCTAGTCCAGAAAAGGCCAGAAGAGAGTGGAGGGGAGTGCAGGCGTCGACCCCACGGTGCACAGACCGCTGGGCACCCCGGTGGGTTGCAGCGGTGTTCCCGCTTTGTTCAGGGGCACAGCCCCCCGAACACCTGACCCCTTGAGCCTGGGGTGGCCTGGACCCCGTGGGCACCTCAGCAGTGGGGAAACAGCTGAACTAGGTCTAGACTCGTTTCCCAGCCGAGAGGGAGGGGTGGGGGCCAGGTCGGCGGGTCTGACCGCAAACCCAGCCCGCGCCCATCTGGCCAGGGTGCTGCTGAGGGTCCCGCCCTGGTCTCAGACTTGGGGGCCCATATTGGGGCTGGAGGTTCCTCTGTGTAGGGGAGACACCAGGAGCGGAGTCCAGCTCCCGCTTGGTCTGGGGAACAAGCAGGACAGTTCTAGAAGCACCGTCCTCCGGCCCCGGGCCAGGAAGAACCTACTCCGCTTGCCTTTTCCGGGGACAGTGGAGCCCCGTGCTGCACACTGACCGCCTCTGGGTGTGGGCAGACCCCGCGTGTCGCCAGTGTCCGGCTCTAAATCTTCCAGAGTGACTGTGCCCTGCCCTTGACCGGGGCCTGGGGGGACCGTCACTGACTCTCTGGTCTGTTCCAGGCATCTCACTTCTTCTGGGCTCTCTGGGCCCTCATCCAGAGCCAGTTCTCCACCATCGACTTCGATTTCCTCAGGTGAGTGCAGGGGACAGGCTGGGCCGGGCGGCAGAGACCCAGCGTGGGCGTGAGGGCAGCCGAGTAGAACACCCGGAGTCCCTTCCTCTGCCCGCGACCACGTCCCACAGCTGCTCTAAGGCACCGGGGAAGCGCCTGGGCAGTGGCTTCTGAAGGCCAGTGTGAAGGGCCACTCGCCCGGCCTCATCTTGTGGCAGAGGGGACAGGGTTCCTGAGAGTAGAGGCGCTCCCTGAGGCACCCGGTGGCCACTCAGGCCCCTGGGGCGGAGTGAGGCTTGACTGCGCGTCCTGGCCAGGTCACTCACTGTCCTCCCTGGGCAGCCCCTGCCCTTCTCCCGCCCGCCACCCGCTGAACAGGAACCACTAGCCGAGTGGAAAGCACGCTGGGATGTGGCTGCTCCACAGAAGCAAAACCGAGCAAGTGTGGGTGGGATGTGGAGAGGGCGCTCTGGCGCCCTGGGGATGTGGCCACTTGGCAGAGCCGGTGCCCCTCAAGCGTGAAACACAACTAGCACGACCCGCTGGCTTCCCCGGTGAAGGGTTGGCAGCGGGGTCTCCCCGGCACACCCGGGTCCTGGCGTCGCTCACACCGAGGAGGGGTGGAGGCAGCACAGGAGGGGTGGAGGCAGCACGAGGGCCTGGCCGCAGGTGGACGGCTCCGTGTCACAGGCGTCACTCAGCCTTAAGGGGGAAGAAAGTCATGTCACTTGCTGCAACAAGGATGGACCTTGAGGACCTTTATGCTGAGTGAAATAAGCCTGACTTAGAAACAAGTGCTGTGTGGCTCCATTTCAGTGACTAAAATAGTCAGATTCATGGAGACAGGAGAATGGTGGCTGCCAGGGGCAGGGGAGAAGGGAAGGGGAGTGGGGACTGGGAGGGGAGGAGGAAGGAGGGGAGGGAAGAGGGGAAAGGGAAGGAGGGGGGAGGGTGGAGGGAGGA
>JAGFMF010011641.1:2862515-2883424 GCA_019455555.1 Galemys pyrenaicus | reverse complement strand
CCACACCATGTGGGTCCCCCCCCTGGCCGGCAGCAGGGATCGAACTCGTGCTGCAGTGGCTGCGATTTGCTTCGTAGTGCGTTGCTTAACCCACTGCGCTACCAGGGGAGGCCCAAGATTTGGTCTTTTGACTGGCTGTTAATATGCATTTGAGTTTCGGCCTGCCTTCCAGTTCTCCCAGAGCTAATGGGGCTGTTCCTTCTCCTGGGGCGACAGGTGGTCTCTGAAGTGCTCATTCAGCACCTAAGGCCACAAGTAGACCACGTCTCACTGGTTGGTATCTAAGGGGGCTCATAAATGGGCCTGGGGTGTCTAGTGAGCTCTTCCCCACAACTTTCAGAGAGCACCAGGTTGGGTTCCTCCTCTCAAAGAGGATAAGAAGGACCTCCCAGGTGGCGCAAGGGGTTAAGCACCAAACTGTGAAGCATCTGCAGCCACAGCAGCACAGAGTTCGACCTCGGCCAGGGAGGGGACCCACAGGGCACAGCAGACCTCTCCTGCCTCCCTGCTGCTCCCCTCAGCAGTATATTTTAGATCCACCTGTTCTGCTCCCCGCTCTGTCTCTTGTGAATCCTCTCACCCCTACCCCCAAACTTCTGGCCTGTACCCCAGTTCTTGTGTGCATGAGTCTTTTAAAAAAACAAACCAAAGGGGACAAGAACCGTGGTTAAGTTGGAACTTCCCTGTTGTCATTGGAGGTCAAGAAGCCCAGAGGGAAGCCCTGGCAGTACCTGCCACGTGGCTAGCCCTGGAGAGAGCCCAGGCTTCCCGGCCTGTTTGAGCAGTGCTCTCATCAGCACCCCCTTCCTTCCGGGGGGAAGACTCAGGGGTGAGGCTGGCTCACTCCTCAAGGCAGGGCCCACCCGTTCAGGGTGCACCCCCCCACCACCGTCGTTGACTGGGCCTGGGTCTCCCTTCCTCCAGGCCCTACACTGAAGCTCCCTCCAGCTGCCACCAGGGGGCAGTGGTGCCCAGGCTGGCGGCTCTTTCTGGAATTCTGGACTTGGGCCAGCCTCCGCCTCCCCGTGCAAGGGCCAGACTCTGAAATGGTCTGTCTTTATTATGCCAACAGAAAACAAAAAAATTCCCGGAGTGTAAACAGGAGAATTGTGCTGGTTAAGTTACTCATCATTATCTTATTATTAACAAAATAAAGCACTATCTATGTTTACAGTCATAAAAAAAGAAACAGCTTGGAGAGAAGTTGGGCCTTGGGAAGGGGGGGTGGTGGGGCAGGCGCAGACCCCGCATCTACTCGTGGGATTCCTCTCCCACTGGACCGAAGGGCAGTTCGGATCTTTGGAGTCAGATGCCAGTGGGGTTTGATTTTCTTAGGGCAATTAACTGGAAGTGATCAGGAGTGACGCAAGCCCCGCCAGAGGCAGGAGGGCAGGGAGTGCAGTGAGGAAGCCTGAGTCTTCACCGAGCCTTTCCAAGGAAGGGGAGCCCTCCCACCCCTGCTTTCCCGGGAGGAATGGAGACCAGCTGCCTGGGCGCCCCACTCTCCAGGGCTTCTGGCGTCGGCAGGAAGGAGGCGCCATCCACCCTCCTGTTCCACTCCTGGCACTCAGGTTGGGGCCAGGCTGGGCCACCAGGGCAGACAGAGCCCCTCGGAGGCTGAGCACATTCCCATGCTGCTCCAAGCTAAAAATGGCTCTGTGGGAACCGATTGCAGTCGGGAGGGGGTGCTGGGGAGGGCTGGTGGGCCCACGGTGGACCTGGGGCCTACAGAGACCCAGAGAGCAGTGGGTATTTAAGGGACAAGAGATGGGGGGTAGGGGGGTGACACATAAAGGGCCCTGCAGAGAGACAAGGACACAGAGAAAAACGCACACAGGACGCACGGAACCTGAGACACCCAGACTGACAAAGAGGTAGCAATTTGGGGACAAAGAGAAGCACAGAAAGGCCCCCAGAGAAGCAAGAATGGCATTAAGGGACACGCCCACAGGGACTCAGCAACGCCGCCTGGCACACAGTGGGCACGCAATAAATATCTTGTGCAATGAATGAACAGATGAAAATGCACACACAAGCCGTGTGCCACACACACACTACGCACGCACACACTCAGCAGCCAGAGGCACAACGGGCTTGGCAGAGATAGATAGCGAGGGACAGCCGGACCGCTCCGCACGAAGCACAAAGAGATCGTGGTGGCAGGAGTGGGGTGGGGGTGGGGCAGGTGTTGGTCCCACGGTGGCGGGTCCGGCCAGGACAAAGCACGTGACCCCCGGGTGGGCGGACCTGCAGGGAGAAGCCTCAGATGGTGCCCAGCCATGACTCCCGAGGGCCAAGGAGCTCAGCAGGCCCAGCCCGTCCCCACCACGCAGGCCCTAACTCCTCGGGGGTGCCCGCAGGTATGGCGGGGAGGGGCGTCCCCGCCCCCCGAATGTATCTACAAGTGCACAGCTGTGCCCATCTCCCGAGCACACCACGTCCAGTACCAGCAGCGTCCGGGTGGCTGCCGTGCCCGCCAGCTTGGGCCGGGGTCAGTCTGTGAGCACCACCAGCTCGCTGTCACTCTTGTCCTCGCCCTCCGAGTCCTCGTCCTCGCTGTACCGGTACATCTCGCCGTCGGCCACCGAGTGCCGGTCCTCGGTGCCCTCGCCCTCCTCCCGGAGGCTGCAGGTGTTGACAATGACGGGCATGTTGGGGTCCAGGCTTCGGGGCACGTAGTGCTCCACCAGGGGCTGTGCCAGGGACACGCCCGCCACGCGAGGGTACAGGACGTCAGCAGCGCTCATCTGCACCTGTCCGGCCTGCGGGCTGCGGGGCAGGAGAGGCTGGTTAGTGGTTAGGGTGCACCCTCACTCGCCCCGCACCCAGCCTGCGCCGGGCCCTCAGCGTCCTCCCACCTGACACCCTTCGGCTCTGAGACGCGGCCTGGCTGCCCCAGCCTTGGCCACATTCACTGTGTGTCCCCGCTGACCCCCGCAGCCTCTGCGGTGTGTGAATCCAGTTCTTAGAGAGTATTTTAAACGTTCCAGGGGGCTCGGTACCTATGGGAGGGTACCTTGGCTTTCAGTGCCCCTGAACTTTTATCACGTTGCCAGAAACAGGATTCACAGGCATGTTTCTCTCCCGCCACTCAGCCACCAATCTTTATCCTGAGCCACCGGTGCCACCAGTCGGCCCTGCCGTCACACAGACGACGTCCCCACAGGTGCCTGTGCCCTGGAGTCACACAGGCAAGGCACACAGACGCCCAGCCACACGCGAGGGCCACGCACGCACGCACGCACGCAGCCTCAGCTGCCCGGGCGGGCTGCTCACGGGGCCACGTAGCTCTGGCGGGCGTCCTGGCGCCGGGTCCTCATCAAGGCCTTGTACTCGCCCACACGCAGCCGCTTGCCCTCCACGATGCAGGTGCGCTTGGGCCGGGGCTTGTACTTGTAGTCGGGGTACTTCTCCAGATGCTGCCGGCTCAGCCGCGCCTGCTCCTCGTAGTAGGGCTGCTTCTCCTGGTTGCTCATGGACTTCCAGCGGGAGCCTGGCGCCGGGGCAGCCGGTCAGCACTGGGCTCTCTGCCAGCCGCCCCCGGCCCCGGCTGACCACGGCCCCGAGAAGGTTTTGGTCCCCAGGTACAGGCGCAAGCGCTGAGCGAGGACGCGAGTGTCCTTGGACGCCGAGCTCACGAATGAAGGAAGTGGGTGTGGATGGCACCCACCTGCTGGCCTGAGCTGCAGCACCCGCCACGCCCCAGACCCCCCAGCACCTCCAGGCCCTTGGCCTGCTCCATTCGCGTGAACAGAGAGATGGGCAGCGGCCAGCAGGCTCTACGTGGGACCAAACGCCCGTTCTGGAGTGACGCTGAGACGCTGGGGGAGCCTCCTCTTCCAGCCCCGCCCGCTGGCCCCCATATCCCTCTTGGGCCTCCCATGGGACATGGATTTGACAAACCCTTTCTGCTGACACCCAGGACAAGGACAGGCGCTCCTGTGCCTGCCTGCACCAGGGTCTGGGCAAACGGGCCAGACTAGGGAGCGATCAGGGCAGCGAGGAGACTCTTCTCTCCCCACTTGAGTTCCTGGGTGCAGCCCCATAATAGTACAAGGCCCCACACCCCAGCAGATCCCCAACGGGGCACAAGACCCACACCCCAGCAGATCCCCAACAGGGCACAAGGCCCCACACCCAGCAGATCCCCGACGGGGCACAAGGCCCCACACCCCAGCAGATCCCCGATGGGGTTCAGCAACTCTTGGGCCATCACCCGGCCGCCCAAGCATACCCAGCTGACCCGGACCAGGTGCCTCAGGGTGTGGGCTCTGGAGCCCAGGCCCCCCAGGCCCTGCCCCCAGGCTCTTACCGAGGATCTTGCTGATGCTGGAGTTGTGCATGTCGGGGAAGGCCTGGAGGATTTTCCTCCGCTCGTCCTTGGCCCACACCATGAAGGCGTTCATGGGCCTCTTGATGTGGCTGCTGTTCCGGGACTCTGGGAAGTGGCGGGAGCCTGGGGGGCGGGGGTGGAGTCAGCTGGGACAGCCAGTGGTTGCGGGGAGAACCCCCCAGGGCAGACGCCCCCTCTTGACCGCTAGAGGGTGGTGGGGAGGCACGGCACCGGAGACTGACAAGGGTGTGGGCAAGCGCTCACCCCCTGGCCCTGGGGGCAGACGGCCCTGCACATCTGCCGTGGGCAGCGCCTCACTCACCATCCATGTCACAGCCCAGCATGGCCTCCTCCAGGGGGTGCACACAGTTCTCCTCCAGCCGCTCCTTGGTGGGGGAGGTGTCGAGGCCGATGAGGTCCTGGGGTGACAGAGGGGTCCATCAGCCCCTCGGCGCTGCCCCACTCCGTCCCGCACCTCCCTTTGGGGATCTCAAACTGTCTCCCACCCCTGGCCACGGCCTGTCCCGCTCCCAGGTGCAAGGGAGTGGGGCACATACCTTTCGGAAAGGGGTGTTGGGGGAGCTCTCCAAGGCCCCGCTGTGGTTGTGCAGCAGCTGGCGCGCGTCCTGGATGGCTTTGGTGACCGCATCCCCTTCACCCAGGAAGCCTAAGGGGGCGGGGAGTCAGCACCGCGGCTGCGCGCTCGCTCCTGGGTGCTCCCTCCTGCCCCTACCAGGCGCTTGCAGTGTGCATCCCCTAGGGGGCGCCCTTTGCACTGGCTGCTGACTAGTGGCTCCCCTGAAATGGCGCACTTCAGTGGCCTGAATCTCTGCCGCGGGTGCTGAGTGGTCTGATGTGACCGTAGAGAAGGAGGGGCTTTTCTCAGGCACTGAATGCTGAGAACTGAACGGGGTGCAGACGTGAAGCCTAGCCCCAGGGAGAGGGACACACCCAGGACAAACCCCTTGGCGCCCCCAGAAGAGGGCCGGGGCACAAGTGCTGGAGGCAGACGCTTACCCAGAGGCAGGCTGGGAGGGCTGGACTGCAGGTCCCGCGTGGGGGCCCCGTGGCTGGGGGGGCGGGGCCCGCAGTTGCTCATCTTCAGGCTGGGGGAGCTGGCGGCGTTGGGCAGCTCGGGGGCCTTGGGCTTGGCTGTTAGGTTCAGGGGCTGGGAGGGCTCCTGAGGGAGACCCAGAGGGTCAGAGGACACCAGAGGAGACATGCCGTCCCTGGGGGGGTGGCGGGGACAGACAGAGGGGGGCAGAGACCAGCACTCGCAGGGCAGGAGTCAGGGAGCGGGC
The DNA here is from genome assembly GCA_019455555.1 of Galemys pyrenaicus. Lineage (NCBI taxonomy): Eukaryota > Metazoa > Chordata > Mammalia > Eulipotyphla > Talpidae > Galemys > Galemys pyrenaicus. The sequence continues at coordinate 2,877,790 of JAGFMF010011641.1, read as the reverse complement.
GGAGAGAAGCGCGCCGGCGGCAGCAGCCATCGCGCCGTGGGGGCGGCCGCGCCCGAGGAGGGCCGTACCTGCAGCGGGTGGTGGCCGGCCACGGCCCCCGGCCTCTTCACCACCGGCGCAGGGGGGCTGTGCAGCAACTGCAGCGGATACTCCACTGGGGAAAGGGCGGCACGGAGGAAAGCCCGGTGAGCACGGGCGGCACACGCCTGCCCGCCGCAGCCCGGCCCCAGCGTGAACAGGGCTCCGCGCCCGCGGGCTTCCCTCCGCCGCCTGAGGGTCTCCTGCCCATCGGGCGGACGCCCAGCCACGACCCAGTGGCCAGAGGAGAACGGGCGCCACCTGCCGTTCCAGGGGTGCCGGTATCCTCCCCCAGACCCTCTCCCAACAATACGGGTGCGGGGTGCGCCACACTCAGCAGAGCTCAGGTCGTGCCCCATAAAGAGACAGACCTAGGGCCGCCCCGGTGGCGCAAGGGGTTAAGCACCGCACTGTGCAGCGCCCACTGCAGCCGTGAGTTCGATCCCCAGCCAGGGAGCTGACCCACAGGGCGCAGCAGACCTCTCGTCACCCTGCTGCTCCCCTCAGCAGCGTCTTTCAGTGGATCTGCCTGTTCTGCTTCCCGCACTGTCTCTGGTGAATCCTCTCTCTCACACACACACACACACGCGCGCGTCTGGCCTGTACCCCAGCTCTTGTATGCATAAAAAAAATATTTTTTTAAATTTAAAAAAAAAGAGAGACCTAGAGAAGCTAGACGGGGTGCCCGCCGGGTAACGAGTGGGAGCCTGGGGACCAGCACCCGAGTCCTCCAAATGGCACAGCCCTTCCCTTCCCCTCTCTTCCCCTCAGCCAGGCCGAGCCTTGAGGAGCTGCCCAAGCGTGTTCTGGTGTGTGTGTATGCATGCGTGTGCGTGTGCAGTGTGCTCACGCGTGCCGGGTAGGCAGGTGGAGCCGGGGCGTGGCCAAGGCGGGCTCAGGGACAGGCGTGTTCATGCAGCTGTGAGAAGGCACATCTGGCGGCCCGCAGGCCCCTGCCTGCTAGTTCGTGTTCTGGACGGTCAGCAGCAGTGGGCCAGGCCTTCCACAGCGTACAGCCTGCCTCCCTCGTCCACAAACTGGACCTCCCCTTTCCAGTCCCTGCCCTGGAAACGTCCTAGGTAGGGCCTGGTTTCCTCAGGCCTTCGCATGTCTGTCCCCTTCCCACCCTGGAACGCAGGGTGGTGAGTGGGGGCTGACATGGGAGCTGCAGCCCTGGGCCTCGCGCCGGCCCCGCAGCAATTCAGCCATTGGACCCTCCTGCCCTCTCCCTCCAGTGCGACCGTGGAGCAGCGGCGGTCGGCTGAGAAGCTGTCCTCACGCGGGAGCGCAGTGGCAGCACCTGCGCCCTGCCTCTGACCTTTCCCGGGGAATCACTGACCTTGGCCGAAATGCTGGCTCCGGCTCTGAAGCACCATCGCCCTGGTTCAGGTCATCATCCCGCCACCAGCACCCCCCAAAGCCCCGCCCCAGCACCCCCTCAGGTCTGCAGGCGCACGAGTGACAATACGTGCGCTACTGGAACGGTCAAGCTCGCCCCACGTACACCAGCTCAGCTCCCACTGGCCCACAACCCATCCTGCGCGCCCCTCAACCCAGCACCCCTTGCGGCCCCTGCTTCAGGGCCCAGGGACTCTGCCTGCCCGGCCCTTCCCCAGCCCCCTGCCCTCCGGCCCCAGCCCCCCGGCCCCCTCACAAGTCCACTCTCCAGGACCGATCGAGGTCCACATCCTCAAGAGACCTCTCCGGACCCCCCACTATCGGAACCCTCCTCCCTCCCAGCTGCCCACCCTTGAGCTGCAAGACCGCCTGCCGTCGGCTGCCCCACGCGGTGCGGCCCAGAGGGTATGGAGGCCAGCGGTCAGGGCAGGAGGGGGCTGAACTGGGAGACGTACACGCTGCAGGGAATGTCCCGGCATTCTGGCACAGAACCCCGAGAAAGAAACCGAAAAGAAAAAAGGCAACAAAAAAGTTTTTAAAAATGGAGAAAACTAGTTTGGCACAATAAATGTGCTAGAGCAGACTGGCCGCATCTGCTCACATCTGGAAAGGTTTCCAGCGCTCTGTCTTTCCCTTCTCCCAGCGAATGAAGACGGGATGGCTCTTTCCCCAGCCGTCCCAGAAAGAACACCGTGAATTCCCGGGTGCATCCCCGGCTCCTTCCCTCCTGACCTCGGGACAGCTCAGCAGCAGAACCTGCCCCCACACTCACCTGGTTTGCAGGGGATGGGCTGAATGGGCAGAGCCAGCTGGGAGTCGGGGGCGACAGGCAGAGGCTGGTGGCTTGGGGGGAAGGCCGGGATCATGACGTAAGGCATGTTGACCTGCTGAGGGCAGGGAGATGCTACGTGAGCCCGCGGGACCTGAACAGCTGCCCCGCCGTGGTCACTCCTGGACAGAGAGGGAGGCCCAGGGCCTGGAGCAGAAACAGTCTCCAAAGACCCTGGCCACCTGCCTTCGGGTTCCAGTGGGGAAGGAAGATGTTCTGGTCCCTCCCCTAAAACAGGGAGAAATCAGAAGAGGGGGCTGGTGCAGAAATGAGCTGCTGGCCTGGGGGTCCTGCCTGGGAGACTCAGCCACCCCCCCTCCAGGCTGGTGCCCCTGAACTTCCTGCCACCCCTGGCCCAACCTGTCCTCTTTTTACCTGTATCTGCTGCTGGAGGAGGTTGATCTTATGCTGCTGCTGAATCAGCTGCTGCTGCTGCTTGGCAATCTGGCAGAAAGGAGTAGCCAAAGGGCATCATGGGCGTCAGGCCCCGGCCCCGCCAAGTGCAGGCCTTGGAGGAGAGCGGGCAAAACCAGCCCATCCTCAGCGTTCATCCTCCCTTCGTGGGGAGTTCATCCTCCCCTCACAGGCCAGGGATGGCGCATGGGCAGGGAGTAGCCAGCTGCCCCAGAGCCCCTCACACCCCTAGACTCCCCGGAAAGGAAGCCCAGCCCCTCCCAGCCCACCTGCTCCTGCTGCTGCCGGGCCAGCTCCATCTGCTGCTGCTGCTTCTCGAACAGCATGGCGGCCATGTTCTTCTGCTCCGAGTGGGCCGTGAGGAGCTGGTCCCTCAGGGTGGACAGCTGGTGGATCATGACCAGGAGCTGGAGCTCCTTCTCTGCCAGGCTCTCCTGGGTCCCTGCTCCACAGGGAAACAGCCACACTGAGAATTTCTGCTCATATGACCAGGCGCCACCAGCTACCGAACCCTCCCTGAGCATCTGCTCCGTCCAGGACCGTGAGGCTGTGAGACCTCGCTGCCTGACCCCTAGCTGGCCCTAGAATTTCCACCAGTGGGGCCTCCCTGGTGGCACAAGAGGTTGAGCACCTCACTGTGGAGCTTCCACAGTCACAGCAGTGAGAGTTCAATCTGCGGCCAGGGAAGGAACCCACATGGTGCAGCAGACCTCTCCTGCCTCCCCATTAATCCCCTCAGCAGTGTGTTTCAGTCCATTTGCCTGTTCTGCTCCCCACTCTGTCTCTGGTGGATCCTCACCCCCCGCACCTCTGGCCTATACCCCAGCTCTTGTGTGCATAACTAAATAAAATCTTTAAAAAATATATATATATATTTTTTTTTTAAAGAAATTTCCACCAGTGGTCACTGACCCCAGGCCCCACCAATGCTCATGGTGGGGGGGGGGGGGTCCTCAACCACAGCCCTCCTCCTGGCCTCCGTGCCCAGGCCACCCCACAGGACAGCCATGGACATACTCGGGCTCGGGAGCAGGACGAACCTGGATTCAAATTTCTCCTCTATCCACCTGCAAGCAGTGGGACAAGTTACCACCTTCTCTTACTAATATGTAAATGACCCACTCACCATCCCCATGGGGGCTGCTGTGAGGACTGAAGGCGACAGCGAGTGCAAAGCTGTCCAGGACTCGACTAGCCGGGTCAGCGTGCCCCCACCCTCTCACCTAGCTGGCATCGGACACCCGGGGAGCTAAGGCTGCAGGCCACTGCACAGGCTCGCCAAGGAGCCTCTGAAAATACAGAGCCCCGGCCGCAGCCGCTGGGTTCTCCGGGCTGGGGCGGGCCCAGGAGCCCGCACGGTGCAGTTCCTGTGGCTGCTGTGACTCAGCTGCGCTGTGAAGAGCCCCGACGCGTCCAAGCCGCAGCCCCTTAATGACCACTTCCGCTGCCTGAGGGATGCCCGTGGCCTAGAATCAGCATCAGCAGCGAAAATTAAGGGCACGTTCGGCTCATTTTATAGTCAGTTCTGGGAAATGGCAACGACCCACCCAAGGCCACGGGTCCCTGGCCAGAGCCCAGACCCCTACCCAAGGGATGAGACCCCTCCAGGCCTCGCCTGCACGGGGCTTAGGCAGGCCGAGGCTCCGCCCCCGGGAGGGGTGACCTGAGCGCCAGGCAGGGGCTGGAGCAGCACCGGTGAGGTATGAGGGCACCGAGAGCCCCAGAAGCGCCCTGCAGACCCAGCTGTGTGGCCAGGCCTGGGGAAGGCGTCCCTGCCCTGCCCGCCATACAGCCTTCACCTTTGACATCTTTGGAGTCCACAGAGCTCCTTCCCAGAAACCTCTCCTTCCAGTCACTGGACAGCAGCTTCTCGATGGCGGGCACAACTGGAAGACACGAAGGGCTGTGCAGCCTTCCCGGCCCCTGCCTTCTCCGGCCCCCAGTATCCCCGCCCCCCAACCCCTGGCCCCGGCCCCTGCCTTCTCCGGCCCCCAGCATCCCCGCCCCCCAACCCCCGGCCCTGGCCCCGGCCCTCAGCACAGGCGCCCGCCTCTGACTGGGGATTCGGCTTACCTGCCTTCAAATTTCGGTTGAAGTCCAGCTTCTCCTGGCTTCCAGAGGCCACCTCAGAGCCCCCTGTTCTCCTGGGTTCTGGGGATCCCCTGCTCTCTGGAGAGCTGCAGTCCTGCAGGACACACTGAATGTCACTGTCACCCCCAAGAAGGGGTTGACTGCAGGGTGGGCCAAGCACCCTAGAGACGGGCCCCTGGGAAAATCCCAAAGTCCACCCCAGGACCCTCCCTCCCACCTCTGCTCTGGCTTTGCTGGATACACCGAAAGGACTGAGGTTCCAAGACCTGGGTTCCAGCCCAAGCTTGGGGGTTCAGGGGTGCTCTATCAACAGTCCCTGAGCACCCCCACACCTGACTTGTCTCTTCGGAGAGGGGACATCCTAACCCCCACCCGTCTGAGGAGTCTGGGGACTGCAGCTGGGCGAGGGGTGATGGGCGTGCCGGGCTGACGCCCTCCTGCCCACCCTGCTAACACGGCCCCTCTGGGTCCTCTCCACTCCCAAGGCCGGGCCTGGGGCCTGAATCCACAGGACTCCCCCCACTCCTCATCCCCTCCCATATTCCTCCAGGCAGGCCCCGCCCCAGAGCCGAGAACGCTCCTCACTCGGGCTCCCGCTTCCTTCCGACATCCCCGGGAACCGCGGTGTTCTGAAGGGCCGGGGCATCCTGCCCGCTGCCTCGCTTCAGGGAGGGGTGGGATGGCCTCCAGCACAGCCAGCTCTGGCTGGGTCAGAAGCCTGGTCCTCAAACCATAGGACGGCTGGACCTTTACGTCAGTCTGGGAGCTGTGGATGCTGCCCTCGACTCGCCCCCAGGGGAAGGACTGGGCACTCCTGCTGAGCCCGAGCACCAGGCCAGCGAGGGAGCAGGACGCCCGGTGTCCTGCCGGAAGACCCTGGCAGGCCCTCTCCGCCCTCTCTTGCCCCTGCCTGCCCCTACCAGGTGGGGAGTGAGTGCCCGCCCCGCCCAGGGCCAGGGCGAGCCGGGTGTGGGCTGCCGAGGCCAGCAGGGGGCACTGACCCCTGACAAAGTGCTGGGCACCTGAGCTGGAGCTTGGGGCTCTGCGCCATCGTGGGGGGCCCGGGCTGCGTCTCCGGGCTGCGGTTCAGCTGTGGCGGTGGCGCCCTGGGGGCCCTCCTGGCAGAGTTCCTTCTTCCCCTCTGACTTGAGGGTGCAGTTCACCATGGTGCCAGCGCCATCCAGGGCCAGCTGGGCAGAGCCAGGACTCCTCATGGACATCCTGGGGACAGAGGACCGGACGAGTGAGTCCCGAGGCCCACAGGGGGAACCCAGCCCGCCCACCCTCTCCCAGTCCAAACAGACACGTACACACAAAATGCAGCTTTGTTCTTTTTTTTTTTTTTTAATAAGAAGGTCTAGGGAAGGTTGGGCACAACCTCTGCCACAGGCTGCGTCTGAGCGCGGTAGGGCCAGGAGTACGCACGCGCCATGCGCCTGGACACGTTCGCGTGTGTCCGTGTTTGCGATCAGTTACCAACACAGACTATCGCTAACACTCCGGATTTACGTCTCGAAGCTGGTCTGAGTCAACCAGAGTGGAATCAGGAGCAGGTGCACTGTGGACTGACCGATTTGCCCTAGTCCTCACCGCTCCCTGCTATCCCCAAAAGGGAAACCATGTACCAGCACTGTACACGTAATGCACTTGTTTTTTTGTTTTTCTTAGAGAAAAACTACCAACACGAGAAAATAAACAACCAGCAGAGAGGCTTCCAGGAAAGCATCAGGCACTCGCAAATCCTGCTGAAGCAGACTCTGCTTCCACTGCTCCCATCTGCCTCCCTGCCAAGCCACCGCCCCCTCCCCACCTGGGGCTCCTAGAAGCAGGGTAACCGCTGGTTCCCAAGGAGCAGCTTGGATTAGCCAGGCAGGCTCAGGCCAGAGCGGCGGGGCCCACGCCGCACCTGCTCACCCTCCAGAGTCACCGAGATAAGAGGTGGCTCTGCCTGGGCCACCCCCACTAACCATCTGTGACCTGGAGATGATCTAACCTCACCAGCCCTCAGCTTCCACATCTGTAAAACAGGCAGGTGGGAGGACTGTGGAGGACTTGCCGTGTTTAGAAGGGCGTGTGACACTAGTGAGTGCCCACGTGGTGCTGGGTAAGCCCCAGCTCCTTGGAATAGAGCACCAGGCCCTAGAGTCTTAGTGTGGCCTGGGGCTTCATTGAGAGACAGAGCCAGGGGTGACCCACACATCAAAATGTCCGGGGGCGGGAGGCACAGGCATCTAAACAAGACCTGCTAAAAAATGTTCTTAAATTTTTAAAGGATTTTATTTATTTATGCATATAAGAACTGGGGTACAGGCCAGAGGTGTGGGGATGAGAGGATTCACCAGAGACAGAGTGGAGAGCAGAACAGGCAGGTGGACTGAAATACACTGTTGAGGGGAGCAGCAGGCACGGTCTGCTGCACCATGTGGGTCCCCTCCCTGGCCGGGGATCGAACTCACACTGCGGTGGCTGCAGATGCTTCACAGTGTGGTGCCTAACCCCTGGCGCCACCAGGGAGGCCCTAAAAGAATGTTCTTAAAACTTTTTAACAAGAGCAAGTGATTAAACAAATAAAGTTATTTTTTTTCATGGCATTAAATTGGGGGAGGCAGAAGCCCAAAGAGAGACACAGTAAAGCCTGTCTCTTCAGTGCAAGGAGCAGGTGAACATTTCTCTTCTGCTTCAAGTCGCACAATAGTGTTTGCAACAACAGCGCGTGATAAAGTGATGTGCCCAAAGCTCCCGCACATCAAACGCCCAAAGAGCGGTGCAGTGGAGTAAGATGTCATCTTACAGATCAACCCACTGGGCTCTCTGGCCACTTCCAAAAGGGCCTGCACGCCGGCCTGGAAGCCCCGCAGGCACCGCGGGGTGAGCGCGGCTGCCCAGCTCGGGTCTCCTCCCACCTCCCCAGGACCTGGAAACGCTCCAGGAAGCCGGCGGCTCGGCCCAGCCCATCCGGCACTGGGAGGGGTGCGAGCCGGCCGAGCAGGGGGGCCGCGAGGGGGAAGGGGCGCTGGGGAGGGGGCATTCTCCTGAAGCTGAGGGCAGCAATTACATAACAAACAAACCCCGGGCTCAAGCTGTGAATTAATCAAACCGCTGAAAATAAAACCTTCCTCTCAGGAACTTCAGACAAAAGAAACGAAAACAACCAGGCTGGCTGGAAAATAAAAGGCAGCATCGCTGAAAGGGGGACAAAAGGAAACCAGACAATAGGGTGTTGGACAAAGGCAATAAAGCCAAAGGAAGTGTGACAGGCGAACAATGCGGGCTGTGGGCTTCTGATCCCCGCGGCTCTGCGCCACCGCGCCCCACACCCGCCGCTCCCTCCGCGTGGGCGCGGGCGGCACCGTCGCCTCCCGCCCCGACGCGTCCCGGGGCCTTCTCGCCCCTTCTGTCCCCGCTCGGTGGTCTTCGGCTCCTACCTCCACGCCTTCCTCCCGGGCAGCCCAGAGACGCAAGGTCAGCCGAGCGGCCACAGAGGCCCTGGTGGACCGGGCCGAGGCGGCGGGGACACCCGCCCGGGCCTGTGCCGTCCCGCCGGCCCTCGCCTCGCGTGGTCCTAGAGGAAATGCCCCAACCCGGTCCGGCCGGGCTCCTCGATCATTGGTCATTGATCACCTGCCGAAACTAGGGCTTCGACGTGCTCAGTTACATACATTAAAATTAATTTCGCCTGTTTCTTTTCACACTTCCTGAAGGAGTTACTAGAAAAAGCGCGTTAAGCCTGTAGTTCGTGGGAGAGCGATTCCTGTGCAAAAATGAACAGTGAGGTAAGAAAATTTTAAAAAGTGTGTGGTTGGTGACATTCCTGTTGGAGGTTCTGGGTTCTGTCGGCTGTGATGGGCCTTCCTACTCACGGAGCCCCCAAGGGGGACCCAGCCAAGCCCTGCAGGCTGTGTTTGCGCTGGAAGCCTGCCTTCTGGCGCCCCTGCTCCCCCAGTCCTCAGGTGCTGCGGAGGCACAAAGCCCGTGGTGCAGCCAGGAGCCAGACCCAGGGCCCAGACCGAGGCCGCCCACGCCCAGGCCCTCCGTCCAGCTCTGCTTTGGGTCCCGCGGGGCACAGGTGTTGATGGAGGCAGCATCATGCCGGGTTTCTCCCTGGCTCCCCTTTTGGGAGGAGGATCCTGGCACCTCAGGCTCCCCCTGCATCCCCCCCTGCAGAGCACCTGCTCGGGAACCTTTCTCTGTCCCGTCACAGCCCAGAGGCCAGACGGTCTCTCTAAGAGTCCGGGCTCTGAACCCTAAACTAACTCTCTGCTCTTCTCCCAGAGTGGGGAGCAAAAGCTGCACGTGGCCGAAGAGAGGACAGACTGGACAGGTGCTGGCCTCATGCTGTGCTGCAGCCGGTCCCTGCTTCACCTTGGTCCCCGCTTCACTTCGGTCCCTGCTTCACCTCGCAGGCTCGTCTGCAAAGCGAGGCACAGAGAGGCTGGGCGTCCAGTGGGACGGGTCAGCAGCTCCGGCCTCAGCAGCCGGGGGGCACACCCCTCCGCCAGCTGATCCGTGGGGCCTTGGGCCAGGCGGTTAACCCTGGGTTAACCCTGAGCCTGTCTCCTCGTCCGTGTGTTGGGTCTAATAACCCTTGTCTCTTGGGTGCTGTGAAGACTAAATAATGGTGCCCGGAGAGTGGGGTGGTGAAGAGCCTCCACTAACATCGCGCCTCTACATTCCCAGGGCCCCTGAGCTGGGTCTTCAAGGCGCTTGCCACAGCGGGAATGACACCCTGCCGTGGTTACTCCCCCTCTGCCTCACCAGAAGCAGCCTGGGAACCCGCCAGCCCTCCCTGACAGAACAGGCCAGCCTCTGCTCACCGTCGCAGCCGCCCAGCACAGCACAGGAACTGGAGCGCAGTAGGAGCCCACGGAACAGCCGCTGAGCATCCAGAGCGTGACGGCGCCAGCACAGGGCGCACGGCAGGCCTAACACGCGCGGCCGTTACCACCCTGGCCTCAGAGGCCTGGTCTCCGGGGTGCCGTGCCCACCCCTCACCTCTCACACCCGGTGTCCTCCCGCCTCTCCCGGGCAGCTGAACCTTTCCTGTGAGTGACCGGAACTTGCGGCCCCGCCCCGCTGCACCCAGGTGTCCATTTCCTTGGTCTACACCTTAGGCCGGTGAGAAGCACTTTCCACATCTTTAAAGACCTTGCTGGATGGAGCCTTCCCTTAAGTCTTTTCTTCTTTTTCAGACTAAATAAAACCTTCCAGTTCCCTCGCTCCTTCCCGGGTGTTTCCTTGAATGCCTTAAAGAGCACAACCTCCACACTCCCCAGAGGCCCAGAAACTGCACAAGAGATGTTAATTATTAGGGTCCCCAGGCTCCTACCTGAGACCTGGTCAGGGGCCACACGCCCTCAGGACCCGCCATCGGCCTCCTCACAGTGGAGGTGCCCCTGTGTGAGCCCCCCAGTCCCCCTGCCCAGCCCAAGTCATGGTTTTTTTTAAAGGTTTGTTTACCTATGCACACAAGAGCTGGGGTACAGGCCAGAGGTGCGGGAGTGAGAGGAGTCACTAGAGACAGTGGGGAGCAGAACAGGCAGATCTACTGAATACACTGCTGAGGGGAGCAGCGGGCGAGGCAGGAGAGGTCTGCTGCGCCATGTGGGTCCCCTCCCTGGCCGGGGGTCGAACTCGTGCTGCAGTGGATGCTTCACAGCAACCCGCTGCGCCCCCAGGGAGGCCCCGATTCATGTTTTTAAGTGGAGAATCTGAAACCCAAAGAAGCCAAGCTCAGCCGGAGTTTGGGCCGCACTGCCTCTGGGCCGTAGGGTCAGAGAACAGCTTCCCTGCCCTGGCACAGCCGCCCTTCTCAGGAACCCACCCGCAGGCCCGCCGCTGCCTTCCACTTCGACCTCACTGGGCTCTGGAAGAGGTGAAGGCCCTGGGGAGGGGGTTCCAGCCTCACTCACCCCACATTCATGAGGTGCATGTCTCGGCGAGGCCGGCCCGCGAAGAGAAGCACCGAGCACCCTCAGCCCACTGCACAAACAACAGGTGTCAGCCTGCGCGTCTCCTCTCAGACCCTCTCCAACCCCTGTGTACCCCGCAGGCCCAAAGGCACGCCCAGACACGGGTCCCCTCCACCGAAACCCACCGCCAGCCTCTCCTCTCCAGCCAGCCACGGAGCCTCCAGCCCCCAGCCACTGGACCGGAGCTCACTCAGCCCTTCCTCCCTCCAGGCGGAGCCCCACCCCCAATATCAAGATGCAGATAAAGACAGATGAACCCCAATTGGGAGCATGACGGTGACTCAGGCAGGGCACAGGAAGATGCCTGGACAGCCAGCAGAACCCCCGGGGGCCGAGGACCCACTCCTGGCCGCTCCTCCCTCCCAGGCTGGCCCGGGTGGGGGGTGCTGAGGGGCGCTGCCAGGGGAGAGCCAGGCACAGGGCCGAGTCCCAGGGAAACGTCACTTCCCCTCAAAGCCCCTGGGCTCGAGCGCCTCAGGCAGCCTTAACAATAGCCTAGCTGGTGCCCAGAATGGTGCCCTGTGCCACATCCTGCCATTCTTCTCCCAGGCCGCACCCTGCCACCCTTCCTGGCTACTCCGATCCTATCTCTGGTGTTTACTCAGCACGGGGAGCCGGTGAAGGCTCAGCTGGGACAAAGCTCCCTGGGCGGCCCCTCACCCCTGCCCCGGGCGTCTCAGACCCAGGTCACTCGCCAGTCACCCAGGAGGGGCCACAGCCCAGCCCCCTACCCGGGGCTGCTCCTGGCCACGGTGGTCACCGCCTGGTAGAGCGGCCAGCACAAGCAGACGGAGGCTTGGCAAGCACGGGCTCCCCTCCTCCAGCCTGTGAGAGCGGGAAGCGCCCAGCCCACCCGCCCATCACAGCAGGGCTGACCGCCCCCCAGGGGCACGAAGCTCAGAGGCGCCAGAGACTGTGGCTGCTTCTGCCCATGGGGCCCCTCTGGCCTCAGGGCACCCGAGTCCAGGACAGAGGCGAGAGGAGCCAGAGGGCCAGCGTGGAGGGGCCAGCTGGAAGCTCTGTCAGGTCCCCAACAGGATGTGCATCTCCCCGGCCTTGCACGTCAAGGCGAGGTCACGGCGCCCGGGGACTCTTCTCGGGGCCTTCCTTGTTCGGGCCTGGTGCCCTGTCCAGCCCTCCACCCCTCACAGCGCCTACAGTGGAAGGCGGCCGCAGGCCTGTCCTGTCCCCAGTGCCCAGTACGCGGCAGAGGCACATGGTGGGCTGAGGGCCTAATCCAAGGCCTCCCTCTTGGGGAGCCTGAGGCTTGGCGAGGGAGGGAGGCGGGGCCGGGCCCTCACTGGGCCGAGCAGCCTGAGCCCTTTCAGCTCCTTCGAAGCCCCCAGGCCAGTGGCGGAAACTCGCCCAGCCGCACATGCCCGAACTCACATCCTTTCATCTGTGGGCTATGCCCAGGCGGCTCTCCCGGCCCCAGATAACAGGGTCGGGCCAGCAGCGGAGTGGACCTGCCCTGTCTTACTGCTTACGGCATTCGAGTTGCTTTCGCCTTGAGATACGGGGAAAGGAAAAATTAATAAAGAGAAACGAGGACAGACTTGGGGGGAAAGATTCAACCTCTGAAAACCCAACTTTCTTCCTAGGTGAAATGGAGATTCCACCACCTTTGTTTTTAATTATTAAAAGATCATCTATGATTGAAGATCTGCTACAGAAGATTCTGGAAAGGGTGCAGGTGCGACCTGGAGCAGGAGGGAGGTGTCTCTTCCCTCGTCAGAGCAGTGGAAGCAAGAGACCCCTCGGGGGCCTGAATCCACCCAGGAAACCCCCGGCTCGCACCCGCTCACCTGGCTGAGCTGCCCTGCCTTCCCGTCCCACAACAGCTCTGCAGACCCCGACGAGTGCCCCCGTCCTCTGGAGCAGAGAGCCAAGGGTTGCTCTGTTAACCCCGGCAGACCCCCGCCGTCCCCGTCTAACCCTGGCAGGGGCTGGAGTGGACGCCGCGAGGGAAAGGACGGGGAGAGCCTGAAAACAGCTGTTTACCACCAGGGAGGAAGTCACCTTTGCCAGGCTTTCCTGGGGGGCCCCCGTGCTGCGTGGTGCCGGCTCTGGAGACTTGGCCGTCGACCCAACACCAGCACCGTCTCCCCCGGCCCAGATGGGCCGACTGGCTCAACTGCCGGCCCCTACGCTGCCTGGGAAGGGGCCAATATGCGCGCCCACTGGCGTGGCTGGGAGAGGAACGAGACAACCCAGGCCCAGGCAGCGCCCGGCACAGCCCGCCCAGCAGCTGTGACGGTAACCCCAACACAAGCAAGCTGGAGCGTCGAGTCCCCCGGTTCCACCTGCTCCGCGAGGAGCCCAGTGAGTGCCTGAGAACGAGCCCCTTACACCTCAGACGCCTTATGAGACAGGTGCTGAGCGCAGCAGTTTCTACAGGCCGCGAGGACTGACGCGTTACTGTGCGTGAAACACTCGGCCCAGGGCCTGGCACAGAGCGGGCTCCACCAGTGCCACTGCTGTGGCTGAAGGAAGGAATGCGCATCCAGGGACGCCGCCAGCCGGACGCTCAGCCACAGACCATGATGGTTCTGGGGTCCCTCACTGTTTTCTTTAAAGATTTATTTATTTATGCACACAAGAGCTGGGGTACAGGCCAGAGGTGCAGGGGGTGAGAGGATCCACCAGAGACAGAGTGGGGAGCAGAACAGGCAGACTGACTGAAACACACTGCTGAGGGGAGCAGCGGGCGAGGCAGGAGAGGTCTGCCGCGCCACGTGGGTCCCCTCCCCAGCAGGTAGCAGGGATCGAACCTGTGCTGCAGTGGCTGCATTGTCTTCACAGTGCAGTGCTAACCCATTGCGCCACCAGGGAGGCCCCTCTGGAAGGCATTTCCAGCATCAACTGCCACGCATCCGTGAGTCCCTGGCGTCCCTCCTCTCCAAGTGGGCCTCACACTGCGCCCTGGGCCCTGGGGACTCAGAAAAGGCATCTGACTCCTCTCCCTTCTCCGGCCTCGGCTGCCACTGTAGGGCCTAAGAGATGGGAAGTGGCACCAGAAGGAACCAGGAGTGGGTGAGCACATCCCCAGGAAGGCCGGGCCCACAGCCTTGAGCCCAGCGACCCACGACCCACATGCAGTCTTCAGCAAACACTGTGGCCTCTCCCTCTCGGTCCAGGACATGCCCCCGAGGCTGCGCACCTGCAGACAGCCTCGGGACTTCCAGATAATTCGAGCATGTGGCTCTGCAGCTAGAGCAGACTCTGGGGATGCAGGGAGACACACTACGGCGCCCCAGGGCTGGACCAGGTGCACGGGCCTCACCTTGTAGGCCACCTCAGGTCTGCTGCACCCCCATCACGCCTTCCCCCACCCCGGCTCTGGATGGGACACCGCCCATGGCCTTGTCGTCACCATCTCCCCCAAGACAAGCCCGCGCATCGGAAACCCCAATTTAGCAGCCTTCATTCTTCCAGCGAACAAAGTGTTCCGTTCTGTTTTTCTGCGAAGGTCCTGTTTCCTCTCCCATTATCTACCCCATCGGCAGCCAAGCCTGCCGCAAAACAAGATTTCTTCTCTCTTTTTGTTATTTTCATGGTCCCCTTTATTTATGGGTGGTTGTTTTTTTCTTAGCTTTGGCTCCTTTTCAGAAGTGCTGGGACAAGGGAGCAGAGCAGGACTGCAGTTCGCTTCTGATTCCATCTGACACGCTCAGCCAATAATTCCCAAAGCAATCGGCCTGCGCCCCGGTTTGCCTGGGACCCCGCCTGCCACTCCCGGGACCTTGTGGAAACCGAGGCAAGAGCAGCCCCACCAAGGAGAGAGCCAGGTCAGGCCAAGGGGTAGGGGTGACGGTTCCCCCCCGACCCTGGGAGCCCCCAACGCCAATAGTAACACAGTAATGACGACATTTGTTTGCAGCCTCCCTGGTGGCTCAGTGTGTTAAGCACCTCACTACAGAGCATCTGCACAGCAGCACGAGTTCGAGCCCTGGCCAGGGAGCTGGCCCATATGGCGCGGCAGACCTCTCCTGCCTTACCCGCTTCTCCCCTCAGCAGTGTTTCAGCTGATCTGCCTGTTCTGCTCCCCACTTTGTTTCTGATGGGTCCTTTTAACTCTCGCACCTCTGGTGTGTACCCCAGTTCTTGTATGTATAAATAAATCTTTTTTAAAAATAATAGGGCCTCCCAGGTGGCGCAGTGGGTTAAGCAGTGTACTATGAGGCAAACCACAGCCGCTGCAGCACGAGTTTGATCCCTGGCCAGGGAGGGGACCCACAGGGTGCAGCAGACCTCTCCTGCCTCGCCTTCTGCTCCCCTCAGCAGTGTGTTTCAGTAGATCCACCTATTCTGCTCCCTGCTGTCTCTGGTGACTCCTCTCACCTCTCATGCCTCTGGCCTGTACCCCAGCTCTTATGTGCATAAATAAATAAATCTTCGGACCTCCCTGGTGGCGCAGTGGGTTAAGCAACACACTATGAAGCAAACCGCAGCCACTGCAGCACGAGTTCGATCCCTGCTGCCGGCCAGGGAGGGGA
>JAGFMF010011641.1:2833836-2862465 GCA_019455555.1 Galemys pyrenaicus | reverse complement strand
TGCTGCCGGCCAGGGAGGGGACCCACATGGCACAGCAGACCTCTCCTGCCTCGCCTGCTGCTCCCCTCAGCAGTGTACTTCTGTTGATCTGCCTGTTCTACTCCCCGCTCTCTGTAATGAATCCTCTCACCCCCCACACCTCTGGCCTGTACCCCAGTGCTTGTATGCATAAATAAATAAATCTTTAAAAACAAATAAATAAATAAATCTTTAAAAATTAGTAATAATAATAATGGTGACAATCAAAATAGTCACCAAGTGATGGGCCAACAGTGGCGGGCCTGTGGGACAGTCAGGTGAGTTTGCAGCCATCACCCACACACAGTCGTCAGCTGAAGACCCCTCTGGTGTGGGCAGCACTTACTGAGCACCTGCTGGATGCCAAGCACTGTCCGAGTCATTTCTACGTATGCTAGTTTATTTAGTCTTTACAGTAATCGCCTGTGTGGATGGTATTTGATCTCCATCTTCCAGATGGCGAAGCTGAGGTCATTTGCACTCAGGGCGCCCAGCTCGGAACCGCCTCTCACCAGCCAGCCGGGCAGAGCATGCAGGAGGCCCAGGCGTCCATGCTGGTGGTTCTGTCAGCCCTCAGGGCAGGCACCAAGAGACTTCTTTGTTTTAAGATTAATTTATGCACACAGGGCTGGGGTACAGGGCAGAGGTACAGTTGGTGAGAGGATTCACCAGAGACAGAGCGGGGAGCAGAACAGGCAGATGGACTGAAATCCACTGCTGAGGGGAGCAGCGGGGAAGCAGGAGAGGTCTGCTGCGCCCCGTGGGTCGCTCCCTGGCGGGGATCGAACTGGCAGTGCTGTGCGGCAGATGCTTCTGTTTTCCCCACGAGGACATGGACCTTGAGGAGGCCAAGCGGCTGCTCCAGGGCCTGGGCAGTGACCAAGAAGCTGAACCCACACATTGGCCGCTGGGACCCCCACATCCCTGCCCACCTCCCGGCGCTGAGTCTACCTGCTGGGCTTCCGCGCTGAGTCATAAAGCTTCTCCTGGGGCCTGAACCGCCCGCCCCACTCTCCCGCCCACCTCTGCTGGGCCTCCGGCCGGGCACCCTAGTTCGGCCGAGGCACGAGAAGTAAAGGCAAACTCGGGGCGAGAAAGACTCAGCTGCCCGCACGCCAAGGACAGGCCAGCGCGCGGGCGTCGGCGGCCCCGCCCGGACCACAGGCAGAGACAAGGCTGCTCAAGCCAGGGCGCCGCCCAGCGTCTTCGGAGGACGGAGGACACGCTGCGCGCCCTCCCTCCCCTCCGCTCCTCCGCTGCCAGCCGGTCGTGCCGCCCAGACCCCGGCCCCCGGCTCTGTGCCGCGTTCCCACCACCCCGGGCACGGACGGGCTTGTGCTGAACCGCCAGACCCTGCGACGCCCCGAATGGAAAAGGGATGTTTGCTCATTGTAGAAACCCGCGAAATTTAGAATACCGTGAAAACAGAAAAATTTAGAAGCCACCCATTTCCCCTCAATCCAGGGGTGGCCACTGATAACAGTTGGCCTGTTCCCACCCCGTCTTTTTTCTAGGTGTAGTTTTGTTTTCCATCACTGAGCTCACAGTAAAGTTGTTATAGTAACCCCCGCCCTGAAACACCCCACTTACTTATCTATTTTTATTAATACTGTGTTTGTCTTCTTTGTCAACCCAGAGCCAACCGCTTTCCCCAGGCTGCTGGGGGGCTCAGGAGAAAGCACAGGGCAGGAGGAGACGTGGGGGGAGACCCACGCAGGTGGGGTACAGGATGAGCGAGCCACCGGCAGGCGAAAGGGCCCCGGCCTCTGGGAGCCGGCCCCAGGGCTAGGAGAAGAGCTGTGTTTTCAGACTAGGGATCCTGGCAAAGCCCAGGGCGGGGTTCCAAACATACGGGGCAGGGGGCAGGTAAGCCCCCGTGTGCAACGCCAGCCCCAAAGAACGTGGCTGCCCGTCACTGTCCTTGGATGGCGTGGTTTGGAGCTGTGCCCGGAATGAGCCATCGGCGGACACGGGCACCTGTGGCTGCCTCTGGGGTGTCAGCCCACCGTGGAGGGTGATCTACTCAGCAGCCGGGCAAGGCCCCCGGCCACGGAGGCACAGCCCATTTAACAGGCATGGAGGGAGCTTTCACGTTATCAAGATCTGGAATTTATTAAACATTCTTTATAGGACCTCCCTGGTGGCACAGGGGTTAAGTCTCAGCACTCTCAAGCTGTCACCAGCCACTGAATCATGAGTTCGATCCCCGGCCAGGGAGCTGACCCACAGGGTGCAGCAGACCTCTCCTATCTCCCCGCTGCTCAGTGTATTTCAGTAGATCTGCCTGTTCTGCTCCCCACTGTGTCTCTGGTGAACCCTCTCACCCTGCACACCTCTGGCCTACACCCCAGTTCTTGTGTGCACGAATAAATAAAAAATAAATCTTGGGGCCTCCCTAGTGGTGCAGTGGGTTGAATGCCGCACTGTAAAGCATCCGCGGCACAGCAGCACAAGTTCGATCCCTGGCCAGGGAGCTGATCCACAGGGCGCAGCAGACCTCTCCTGCCTCCCTGTTACACCCTCAGCAGCGTGTTTCAGTCACTCTGCCTGTTCTGCTCCCCACTCTGTCTCTGGGGAATCTTCTCACTCCCCACATCTCTGGTCTGTATCCCAGTTCTTGAATGCATAAATAAATAAATCTTAAAAAAAAAAAGGAGGTCCCCCCAAAGAGAGCCCCTTCACACCCACTACGATGGCTGTTACAGAACAGCGTTGGCACAGATGACACCTGGAGACGGGGCTGTCAAATGGTAGAGCCGCCTGGGAAGTGATGTGACAGCCACTCAACAAATTAAACACAGAATGACCACATGAACCAGCTAGTGCACCTCTGGGTGTACACTCAAGTCACGGGAAGCAGGGTCTTTCCGTGTGTACCACATTCACAGAGTTCATCCACAACAGCCGAAATGTGGGTACAACCCCAGGGCCCAGGGTGGGTCCATGAGGGATGAAGGAGACGCGAACTGTGATGCATTATTACACACGCAATGTCACACACAGTAGAACACTGTCAGCCTTAAAGGAAGGAACCTGGGTGAGCCTGAAAGCATCACGCTAACCCAGATGCACAAAGACTAGTATTTCGTGATCACTTGCAATGACGTCCTTGTTGAAAAGTTCAGAGATGGATGTGGGACAAATTGCCCTGGGCCGGGGAAGGGTGGAAGGGGGAGTTACTGCTTCGAGGGCGCGGCTCTCAGCGGGGACCACACCACATCCTGGAGGGGGACAGCTGCAAAGGCCACACAGACCCGCATGCACGCACTGCCCCTTCACAACGATTAACGTGGTGACTGTCTTCCCTGTATTTACCACAGTAAAACACAGACGGGGACTGTGAAATGCTATAATGACTCCCAGGTCCAGGCCTTCAGTGTTGCAATGGGCACGAGCCTTGCAGACTAGGGGGCCCGTCAGCCCAGGTGCTGGGGAGACCAGCAGGCTGCAGCGCTGCTGCCTGTGGAGAGCCCTGTGGGCACAAAGCCGTAATTAACGTTCCTAATTGAAGTGTCTAGAAAAGGCCAGAGCCAGACAGTGCCAGATCTGCCCCAACGACTGGAAGGCCTTCCCCGCTCTGCCTCCCTTGGCGCTGGGACAATTAAAGACTTCCACCTGCCACCCAGAGACAAGGTGTACTCAGGGTCCCTCGGCAGGGAGGTGAAGAGAGGCGGGGGGGGGGGGGGGGGGGGGGGCAGGGACAGAAGACAGAGAGAGAGCAAGAGATTTAGCCTTCCCTTAAAACTCTTCTTTGGGGCCTCCCTGGTGGCATAGCAGGTTGAACATGCACTGTGAAGCATCTGTAAGCACAGCAGCACGAGTTCGATCCCCGGCCAGGGAGGGGACCCACATGGCGCAGCAGACCTCTCCTGCCTCGCCCGCTGCTCCCCTCAGCAGAGGATTTCAGTCCATCTGCCTGTTCTGTTCCCCACTCTGTCTCTGGTGACTCCTCTCACCTCCCGTGACTCTGGCCTGCACCCCAGCTCTTGTATGCATAAATAAATAAATCTTCAATGAAAAAAAAAAAACAAAACAGAAAACCTGGTTCTTTGGCTTTCCTGGAAATCCTTTTCCCCAATGTCCTCCTCAGGGCGCTGGTTTGAAAGAAAGCACTGGCCGACACCCGGCTTGGGAACAGTCTGCCCCCAACTTGCTGAACAACCTCGGATGAGACTCCCACGCACGGGACTCTCAGTGTCTACTCGCGTCCTCCCCGAGTGCAGGACACAGTGACAGAGGTCCCAACGGCAGGCTGGAGCAGAAGAGGTCTAGTGCAGCAGGGGGTGCAGGGAATGGGTCCGGGGACAGGCGGAACCGAGCCCCAGCCACAGTGCAGGGCTCTTCAGCGTGTTCCACAGACGCCGGCCCCCACGGGCCACCCCAATTGTCCTCTCCGTCCTCTGTGACAAAGTCCCATGCAGCCCTCAGGCTCAACTGAGGTTTCCTTTTTCTATTACTGGAGACTTTACTGGTAAAATGCCCCAGTTCCCACTTAACCAAGAAGGCGTCACGGGCACCCAGCGTGTCTAACGAAGGCCTGCCTGGGCTCCGCGGCCGGACGACAGCGCAGGCCACTCGGAGGGCAGCCCGCCACAGGGGCCCCTGGGGACTTCCTCCGAACCCGAAAAGCCATCAGCATCTTTGTCCATCTAGCGCCCCTCCCCTGCCCTTGTCTCCCCCTCCTCCTGCCCCCACTGGGCCATTAGAAGGGCAGTTCCCTTCCCCCACAAGCAGTCGCCCTGACCCAGGGGATGGGGGTCAGTGATGGGGTCAGGGAGGCAGGGAGGCAGGCTCAAACCCCGGCTGTTGCTCAGGAAGAATTTAACCCTCTCCGGCCCAGCTGAGGGCCACCCAGACTAGCGGGATGGCTGCAGGGAGTCTGGACAGGGGCCGGGAGTCTAGGGCCTGGTGGGAATGAGCACTGGATGTGAGGACAGAAGGGCTGAGCTGGAGCCCTGGCTCGCCACAGAGTCAGCGTGATGCCCGGGTACGTCTGCATTCTGGCCCCAGACCCCCCCCTTGGTGGCACACACCACGAGGGCGTCAAAGCACTTTACACTCTTGATGATTAATAAAGGCCCCCCACGCGGGGAAGGGCCATAGAGGCTTTGGACTCTTGGTGGGCCTGGGATCGCCACCCAGCCCCGAGGCCGCAGCTCTCCCTTTGCACATGGAGCTGACTGTGACTCTTCTCCCAGAGGTAGTTAGAAGTAGGACAGCCCAAAGGTCCTTGAGGCCAGGCGCTGCTCACTCAAAGGTAACAGAGGACCCTGCCATTCGTCAACCACACCCTTGGGATTCCCTGCAGCAACCACTTCCAGGTGAGGGGCCCAAGCTCAAGCCTGCCCTACATCCGCCTGACTCCGGGCCCAAACTACGGGTTGTTGCATAGAAAAATTCGTCATGGGCCTCCCTGGTGGCGCAGTGGGTTGAGCACCGCACTGTGAAGCAAACCACAGCCACTGCAGCACGGGTTCGATCCCTGCCGCAGGCCAGGGAGTGACCCACGTGGCGCAGCAGACCTCTCCTGCCTCCCTGCTGCTCCCCTCAGCAGTGAGTTTCAGAGGATCTGCCTGTTCTGCTCCCCACTCTGTCTCTAGTGAATGTCTCGCCCCCTGCACCTCTGGCCTGTACCCCAGTTCTTATATGCATAAGTAAATCCTTTACTAAAAAGAAAAATACGTCACGACTTTTCCAGCAGCCCAGTACTTTGCAAGGATGCTGAGAAGAGGCCGCCCTCCTCAGCACGCCCAGGCCCAGTCAGCGTCTGGGTACCAAGTGGGCAGCCTTCACTTCCTGCCAGGCGCCTGCAGGCAGGAAGCTCCTGAGCTCCCACAGTCCAAAGGTTGGTGAAAGCCTGTTTATTACTATGACTTATTAAACTACAGCAGTGGGCTTTGTGAACAGGGTG
This sequence comes from Galemys pyrenaicus, assembly GCA_019455555.1. Taxonomy (NCBI): domain Eukaryota; kingdom Metazoa; phylum Chordata; class Mammalia; order Eulipotyphla; family Talpidae; genus Galemys; species Galemys pyrenaicus. Next base: position 2,856,536 of record JAGFMF010011641.1, on the reverse strand, counting down.
GTTTCCTGCCTCAAGATGGTCCCAACTGCATGTGAATTTTGTGGGTGTTGCAAAAATCTACCCCTCTTGGTGGAGGGTCGTCCCCTTAGCGACCAGTTTCAGGGGTGACAGTAGCCACAGACGACAGCCAGCATGCCCTCAGCACACCTTCCGCTACACCTGGCAACACCCCACCTGCTGCGTGCGCGGGCAGCACTTGTTCCTTCTCCTGGGCTGCTCTGGGCACCAGCGCAGAGGGACCCGGGCCCAGCCCCCTCTGCCACTCCCTCCTCCTGCTCCAGGCTCCCAGGATACCTGGGGCTGCGGTGTTCACTGGGTTGAAGAGGTGACTCCAGGAACAGAATAAACACAGCAACACAAACAGCAGCAAACATCTGCATAAGATCCCCAAACGTGGGCCTCCCTGGTGGCGCAGCGGGTTGAGTGCCGCACTGTGAAGCATCTGCAGCCACTGCAGCACGCGTTCAATCCCCAGCCAGGAGGGGACCCAGAGGGAGCAGCAGACCTCTCCTGCCTCGCCCGCTGCTCCCCTCAGCAGTGTATTTCAGTGGATCTGCCTGTTCTGCTCCCCACTCTGTCTCTGGTGAATCCTCTCACCTCCCGCGACTCTGGCCTGCACCCCAGCTCTTGTGTGCATGAATAAATAAATCTTTTTTTAAGAAATCCCCACACGCTGGACTCTGAGCGCAACACTTCTCACGTAAGTTTTTAAACTGAAACCTCCCAACACAAGGCAGGCTTGTTGGTGGCATTTTATAGTTGAGGAAGCCAAAGCACAGAGAGGTTAAGCAACTGGCAGGGCCACACAGCATCTGCACGCGAAGGAAGAACACTGAGAGGCTGAGGGCGTGTCAGAGCTGGCAAAGCCCCACCACGCTGGAGACCGGCTCCTCCCTCTTCCGGACTCAGAACCTACAGAGGTCAGCCGCGGCCCGTGGGAGGGCTGCCCCACACCAGCAAGCTCAGAAGAGCTGCACCACCTGCCCTGAGTCCACTCTAGCCCCGAGCCCCCAGCCCCAACCAGCACCACTCGGTCAGCGCCGCTCGCTGCAGCCTCCTGCATCTGAGGCCTGCACCTAGCGTGCCGTATACATATTGCTTCAGGGAATCCTTTTAATTTTGTGCGGTAGCTAGTATTCTCTAACCACGTTGCAGATGAAAGAATGAGGCCTGAAGAAGTTTCTAGTACTTGCCAGAAATCACATAGTTCAGAAGCAGAGTCAGCTCACACTTGGGTCTGCCTGATTCCACCTCCCACCCAGCCCCCTACCCCGAGGCTAGAGATAGGGAATCTTCTTCAAGTGACCACCAACTCAAGGCCCTGTGCCTGTGCCTGTGCCACCAAGCAGCTGTCCCTGTGCTTCTACCCATCTCCTGGAGAAGCACAGCTCCCCTGCAAGCCGGGGCGGTCTCCTCTCCCAGGCCTTCCCCCAGGCCTTCACGTCAAGAGGAGTAGGTGAAGCTTACCCTTTCGCTCCCTGAGTATCTCCGCTGCTCTAAACTATGTCAAGCCACTGCCTTTTAAGGACATCCAGGGACTGCTATTCTTCCACCCTGAGGGACAGAAGTTCACCCAGTCATTGAGAAATGGCTCGTGTGGGGTTTCCCAAGGGAGTCGGTGACAATCACTCATTGGCCCTGCAGGCCCCAAGTGAACGCACAGGGATCAGGGCAGAGCGGGAAGGAGCTGGCCCCTCCCAGGCCGGCCCAGGGCCCACGCCCTGGAGCCCCCCAGCCCTGGCAGGGGCGGGAAAGGTGTCTCCCTGCCCAGGTTTAGCATGAACTAAAGGCAGCAAAAATGTCTCTTAACAGAACGAGAACGAACAGGATTCTCTCCGAGGTCCTCACAGGACGATGGGGGAATGAGCTACTCTTTCTGAAGGTTCTCTGAGACATCCCCCGGCTCCTCGTGGGCCACCAAGTCTGGGGCTCCTTCTGCACCCGCGGAGGAGGGGACTCCTCCATGGTGGCTCCTCAAAGCACCCCAGGCACAGTCGGCCTGACCTACTTAGTCTAGCAGGACACGGGGCCTGAGTCCGGCGGTGGCTGCACATTATGGGGCTGACCACGGTGAATGGAATCCCAAGTTCACCCCCTCACACAGCCCCGGCCAGAGGCCCCAGCTAGCCGGGAAGCCGATGTCAACCCAGAGAACAGGGCACAAGCCGCCATTTCAGGCCTGAGTGGGCCGTGGCTGTGTGCGGATAATAACAGGGTAACGTCCACCAGCCCTCTCCCGGCCCTGCAACCCTCTCCCCCACCGCCCAGCGCGCGCGTTCTGTGCCCGGCGCTTCTCGTCCTTCCAACGAACCTGCCCTCCAGTGCTTTGCTGCGGCACCCAGCACAGCTGGGAGGCTGGAGGGGGCTTGACGCTGCCCAAGGCACGCAGGGGCTCAGGTACCACCACCCCTGAACTGGAAGGCTCCTGTGCAAAGCTCCCTGCCCTTTGGCACCAAGGTACCCCAGGAAACACTGAACCCTGACAGACTGTTAAGGTGGCTGCTTCTAGTCAAAGCCAAAGAGATGAGGAGAGTGAGGGAACGAGGGGGCCAACTTACATGAGGGGTGGATGGAGGAAAGCGATCTGCCTCCAGGAGTGGGCCCTGGGGAAGCTTCTAGGCCAGCCGGGTGGAGGGGATGCGGCAGGTGCTGCTCCAGGCCTCTCCATGGCCTTCCGGGACCCCCACACAGTGCCGGCACACGCGGAGCCCGGCACCCACAGAGCGCTATCTCCTGCACCGATCTCGCGGCCGTGAGCTAAATTCCACCAGCTCAGCGCTTCTGCAGAAAGGGGGTTGCTTGGCTTGTGTGCCATTCTTTCCACAGGGGTGGTCATCCCACCCGCTCCCCCTCTTCCGGGGTCATCTCGGCTGCCCTCCTTTTGTGGCAGGTGTCTTTCCAGGCCCCGGCACCCCAAGAAATTGCACAGCAAGTCTCTATTCTGACGCTGGTGCACGGGCCCCGCTGCAGAGACAAGCCCAAAACCCAAAGCACCGTGGCTGTGAGTGTGGGAGCGGAGCCGCTCACCCCACTTACAAGAGCCATCTGGGCTCACGTGGGGCGGCCGTGGCCTCAGAGGCCACCTTCCCACACAGGGCTGGGGTCCATTCAGTCCACGCTAAAACCGTCCCCACACGGGCTGAGAAGCCCCCCTCCCCAGCCACCCAGCCCCTGACCCGTCTTCCTTCCGGTCTGCTTGACATGAACCCCAACACTGGAGAACAGAATGTGCTTGGCTGGGGACCTGGGTGCCATAAATTGCTACAGATTCTTAATCTGAAAAATAAATACCAGAAGCCCCTGCTCCTCTCATCCTCAACAGTTTCCAACCAGGCCCAGAAGAGAACGGAGCGGCTACGTGGGCCGCATATGCCTGAGAGGGAAATGGGGTCCTCACCCGCACGCGCGGGCCCCCAAGGCTGACCTCACCCCCAGGCTCACCCGCCACGCACAAAAGCCAAGTCTGCAGGTGCCTACACAGGGCGGCTCTGATTTCCAACTGCTCCTTCTGTCTCTAGTTCCCCTTTATTTTCAGATTTGTTCAGCACCTGCGAAGTGCCAAGCTCTGCGCACCTGCGCGTGAAGGTAGCCTGGTCCTGTTCAAAGGTGAGTGGGGGCCACCCCCGCAGCGCATTGGGTTAAGCACTGCACTACAAAGCATCCGCAGCCACTGAAGCACGAGTTCGATCCCCGGCCAGGGAGGGGACCCACATGGCGCAGCAGACCTCTCCTGCCTCCCCGCTGCCTCCCCCAGCAAAGCCTCTGGCCTGCACCCCAGTTCTTGTGTGCATAAGTAAATAAATCTTAAAAAAAAAAAAAAAACAAAGGTGAGCGGGGCCCAGGCCACACAGTGGGTGCTGGGTGATCCCGCCCGCCTGAGAGCAGAGGCAGCACTGGCGGGGCCTGCACTCACTCCAGGGAGGAGGATCGATAGGATGACCCGAAGCTGACTCCCCGCTCCCAGGCACCTGCCCTCTGTGACAGGGGTCGGGGCACAATGGGACAGGCGTGAGAAGGCGCAGAGAAGAGCAAATGCTGGGCGCAGCCATCTTTGGAAGAGATGACAGCAAAAGGCGCAGCCGAGCGTGCCTGCGACAGGCCATAAACGGCTCAGTCTCGGCCTGTGCAAATCACATGTAAATACGCACACGACCCTGGGAAAGTCCGGGCCGGCTGCGCTCTCCTCTCCGCCCCTCTTACTCAGTTTCAGGGCACCTAGGAGGCCTCTGACCACTCCGTCTGGCCGGGTGCTGCCCCCAGGCCCCTCTGCAGCGGTCCTCTAGGCTCCAACTCTCTCCTTGGCCCCACCTCCCTGGGGCCACCTGAAAAAAGTGGATGCAGAAGAGAGGAGAACACGGAGCTATCCTGGCCCGGGGCCCAGCCAGGTGAGGGAGGAGAGGAGGGGAGTGGGGGCCTCTGCCTCGGCCACGTCCTCCCAGCTCTGGTCTCAGGACGGGCTCCCTGCCACTGCCAGAGACCCAGTGGGCTCCACATTCCTTGACGCCCCAGCCCTTCTGTTCACAATTCCTCAAACCAATGGCAGGAGGTCGGGACCCTGCAGCAAGATCTTGGGGTGAGTCGCCACGCGGGCCTGCCCCAGCCCTGCAGGCCCAGTCAGCGGGGCCAGGACGCCGGCCACTGGACAGGCGCCGGCCTCCGAATCTGTTTCCTCCTCCACAAAACGAGGGTTAGATGCTCCGCCCATCCTGCTCACGAGGCTCCTGAGGCGGCCTGAGACTGAAGGAGGACCCTGGGGGGCCCGGGCACTCGCTGGTGCAGGACAGGAAGGCTGGGTGTGGTCCCCGGCCTCTGCGGTCACAGCAACCAGGAAAGGTCAAAATGGTCCGTCCTGGGTCTCCCTGGTAGCACAAAGGGTTGAGCACCACACTATGGAGCATCCGCGGCACAGCAGCGCAAGTTCGATCCACGGCCAGGGAGGGCCTCACAGGGCGCAGCAGACCTCTCCTTCCTTCCCTGCTGCTCCTCTCAGCAGTGTGTTTCAGTCCATCTGCCTGTTCTGCTCCCCACTCTGTCTCTGGAGGATCCCCCTCATCCCCCCCACGTCCCTGGGCTGTACCCCAGATCTTGTATGCATAAACAAATAAATCTTTTTTTAAAAATTTTTTTAAAAAGACAAAATGGCCTTTCCCAGGTTTCCGACGAGAAGAGCAACATCCAGTAGTGAGGGACACGCTCGAGGGGACACTGGCCAGACCAGCCAGGGCCTGCTCTGCTGGTGCCCACTGACCCAGCTGCCCATTCGCCCCAAACTCCAGCAGAGCGGTGGGTGGACGACGCAGGCCCTCCCAGGACAAGGCCCCACAGCCTGCGCCAGGGAGCAGCTTCTGGGGGGTGCTGCAGACAGCCCCCATGGAGGCCGCTCCCCCGCGTCAGCCCCACGGCCCGGCTGGTGCCCAGGAAGGGTTAGCACCTGGCCCTGCTGGACCTGCCTCCTGGCCTGGCTGACCCACCCAGCAAATGGACAACTGGCTGGGAAGTCCTCAGCTGAGACGGAGGTGATAAGCCATTGTTTCCCGACACAGAGCAAGGCGGGGCCGGCCAGGTTCAGGACCTGGGCGTGCCCGCCCTGTGTAGTAGCCCCTAGCGCCCCTTTTATTCTAATTCCCACAGTGGCCCTGTCATGGGGAGACCCCATTATCGCAACCTCTGCACAAGGAAAATGCAGCGCAAAGAAATTAGGTTAAGTGACCCAATAGCGAGGTTACAAATCCCAGCGTTTAGGGCCCTCCCTGGTGGCGCAGTGGGTTAAGCACCGCACTATGAAGCAAACCGCAGCCACTGCAGCACCAGTTCGATCCCTGCCGCTGGCCAGGGAGGGGACCCACATGACACAGCAGACCTCTCCTGCCTGGCCCGCTGCTCCCCTCAGCAGTGTGTTTCTGTCGATCTGCCTGTTCTGTTCCCCACTCTGTCTGGTGGATTCTCTCACCCCCCGCAACTCTGGCACTGTACCCCAGTGCATTGTATGCATAAATAAATCAATCTTTAAAAAAAAAAAATCCCAGAGTTCCAAATTCGGAACCCTGCCGTGGTGTTCTCACTGAATTATAAACTAGCTCACTTCTCTGCAAGCCGGCTGTGGACACGGAGCAGTGCACAGTGTGTGTGGGGAGCAGGCAGGAGCAAGATACTGAGCCATCATTAGAGTCGGCAGCCAACGCTGGAGCAGGCCGGGGGAGCCCCACCGCACCCCCTCGGCCTGGCCCCGGCTGGTGTCCGGCTGCCGCCCACGCAGACGTCAGCACTAGCACACACCGGTGCCCTGCCTCGATGGCCTTGCTACATTCTTGTCCGGAAAGAAAACTCCTACGCTCCCCGCAAAGCCCAGCTCGAGTGTCACCTCTATCAACCTCACCCTAAGCATCCGGGAAGAGCTGGCTTTCTCAGGGCATCCCGGAGCCTGACTGCACGGCAGGGGCTCACCTGGCTGCCTCCCAAGAGCCCTGGGTCTCTCGGGGAAGGGACAGTAAGGGCCTTCTCTCGTCCGGCTACCACACAACAGCCATCCTCTCTTCACAGCCAGCAGACCCACAAGGAGGTCTGCTGCTGCCACCTCGTTTATGGACGAGGAAACTGGGGCTCAGTCGTCGACCCAAGACCGCACAGGCAGTGGGTGCGAGCCGGTCTGTCCTTGCCTCCCCGGCCCTGTGCAGGGCCCAGACATACCTCCAGCTCCCACCCAATCTGGACACTCTACCTGGATGCCCACAGCCCAGGTCTCCCCACTTCTCGCCCCACCTTCTATCACTCCCAATATTCAGCGCTCCTTTCTTCCCCAAAGCTCCAGGTGCTTTTCCCATTTGGGAAAATGAGCACCCCAGCAAGGGGGAGGGGCCTTGCTGTATTTCCAGCAGGACACGGACCCACAGAGGCTCATGGCCAGAGCGCTCAGCGCCCAGATGGACGGGTTGCACTTCTGTCTCAAGAAAAAAACAAGCACCGAGAGGGGGCGTCTAGAAGGTGGCACTGCCCTTTCTTCCTTCCCAGCATCCTCTGGCTGACCTGGTCACTGGACACGGGGCTGGGCCTGAGACAGGGGGGAGGGGGGCTGCTCCCAGGCCGGGGAGGAGACAAGAGGCCCTTTGTGTCTGCAGCGCTCCTGAGACACCTGTTCTCCCTCCTGCCTGCCTGTGGCCTCCCTCCTGCCCTCCCTCCCGGCCAGCCTGTGTGCGGCCTTGTTTATCCTGCAGCCCTGGCAGCCAGGCCCAGCGTGGGGCTCCAGCCGCCCCTGCCAGCCCCTGCCAGCACCTGCCCGGTCCTGGCAGCCCTGGAGGCTGCCGGCCAAGCACAATCACCCCGCTGTTGACACAGTTGTTGATTTTCGGGAGGGCAGGGAGGGACAAGAAGGGAGGAGAGAAGCAAAGGCATTTCACGCCAGCCTGGCTAATTTGCAGTTGGCTCGGCTGTCCTGCGCCCCCTGCAGCTGCCTGGGAGAGCCTGGGATCTCCATCCCTGGACAGGTGGGCCACTCTGCACTGCCCCGAGCCCGCTGGGACCCGCAGCATCCACTGCAGCTGCGCGCCCCAGCATGCACATGCACACATGAGCACACACACCGCCCCGGGCCAGCAGGGCCAGCAGGTACAGCTCCGAGCTGAATGCTGGCCTCCGGGCGCCAGGAGGTACCAGCTTTTGAGTGCTCACCACTTCCCCTCCCCACAGAAGTCCCAGAATGACCTGTTCTTTAGGGAGAGCAGCCCCATCTGACAGCCCCTGGAAGCGCAGGTGCAGCCCCTGGGAGGCATGGAGACACCTGTCTGTCTCACAACCCCCTCTTGCCTCACTGGTTCTTGCCAAGCTGTCTCTTCCTCACCCTGCAGGTTCTTATGTTTCCTCTTACAGGAAGCCTTCCCTGACTGCTCAGATGTGGCTGCAGTGTCCCTCCCGGGGTGCTCCCATCATGCTCCAACCTGCACCTCCCCACCCGCCAGCCAGTGTCAGAATTGACTGTTTTCTTCTCTTTATCTTCCTCCAAGCTGAGTCAGGGCTGCTGGTCCATCTGGTCCCCCAGCCTAGCAGGCACTGCCGCGGGGCAGTCACTCCCTCCCTATCTGGGAGTGCAGGGGTGAAGGGCACAGGCCCCCACAGGCCCAAACATCCACTCCACCTCCACCCCAGGTTCCCACTTTGACAGTCACCTCTTGGATTAATAAGGCCCTGTGGCTGGTTAAAAGGCTCATGCGCTTCAGGAATTACCTGTTAACTTGCCAGCAGCACAGGAACTTAGATTAGTAAACTCGATTTACCAGTTATCTCCTCAGAGATCAAAGAGCAGAGTCCTGAAGGAGGAGGGGTGGGTGCATTTTGAAGGCGGGATAGGAGAGGAGGAAGGCAATCCACAGACCCAGTGGGTTGAAGGCCGGGCCCTGGGGGTGCTGCCTGGGACAGGAAGCTCCTCTCCTGCCCACTTGTGCCCCTTCTCTGCTCCATCTCAGGTCAGCCTTGACTGGGGGTGTCTTGCAAACAGAATGGACCCCATGAGGGCGGTGGAGGCCACGGACCCTTTGGAAACTGCCCACCCACCCACCTCCATTCTCACCCACAAGCCCATGCCTCAAGTGCGGTTCCCCAATCTCTTAAAGTCAGTCAATTCCCAGGAAGGGATGACATTAAAAAATCACTTCCAGGGCCGCCCTGGTGGCGCAGTGGGTTAAGCAACGCACTATGAAGCAAACCGCAGTTACTGCAGCACGAGTTCGATCCCTGCTGCCGGCTGGGGAGGGGACCCACATGGCGCGGCAGACCTCTCCTGCTGTGCCCGCTGCTCCCCTCAGCAGTGTACTTCCATTGATCTGCCTGTTCTGCTCCCCGCTCTCTGTGGTGAATCCTCCCACCCCCCCCCAACACCTCTGGCCTGTACCCCAGTGCTTGTATGCATAAATAAATAAATCTTTTAAAAAAATTTTAAAAAAATCACTTCCAAATTGGGGGTGTCCTATTGAGGAGTATGGACCCTAGTAGACAGGGGAACTTACGTCATGAAAACCACAGGTCCCGAGCCTCCGAGCTGGCCCGGCAGGCCATGCGCCCTAGGACGGCAGGCTTGCTGGGACCGGGCAGAGGCAGGCAGCGGCCAAGCTCAGGCCCTCCTGGGCGTCCTTAGAGAGCACAGAAGCCTCCCCGCCACCCCTGTACCCCGGGCGAAGTGCCACCCAGGGCCCCTTCTTCTGTCCTCTGGTAATGTCTTTTACTCCAACTAAGAGGGGAGGCCTCCCCCCACCCCCAGCTAGGGGACACCCTATTGGGTCCTTCCCCACCTACTCTTTCTCTGGCCCCTCATTCCAGCCCCACCCACTCCTGGGGAGATGGGGTTCTGCTCAGTGACATGGGAGGAGACCTAGCGCACAGAGAGGAAAGAGGGTGACGGAATGGATGTGGGTGTGGTGAGCAGTTTTGTTCACCGCCCCCTTGCTCGGTGAGCAGACTAGAATGGATGCCCCAATCCACATGGGACACGGAGGCCCTGGAAGAGCAAAGCAAGCCCCAGGAGGAGGGGTCGGGGAGCCCCTCGCCGCTCCCAGCACTAGCCCTGCTCTGGCTCTTCCCTCCAGGTGGTGCTCCCCTGTCCTTCTTCATGTTCGTCATGTCTCTGCTCTCTCCTGGGGTTCACAGAGGCATGCACACACACATACACACACACACTACACTACACAACACAACACACCCTTCCACCACCCAAGAAAGGGAGAGCCAGAGGTGCTGCCCAAGATCTTCACAGCACAGGCCCTGGCCTGGCTGCTCACACACACACACACACACACACACACACACATACACACACCCTTCCACCACCCAAGAAAGGGAGAGCCAGGGAGCTAGAGAAATGGTGGGACTGCAGAGGCCCCTCCCTTCTGCTTTCACCTATTGGTTCCCCACTCCCCTCAACCTCACTGCCCTGGAGCCCGCAGTACCTGCAGAGGCTTCCTTTCACCCCTCCCCACCAACCTTCCATTCTCCCTTCACTCCCCACCCACCCCTAAAGAGACAGGCCAAACCAAAGCCTCAAGATGGGTGAATAACCAGGTTCCTTTATCAGGCTGGGGAGGTAGGGCACAGAGGTTTTCCAGATCTTCACCCCAGTGAGGCGCCTCCCCTTACCCCCCCGGGTGCACAGACCCTGCCTAGGGGGCAGACAGGAGTTAGCACCTCTGAGTCAGTGAGGACACCTGAAGTCGCAGCTTAATTCCCACCCCTGCCTCCTCCAGGGGGACCATGGGGTCCCCTCAATTCACCCTGAAAGGTACCACCCTACAGGCTTCTCCCTGTGTTTCTAGTTACCCCCCATTCCAAACACCCCCTTCTGCTTTATTGGTCTTCCAGAGAAAACACACTACTTCTCCTGTATCACTGTCTCACAATTCCAGATACATTTAAACTCTCCCATTCTGATTACAAAAGTCATATACATCGCTGCACTACTTTTGGAAACTACAAAAATAAAGAAATAAGAAAACAAACAGTCATACTTTCCCCCTAACAATATGTCTTAAAAAAAAAAAGTCAGCAAAGGCTGCTGATGGGGCCCAGTGCCGGGTCCCCAGGGGCACTGCCTGCTGGCCCTGGCTTCTAGCCCCGCCCTGGCTGCCCCTATGGATGACGGGACCAGGACCCCCAAGGCACCTGGCTCGCCCCAACTCAGCAAGGACCGGGGTACCTACAGCCAAACCCGAGTGGGTGGCCCAGCCCCAAGACGCCCCATTCCCCCATGGGGGGAGGGGCAGGGCCGGCCAAGGCCCGCTGGGAACTCATTCTCACCCCATCCAGTTCCACAGGCTGCACATTCCATTCTGAGCGAAACAGGGGCGGGGCCTGGGGGAGGTACGCAGAGAGAGGAGAGCAATTTGGTCTCCTCTGGGGCGGATCCCCCAGGGAGCTCAGGCCTGGCAGGGATTACTGACCAAAACCACCAGGGGGGAAGGGAGCCCCAGTGTTCCTGGCCAGTCTGTGGCCCCTTCCAGCTTTCTCAAGCTGACACACTGAGGCCCTACCTCGGACCCTCGGCCAGAAGACCAGGGGCAATGTGGGGGTGACACTAAATCCCTGCCCCCCTGCAGCCAGGCCCAAATCCCTTGGGCTGCTTAAGAGGCTGCTGGCCAAGGCCATTTAAATGCTAAGGCCACTGCAGGGGGGGAGGGGTGCTGCACACTGCTGCAGGGAGCAGAATTCAGATCTGAGGCCTGCTCCACTGTGGGGACTGGGCAGCGGGCAGCGATGCTGCCCAGGGATAGGGTGGGGCTGGTCCTCTTCTTTCCTCTGCTCTCCCACTCCCTACAAAGCCCTCTCCCTCCCCTCAAAAAACATGCCCGCTGGGGGCAGTCAACACCTGGGCACAGCTCTCAGGCCACTGCTCTCCTAGGTGGTCCCCAGTGAACACCCCAGGCCTCACACAGCACCCTGAGATCCTGGGCCCACCCGCAGACAGCCTTGGGAGAGAGCAGGGGCGACCCCAGCCACTTCTGCCAACATCGCGGCCTTTCTGAGGTCCAGCTGCGGTCACTGTCCCGCTTCTGTGCACCCAGATCCTCCCTGGTCACTCATGCGCGCAGGCCAGGAGACCTGGGACTCAGGGGCAGGTGACAGGAGCAGAGGGTCCTTCTAAAGCAGAGGGTGTCGGCGTCTTGAGAATGAAGGAAATGCCCGGAGGGGTGAGTGGACCTTGCAGGGCACACAGAACCTTCCCTTCGGGAGGCCTCCAGGGCTTAGTGCCCAAGGCTTGGCAGCGGGTCCAGGTGCCTCAACTAAACATCCCACCCCGCCCATCCCGCCACCGCTGCTGCAGGACTTGCATCGTGAGGACACCCCAGAGAGGGAGGCAGAAGCTGAGGCAGCCGCGCTGAGCTGTCCGTGGCAAATCTGCATGTGGAGTCTGCCCAGTAAGCTGGGTGGGCGCCGAGGAAGGGACAGTGAAAATGGAGGCTGCCCAGGCACAGACCCCCACCCAGGCTGCCTGTCGGCTTGCAGCACAGAGGTGGGAAGACGAGAAAGCCCTGTGGCAGTGACAGCCCTCCCCGTCCTACGTCCCGGTTTCAGGAAAGGGACTGGGAAGGGAGAGGAGCGCAGCGAGTTGGGGCAGGAGCAGACCTCTAAAGCAAACACTGAGGGCAGGAACGATTCCCATTCAAAGCACGACTTACCGTGGGGCCTGGCTGGGCCTTCCCGGCACAGAGCCCTTTTCAAATACTCAGCTTCACCCCTGAATATGGCTGGGGGAGGGGCGGGCAGCTCAGCTGCATTTGAATTCCACTTCTTCCAGAGGCATCAGCTTCCTGGTGACCTACTCCAGGAGCTGCCCAATCTCCAAGGACCCCCAGAGAAGAGGGGGTCAGCCCTGGAAGGCAGGATACCTAGATCCTTGGGGGAGCACAGTGGGAGCAAGTGAACACTTGCCAAATAGCAACCCCAGACCCTTGCCATGCCCAGCCCTGCCCCAGCGCCATTAGGCAGGTGCCCCCTTAAGTTCTGAAAGCGGGTACTGGCGCCATTACCGTCCTATTTCACAGATGGCAAGATAGAGGCTCCCATAGCTCTAAACCCTCTCACTGCACACAGCGCGGCTGTCCTCAACCTGCTGATATCAGGAAGGTGGGGATGGGGAGAAGGACGGAGCTGGACCGGCAGCGTTTCCAAGGCCAGGGCAGCGTTAGCAAAGGTCGGCTGTTCATCGCCACCAACCCCCGCCGTCCTTAGCACAAACCTGAGCCGGGGGGCAATGCCCTCCCGGAGGCAGGAGCAGAGCATCACGCAGCCGGTGCTGCCTCAGGGAGGTGTCTGCTCTCCCTCCAGAGCAATCTGGAACTGGGCCACCCTCACCCAAGGCCCCATCTCAATTCTAAATCCACCTCTTAACTGGCCTCCCCTCAAACTCTCCTCAACTTAGCTGCCAAAGCCAACCCTCTTTTTACATGTTTTCTACTTACAAAGGTAGTTCATAACCCTTGTAGAAACTGGGAAAAGCAACAGAGGTAGAAAGAAAGATCTCCCTCCTGAGCATTAACCTCTGTGAACGTTAGCTCCTACCCTGTCTGTCTGCGTGAATGCCGGGCACGTGTGTCCAGAGACCTATCAGCCCAAGACCGGTACTATATGTGTGGGTGTGGAACACCTTTTCCATTATTTTATGCATTTCCCAGATTATTTGCTAGTCTCCTAAATGATGCTTTTCGGGTTTTGTTTTTGGCACAGGTGACACGTGGTCACGGTACTACAGAACAGAGGCAGGGGCTGGGCAGTGGGCTGAGCGCTGCACTGGGAAGCATCCGTGGCACAGCAGGATGAGTTCGATCCCTGGCCAGGCAGATGCCGGCTGCTCCCCTCAGCAGTGTGTTTCAGTCAGTCTGCCTGTTCTGCTCCCCGCTGTCTCTGGTGAATCCTCTCACCTCCAGCGACTCTGGCCTGTACCCCAGGTCTTGTGTGCATAAATAAATAAATCTTTCAAAAAGTAAAAATAAAAATAAAAGCAGCCTTTCCTCCAGCCTAGCCCTCCCCTGGGGCAACTCTGATCACTGCTGTGCACCAAATCTTTGAAATTCATGAATCAGAGCCTGTCACTCCAAGGACTTCATGCAGAGCTGGCCACCAATCCAGATTCCTGACTGTCCCCACCAGGTCCTTGACACCAGACCGTGTTCCTCGGACTTCTCCTGCAGCCCCCTTCCTTCAGGTTCTGGTGCATCTGGTTCCTTCGCACCTCGCCCTCCGCTGAGCTGCCTCCGCCCAGCTGGCCTTCCGGGCCCCCAGTCCAGGCGCAAGGCCACACCGGCATTCTCTGCCATGCCACCTGCAGTATTCCCTTCATGTAACATGGGAGCTGATGAAACTGTCTTGGCTACTTACTTTCAAGTTATTTATCACACTAGAAAAGGAGGCTCCCTGAAGGCCCACCCACTACCTGCCTTTCTCAGACCTGAAGCCCCACTCCTGGCATGGGGGGGTTGGGGGAGCTGGCACAAAATAGAAATTTGATAATTTTCTGTTAAGGAGCACAGGGGCCCCCCTGCTGGCCCAGCGGGTTGAGCACCGCACTGTGGGGCTTCCACAGCCACTGCAGCGCCGAGTTCGATTCCTGGCCAGGAGGGGACCCACAGGGCACAGCAGACCTCTCCTGCCTTGCCCCTTGCTCCCCTCAGCAGTGTGCTTCAGTCCATCTGCCTGTTCTGCTCCCCGCTCTGTCTCTGGTGGATCCTCTCATTCCCCCCCCCATTCTGGCCTGTACCCCAGCTCTTGTATGCATAAATAAATAAATATTTTAAAATAAATAAAACAAAATAAGGAGTGTAGATGACCGCATCATTCACAACTATCCACTTGCAGCTCTCCAAGCACCAAGAATCACCAGTCATCCTCTGGCATGCCAGAGACAGGTGGGGGTTAGCCGGCCAGGGGAAGGGGAGAGGAGAGTGGGAGTGGGAGGGGAGAGCTCCCTATGCACAGCAGGGGGGCTGGGCAGAGTCTGCTTTTCTTCCCTGTCACCAGCTCACCTCCAACTTGCGCTGTGCAAATTCAGAGTCAGACAAGGAGTTGTGATAGAAAACAATCGCACTGCAAGTGGCAAATGGGAGGTGAAACTTTTGCCCTTCCCTTACCCAAAACCCCACATCCAGTCTGCCCAAGCAGCAGGGATATTCGGGGTTCCCAAGTGAAGCCCAGATAGAGAGACTGCCCAGAGAGCTCAGGTCCCCCAGGAACACCACAGCCTATTCCACCTGCCTCTTGGGTGGGTGGGGGGAGCCCAGAAACCTGGCTCCTCTCTCCGGAAATCATCCAGCCCCAGAGACACAAATGCGCATCCAATCCTGAGCCAGTGGCCCTGGGTGGGTTCTCAGGGGACACTGTGTGGAGAAGCTTCCTTCCTGGGGCCTGATGGGCCGCTGGGACTGATTTTTAAGAATGAGGGAAAGGAGGGACTGGAGTTAACTTTCACAAAAAGTGGAAGGAAGGGCAAAAAGAAAAGGAAAAGATGAAAGAGTTATCAAGATGGAAATAAACAAAGGAGGACCCGAGGAGCCAAGATCTGGAAGGGTGGGAAGAAGTGTGAGGTTCCTTCCTTCCCAGAAGCCAACAATTATTGTAATTGATTAAATGAGCATAATCGCCAAGTGCTCTTCTGGGTGCTGTGCAGGTCAGTTAAGTCACAGTGGCAACAGCAACTGGCATCGTGCCAGCCCTTACTATTGCTATGTGTACCAGGCACTGTTCTCGGAGCTGTTTTTATTAAAACCTTTAACTGCCCCCCTCCCCAACAATCCCAGGGGTATATAGCCCTCATATTAAACTCGTTTTACAGAGAAGAGTAGGGTGTAATTACTCAAGGTCACCACGCATCATCCAAGACCCAAGGCCAGGGCCTCCCTGGTGACCCAAGGGGTTACATAGCAGCCACTGCAGCACGAGTTCGATCCCCGGCCAGGGAGGGGACCCACATGGTGCAGCAGACCTCTCCTGTCTCACCTGCTGCTCCCCTCAGCAGTGTATTTCAGTCCATCTGCCTGTTTTGGTCCCCACTCTTTTTTTTTTAAGATTTATTTATTTATGCATACAAGAGCTGGGGTACAGGCCAGAGGTGCGGGAGGTGAGATGATCCACCAGACAGAGCAGAGAGCAGAACAGGCAGACTGACTGAAACACACTGCTAAGGGGAGCAGCGGGGAGACAGGAGAGGTCTGCTGTGCCCTGTGGGTCCCCTCCCTGGCCAGCGGCAGGGATCAAACTGCTGCAGTGGTTGCGGTTTGCTTCACAGTTCGTTTAACCCACTGCACCATCAGGGAGGCCCAAGGTTCCCACTCTTTCTGATGAATCTTCTCACACACCCCTGTACCTCTGGCCTGTACCCCAGTTCTTATAAGCATAAATTAATAAAAATAAATCTTAAGAAAAAGAACTCCTCACGCCAGAGGCCCTGGCTTTTAACCACGCAGTTACTTAGGGGTAGGATACCCGGGCTCTAACTCGCCCGTTTTGCAAACAGGAAAAGTCTAGGGGGAAAAAAAATAGTAAAAGGGAGCGAAGCCAGCTCACGCTGCCCATAGGTGAGACTCAAGACTCAAGACCCAGCTCTCTGCGGCTACTTCCTAAGGGGACACCGCGGGACCGGGGTCGCAGAAACTCCGCCCAGCAGCCTCATCTCCTCTGGCTGCCTCTCCTCAGCCCCCTTCCACCAGCGCCAGCGTGAGGCACCCTGCCCGGAAATTCCCACAGAGTCAAAGCAAACTTCCCAGGAAAACTCCTCGGGCTTCCTCCTAGCCCCTGTCACCGAGGCGGCTGCCAAGAGCGCCGCTGGAGACTTTGCAGCTGCCGTCGGCCCTCTGGGCGGGAGCCGCTGCTCGTGCGCTCGGGGTCCTCCCGGAAAGGTCCAGGGCTGAAGTTCAAAATTCACTTCCCGCCCAGGCACGGCTCTCCGCCCCACCCGGGACGCCCGGGCCACCCCCACGCCTCGGGTGCTCTCCAGCTCCAGCGAAGGACTGGGGCGCCCGCAGCCTGGAGGGCAGGGGGCGGCCGGGGACTCCCGCGGGCGAGCCTGCGTGTCTGGGGCCTCGAGGCGGTCCGCGGACGCGCGCACACACGCGCACACACACGCGCGTCTGGGACTCAAGCAGCCGGCGCGCGCACACACATACACGCGTGCGCGCGCGTGTGTGCATGTGTGCATGTGTGTGTGTGTGTGTGTTTACGTACGGAACGCGCGGGTGGGAAAACAATGGCGAGCCGCTGGGAACAGAGCAAATAGCCCCCTCCCCACCCCCTCACCTCTCTACCCCCAGGAACGATTTGCTCCCGCCGGGAATCGGAAAGAAAAGATTCACCTCCGACATCCCCAGGCGGGAGGTGGGGGCGGCCAGGAGGCGGGTGGGAGGTGGGGGCGGAGGACGGGAGCAGCCCCGGCCGAAAACAAACAGGATGCAGCGCCCGGCTGGCCCGCTGGGGAACAGACCTGGAGGATGGGCAGGGCGCGGGGGCATCTCTCCCGGCTCCAGCGCCCGAGCCCCACGCGGGACGCGCAGAGGTCGCTCCGGCTCCCGCTGGGGCCCCTCGAACTCCGCGCGCAGACGGGGTGGTGAGATAGACCGAGTGCCCCGGCCAGCCGGCGGACGTGGGGCGGGGGCTCCCCGGGCTCGGCTCCCGTGCTGCGCGCACACACACACACGCACACACACACGCACACACACACGCACACACACGGCCTTACCGGCCGCCCCCCCTCCGCACCGGCTCACGTCCGCCCGCGGGAGCCTCTCCCGGCTGGCGTCTTGGGGGGCAGTTGGGGGTTCGTCCCTCCTCCACAAACTTTGCGCAGGGTGGAAACTCGCCGAGACCGAGCCGGCGTGAGCCCAGAACCGCGGGGGCGGGAGTGTCAAACTTCCAAGGGGTGGGAAGAGGGGCGCGAGGGGGGCGCACTTACTACTCCGCCGGGCGCCGAGCTCGGGGCTCCGGGTCCGCGCTCCGCTCCTGCTGCGTCCGGGTCCTGGCGGCTGGCAGCCCGGCTTCCCGCTCACATGCCCCGGAGCCGCAGCGGACCGGGTGGCGTGGGGCGCTGGGCTGGGAGGGGGCACGCCCCCCGCCGTCGGCCGGGGAGTCGCTCCGACTTGCGGCCGCCCGGGGTGCGCGCCCCACGACGGCCAGCGTCCGGGGCGGAGAGCTGGGTTCCGGCCGGGCGGCGCCCTCGGCCGGGCCAGGCCGCTCTCTGCACTCTGCCCTCTGCCCCCGGCTGGCGGCCGGCTCCTGCCTTCCGCGGTCCTGCTCCCCGACTCGCCCGGACGCGGCGCGGGCCCGCCCGCCGGCTCCGGCTCCCGCTCCCGCTCCCGCTCCGCGCGGGGCTGGCTACGGACTCGGCCTCCGAGGCGGGCCGGTGCGCGCCGGGATCAGCCCTGAGCTCGCCGCCCCCGGGCCGGGGGGCCGGCAGCCGCGCGCAGACAGTTCAGTCCGAGCCGGGACTGCGAGCAGGGCGCTCGCTGCTCTGGGCTGCGCGGCGACTCCACAGCCACAGAGGAGAAAGAGGGAGGGAGACAGAGCGAGCCGGGGGAGGAGGAGGGAGGAAGGGTGGGGAGATGGAGAAGGAGGGAGGGACAGAGAGTTCCCTCCTCCTCCCTGCAGCCAGGTCCATCCAGGCTTCGACAGCTGGAAACCTCTGTCGGGAAGGGGAGAGCTGGGGTTCCCGGGTGGCGCGGGTGGGGGCGGGGGGTGCGGGGCGGGGCGAGCCGGCGGGATGGAGTCGGCCCACTCCCGCTGCCCAGGTAGGAGGGTCACCGCGGAGAACAAGACCCAAGAGGTCGTAACAACTCCGGCCTCCTGGCCCTTCAGACAGGTAGCCTTGATTTAGGGTTTGTGAAACCCCATTTCAGACTCCCCCCTGGAAACGTGATCCCACTTGCAGCTAGGGAACTTCCGAAGTCTCCGGTCACTCCCTAGTCCCGTGCCCAGCCATCTCTCAAACAGCCCCCGCCTTCTATGTAAGGCAATGAATTCCTCTAGTTCCGTGTGTTCGGGAAATGTCTACACACAGGCCTGGTCCCTGTGGGTTCTGAGGACATCAGGACGAGTGAGGCCTGAGCCAGCTATCTCTGGGTTCCCACTTGGTGAAGGAGGCAGAAGAGTGGACTTGCACTTAGAGGGGGTACAAGAATGCTCAGGTGGGGAGCCCCTCCTCCCCCGGGGCATGGGGGCCTCCAAAAGCTGGAGGCCGGAAGCTGGGGACAAGGGAATCAGTCTTTTGGGGGGAAGGGAGTAGAGCAGGTTAAAGCAGTGGGCATCAACACAGCAGCTGCAAGTAGCGGAGGTTAGCAGGCCTGGGAGACCACGGAGGGGCGCGAGGGACCTCAGCAGTCCCCATTTACCGCCTTGGCTAACTCCTTGTGGAGTTTATTAACCTGGTGGATGTAGCCCAGACGTTTCCAGATTGTCTGGTAACCATTCCTGAGTCCCGAGTTTGTCTCCCCCCACTGGGCTGTAACCCTCAAGGCCAGGCACCTGTCTCTGGCTCACTGTAAGACTCCCTGTGCTGGCCAGGGGGGCAGAGAGCGGACCCCCGATGACACTGTCTAGCAATCACTTGATTGAATGGGAGTCCTTCTTGATTGAATGGGGAGCCCCTGGCAGACTCTTCGGCAGGGTCTCTGATAAGATGGGTCTAGCCAGAGGCAGGGAGGACAGTTACCAGACAGTGGCCATAACCAGGATAAAATGATGTGGCCCAGAGCTGAAGCAGGGGTGGGAGGACAGAAAGATGGAAACAGGATGGGTAATGGGAATCTTCAAGAGCCAAGCTTTGGAAGACTAAAGCTATTTTAGAAACCATGAAGGGGGCCTCCCTGGTGGTGCAGCACAGCAGAGAGAGTTGGATCCCCGGCCAGGGAAGGGACCCACATGGCGCAGCAGATCTCTCCTGTCTCCCTGCTACTCCCCTCAGCAGTGTGTTTCAGTGGATCTGCCTGTTCTGCTCCCCGCTCTGTCTCTGGGGAGTCCTCTCACCTCCCACACTCTGGCCTGTACCCCAGCTCTTGTATGATAAATAAATAAATCTTTAAAAAAAAAGAAAGAAACCATGAAAGGGCTTACCCAGGTGCCATCAAGCCTTTCCTCCTCCAGCCCCCTAGTTGGGTTTTCCATCTACCTGGTTGCTTTTGTCTGTCCCCTGGTCAGCTTCGAGGGGCAAACTGATACGGTCCCTCCCTGTGGCTGTCCTACAGCGGATGGAGAGAGGAGGCTCAAACAGGTGGAAGATGGGCTGCCTCTCCAACGACCCTATCCACTATATTTCTCCCCTTTGCTTGAGAAGTTTCTGAGTGTGTGCCTACTTCTTAGGCATAATGCTATTTATTCTGAGCCTCCCTGGTGGCACTGTGAAGCAGCCGCAGCCACTGCAGCAACGAGTTCAATCCCCAGCCAGGGAGCTAACCCACAAGGGGCAGCAGACCTCTCCTGCCTCACCCGCTGCTCCCCTCAGCAGTGTATTTCAGTCCATCTGCCTGCTCTGCTCCCCTCTCTGTCTCTGGTGACTCCTCTCACCCCCCACACTCTGGCTGTGCCCAGCTCTTGTATGCGTAAGAAAATAAATCTTAAAAAAAAAAATACTATTTATTCCAATAATGAGGGTGGTATCATCATCCCCATTTTCAAGGTGAGAAAAACAAAGCCTAAGGTCAAAGCCAGGGAGCGATAGTTATCTGACTGAAGTTATCTCACTGAAGATTCTAGATCATTTTATACCACCACACTGTTTCCCAGGAACACCCATTAAATGTACACCATTTAACTCAGTTGGCCACACCCTCCTGGAAAGACTCACTCTACAACTCACACTCTCCTGAAATTCTCCTGGCCTCCCCATAGTCCTTTCCCAGCTCTCTAATTTATATTCCTTCCTGCCCCCTTGACTCCCCAGGACTCTCTAGGGTCTTTTCTCCTGGGTGAAGTTTTATCCATTTCCATCGTTTAAATACCATGTGCTGATGAGCTCCCAATGTTTTATTTAAATCTCCAAGACTGGGCCTCCCTGATGGCTCAAGGGGTTGAGCACCACACTATGAAGCATCCGCAGCCACTGCAGCATGAGTTCAATCCTTGGCCAGGGAGGGGACCCGCAGGGCTCAGCAGACCTCTCCTGCCTCCCCACTGCTCCCCTCAGCAATGTATTTCAGTCGATCTGCCTGCTCTGCTCCCCACTCTGTCTCTGGTGACTCCTTTCACCCCCCCATACACCTCTGGCCTGTACCCCAGTTCTTGTATGCATAAATAAATAAATCTTAAAAAAAATCTCCAAGGCTGTTTAATGCACTTCATGCTCATGTGTCCAGTCACAAACTCAACATTTCTACCCAAGGATCTCATAGAAATCTGAAACTTAACATGTTCAAAATTCAACCTTTAACTGTCTGCCCCCTCACCTGTTTATATCTTTTATTTTTAATGTTATTTTTAAATTTATGCATTTAAGAAGTGGGGTACAGATCAGAGGTATGTGGGGAGTGAGAAGAGTCACCAGAGATAGAGTGGGGAGCAGAAGAGGCATATCTGAAATACACTGCTGAGGGGAGCAGTGGGTAAGGCAGGAGAGGTCTGCTGCACCCTGTGGGCCAGACTGCCAATAGCTTCATAGTGCTGAGATTTGGGCTTCCCTGGTGGTGAAGCAGGTTGAGCGCCACACTGTGAAGCATCCGCAGCCACTGCAGCGTGAGTTCGATCCCCAACCAGGGAGGGGAACCACGTGGCGCAGCAGGCCTCTCCTGCCTCTCCTGCTGCTCCCCTCTGCAGTGTATCTCAGTCGATCCACCTGTTCTGCTCCCCACTCTGTGTCTGGTGAATCTTCCCACCTCTGGCAACTCTGGCCCATTCCCCAGCTCTTGCATGCATGGATAAATAAATCTTTAAAGAAAAAAAAAAAAAAACATAGTGCCTAGATTTAACCCCTTGCACCATCAGGGAGACCCTGTGTATACCTTATACCATCTTTCCTATGTCAGTAAATGGTACCGCCCCATAGCTAGCGCCGAAAACCTAGAAGTCATCCTTGATTCCGCCTTTCCCATCTAATGAAATTAGTAGGCCCTGTTAATGTCTCTGCGGTGACAGATCTCAGTCCGTCCACCTGTCTGTCCTATTGTCCCCGCCCCAGCCCAGGTCATCATCTTCTGGGGTGGGGACAGGCATCCTCCCTGTTTCTGAGAACTGAGACCACTTGCAGCCACGTAACCAAAGCTGCTCTCACTGATACCACTTTGAAATTTCTTTGCCTAAGAAGATAAGAACATAAATTGGTAAATATTTTCATTAGTTGCTTCCAGAACTTTATGAAAATCATTTTAATCTGAACAACAGCCTGCTCAGTGAGTCTCTTTCTTGGGACAATAGTTTGCTTAGGGCCTCCTTGGTGGCCTAGAGGTTGAGTCCCAGTGCTATCACCACAAGGTCCTGAGTTCGATCTCCGGCCAGGGAGGGACCCACAGGGCGCAGCAGACCTCTCCTGCCTCACCCGCTGCTCCCCTCAGCAGTGTGTTTCAGTTGGATCTGCCTGTCCTGCTCCCCACTCTGTCTCTGGTGAATCCTTTCCCACCCCAGACCTCTGGCTTACACCCCAGTTCTTCTATAGAGGGATTTAAAAAAGAGAGAGAGAGACAAAAAAGAAAGTTTGCTTAACCTGGCAACTATCAGCTTATCAAACAATTATATTTTAAAACCCTCCTTTCACTTCGGCCTTCAATCCTAAAGTGTCTTCTCATAAATTTTACCCTATCCCAACCACATGTCCTTATTTAAAGGTCCCCTTCAACCAGACGTCAAGCCCTATAAAAGTCTATCTTTGTCTAGAAAGCACTTGGCTAGTTCTGCTCTTCCCCGAACTTGCTCCCGTGGGTCCCCTGGTCTTAACACACGTTCCTTCCCTCTTCTCTCCTCCTCCCATCTAAAAATTTCCTCTACCCATTTTCCTTAGTCCCTTTTGCTTCATCATGGTGTTTATCATAATTGGTGCTGTTTTCTTGTGCTTTTTCTCCCTCCCCTCTAGACTGTGAGGGGAGAACCTTGTCTGTTCTATTTTCCATTTAATTTCCAGAGGCCGGGCCTCCCTGGTGGCGCAGTGGGTTAAGCAACGCACTATGAAGCAAACAGCAGCCACTGCAGCACGAGTTCGATCCCTGCCGCGGGCCAGGCGGGGGACCCACATGGTGCAGCAGACCTCTCCTGCTGTGCCC
>JAGFMF010011641.1:2811617-2832968 GCA_019455555.1 Galemys pyrenaicus | reverse complement strand
GACCTCTCCTGCTGTGCCCGCTGCTCCCCTCAGCAGTGTACTTCCGTTGATCTGCCTGTTCTGCTCCCCGCTCTCTGTGGTGGATCCTCTCACCCCCCCCATGTCTCTGGCCTGTACCCCAGTGCTTGTGTGCATAAATAAATAAATTTAAAAAAAAAAAAAAAACACCGAGGGGAGGACTGGTGGGCTTCCGTGGGTGGGGTCTCCAGCCTGCTTCCTGCAGCCTTCATGCCCGCTCCTAAAACTGTGTCTGAGTGCGGGTGCCCAAGGGTGCTGGGATTCTCCACACCCCTTAACCCCAAGATCAGAGACAAAGTACAACATGCAAATACCCTTGGGAGGAGCAATAAAAGGATTAAATTCACAGGACTGTGTGAATAGCTTTCCTCAGAATGGAGAGAAAGTGAGCCTGGCACAGGACAGAGGCCTCACCCCTCACTGCTTTGCCTGCAGTCCTGCTTCCCCTGTTCCACCGCAGGCCACAAAGGTCCTTTTCTCCTGGAAGCCCGCAGTAGGGGGCTCGTGGCCCAACGGGGATCTTGTTTGGATACCACGCTCAGCCTCTGACGAGGAGGGGCTTTTGTGGACAGAGAGCAGAAATTTGAGTGGGTGGTGCTGGGTTCAGAGGGAGGCTCAGACAGACTGGGGGCCCACTCCCAGCTCTACCCAGGTTTTTCCAGTCCCTCTTGGGTATGCTGTGTAATCAAGAAGGTCACAGAATGTTTCATCTGCTATCACAATCTGAAAGGGCAAGACCAGGGAGGAACCAGCCATCCTGACTCCTCCAGTTTTGTTTTGTTTTTTAATAATTTTTTAAAGATTTACTTATTTATGCTTACAAGCACTGGGGTATAGGCCAGAGGTGTCGGGGTGAGAGGAGTCACCAGAGACAGAGTGGGGAGCAGAACAGGCAGATCACACTGCTGAGGACAGCAGCAGGAGAGGCAGGAGAGTCTGTTGTGCCATGTGAGTCCCCTCCCTGGCCGGGGATCGAACTCGTGCTGCAGTGGCTGCGGTCTGATTCATAATGTGGTGCTTAACCCATTGCACCACCAGGAAGGCCCTTTTTAAAATAATTTTTTAAAAGATTTATGTATTATTTATTTACGCATGCCCAAACGGGTACAGGCCAGAGGTGCGAGGGTGAGAGGAGTCACCAGAGCCAGAGTAGAGAGCAGAACAGGCGGATCCATTGAAACACACTGCTGAGGGGAGCAGCGGGCGAGGCAGGAGAGGTCTGCTGCGCCCTGTGGGTTAGCTCCCTGGCCGGGGATCGAACTCGTGCTGCAGTGGCTGAAGCTGCTTCACAGTGCTATGACTCAACCCCTTGCGCCACCAGGGAGGCCTCCCTCAGTGTTTCGGCACAGGAAGGAAAGAGCTCTTGCCCAGGGCTGGCACTTGGCATACATGGTCACCTTCAACCTACCAGCAACGCCATGAAGCGGGGACAGTTCCATTTTACAGATGAGGATAACGACTCAGAGGAAAGGGAACACTTCCAAGACCACATGGCAAAGGCATGAGAGTTGACCTTTGAACTCAGGCCCTCAAATCCTTCCTGCCTGGCTTCTTACGGGGTTTTTGGTCCTTCCAGGCTGAATCAGAGAAAGGAGCAGCAGCGTAGTAGCCGACTGCCTGATTCCAGCCTGCGCCACGGAAGTAGAAGCGGTTCCCGCTTCTCGTGGTGGCCTGCCTGCCCTTCTCTCTCAAGTGGACAGAGGACTCAACCAATGGCCCCATCACACTTACACACACTCCCGAGGGACCCCACTCAGCGCATGTGCTCGGCTAACACTCGTCACACACACACACTTTCAAAACCTTCACTTCTTCTCCAGACGATTAGCACTGTGGGTGGCCGAGCGTGGGAGACAGGACCAACCAGGGCACTGCCTCTCTGTAAATGTAATGCCAGCCCCACACCCTGCCGGAGACGTGAGGCCGGCCTCCGATCACCTTGGGACAGGCACATGGCAAAGGCAGGGCCACCTCGAGGGGCCGCTACGCACAGAATGGTTCTCTTCCCATTCTCCCGTTCCGCAGAGATTGGCCATTGGGCCCCACCTGGGAAGGCCGCTGGTGGGGTGGGGAGGAGAACAGAGGTGCGGAGGGGGTTCCTTTCCTAGAAGCCTGGGCCATTTAGAAAATCTTGGTGTTGCCTCCTCAGTCCTCTCCACCTCCACCCCCCACCTCTGGCTTACAAGGGCCCACCCCCACCACCTAACTTTTTTTTAAATCTCTTTCCTGTCTTGAGGAGACCTAGATCCTCATCCTGGGAGGGACTGGCAACAATTAACAAAGACACCATGGAGTAAAGACAATTAACAATCCAGAAAAGAGGGGAAAGAGAGGCTTTGTTCTGGTCTCCATGGCAACAGGGGGGGGAGGAAGGAAGGGGAGGAGGAGGAGAAGGGGCCATCCAGAGGGGCTGATACTTTCACTTTCCTTTCATCCTGCCCCTCTCCTGCCCCTTGGGTTTCTTCCAAGGATACCAAGGGGAGCCTGAAGCCATGTCTCTGGGACAGGCCCAGTCTGCAGGCCACGGAGAGAGGTGGGTGACTGCAGTTCAGGCCCAGCAGAGAACTCACTGGGGAATCTAGGCTGGGAGAGAACTTGGGCCTGAACCAAAGGCCTCTTCCCCTTCTTCCTCCTTGTCTGAAGGGCTTATCTGGTGCCGAGAACTGAACCCTGGACAGCTCGTGGTCAAAGAGGATTTGGGTGACTCGTGCTTCCTTCCTCATCAGAATGTGGTGGGAAGTGGACCAGCGGGAGGACGGCCCAGCACGACCGAGGGCCCAGCACCACCGAGGGCCCATGGTGACTGGACTTGCTGTGGTCCTTGTTCCAAGAGAACTGGGACTAAAGATGGTGAGAGCAGAGCGTGAGGGCCTCTCTGTCTGCCGGAGGGGCCTCCCTGGTGGCACAAGGGGTCAGTCTCAGCACTATGAAGCTGTCTACAGCCACTGCAGCGCGAGTTCGATCCCCGGCCAGGGAGGGGACCCACATGGCGCTGCAGACCCCTCCTGCCTCGCCCGTTGCTCCCCTCAGCAGTGGATTTCAGTCGATCTGCCTGCTCTGCTTCCCACTCTGTCTCTGCTGAATCCTGTCACCCCCCACACCTCTAGCTTACACCCTAGCTCTTGTATGCATAAATAAACAAATATTTTTAAAAATATATAATGTCAGCAGGAGGCAACTTCTGTGTGTGTGTGTGTAAGAGAGAGAGAACACTCCAGCAAGTCAGCCCTTAGATTTCTACTTCCTCAACTATTTATTAACAAGCAGGTTGAACTTGGTGACCTTTGGCTTGCGTCCTCTATGGTTATGTGCTTCAGAACAGAAGGATTTTTCCGGCTTCTCTCCACTGCACACGGTCCCAGTTCTACCTTTGGCTTGAGAGCGAAAGCAAGCGCAGGGCTCGCTCCCTGGGGTGGCGTCTGGCGCCCGCTCTCAGGCTCCTGGGTGGGAAGAGGCAGAAGACGCTGACACGCACGCCCTGAGCACCTGAGCACGCTTGGAGCCTTCTCCACGGAGCCTTCTCCGGCGGGGAATGCGAAGGCACCTTCAGTCTGAAGAAGCGTTTCCAGCCCAGGCGGAAGTGCCTGGCTGTGGGGCCAAGCAGGCAGCCCAGCGGGCAGCGGCCTCTGCGCCAGGGCTGGCCAGCAGGACGCTCCTCGCAAGCAGACATCGAGAGCGAGGGTCAGACTTAGCCCTCAGCGCACTCTTACTGCTCCACAGACCTAGAGAATGAAGGAGATACATTAGAAACGAACATCTAGGAGAAAAATAAGTCAGTTCTGTGAGAAGCCCCAAATCAGACCAGAGTGAAAGGTCCTGCCCTCTGCCTTCACCTCCCAGCCTGGAGGGGAAGTGCCCAGAGACTTCCCAGGTGCTAGGACGGGCTGATTGTGTCCCCTGCCCCCTAATCGACTACCCCCGCACCTCCAGTGTGACTGTCTTTGGAGACAGGGTCTTCTTTCTTTTAACGATTTATTTATTAATGCACATAAAAGCTGGGGTACAGGCCAGAGGTGGGGGGTGAAGACATTCCCCAGAATCAGAAGGGGGAGCAGAATGGGCAGACTGACTGAAACCCACTGCTGAGGGGAGCAGCGGGCGAGGCAGGAGAGGTCTGCTGCGCCCTGTGGGTCCCCTCCCCGGAGGGGGATCCAACTCCTGCTTCAGCAGTTGTGGAAGCTTCATAGTGGGGTGCTTAACCCCTTGTGCCACCAGGGAGGCCCGCAGGAAACAGGGTCCTCTTCACAGAGGGAATTAAGCTCAAGGAAGTCACCCGGGTAGGTCCTGACCCGGTATGACTGGTGTTGGGCAAGAACAGATGGACGCAGATGTGAGCACAGGGAGGATGGATGAGGAGACACAAGCCAAGGGGGGGGGGGGTGTGACTCCCCCCACAGAGGCACCCAGCCCTGCAGCACCTTCCTCATGGGCTTCTAGCCCCGGAGCCAGGGGAAATAAATTCCTGCCTTTAGGTCCCTGTCTGTCTCACAGTAGGGCAGCAGATAAAGATGGAGATTAGGTCTGCAGGGTCTTGAGGCTCCCAGCACTCAAAGAATGTCCCAGAATGTCCCAAGGAGGGGTCAGCTTTGGCCTTGCGTCTTAGCTTTATTTTAACTGGAAAAGAGCAACCTATGTCTTCTGCCATTGCCCAGTCTTTTAAATTTTTTATTTCCTTTTTGGTATTTGTTGAACGCATTTTATTGTTTTAATCCCTTTCGTGTCTTATTTTCCTGGTTTTCACGATTTGACTTATCAGTCATTTTTAAATGTTTTGTCTTCTAGTTATTTTAGACTATTTTCTTTTATCTCATCTTATCTTCTAGATTTATTGTCCTTGTATTATCTTCTTCTTCACCATCTTTTACTTCCAACCTTTGCCTTAGTGTGTCTTTGTTCTATCTTTTAATTTCTTTCTAGTTTATTTTTAGCTCATATTATCACTTTACTGCGTGCTGGCTTCCTTTTTTAAAAAACTGTTTTTACCATGTTTTTATTTCTTCTTAGTTTACTTTATCTTTTTATTGACCGTTGTATTATCTTCCATTTTTTACTGTTTTCAGGTCTCTCGGTTTATTAAATGCAGAGGTTGGAAACAGCCCTCGGGAGAGAGCCTCGAGGCTAACCCAGGCCTCCACCCGCAGGGCCAGACCCTTTGCCTCCCCTCAACAAGTCCCAGTAGACACCCATTTGCTCCAAAGCCGCCCCTCCTATCTATAAGTTAATCCGGGCAATATGGGAGATCTTGAGATAAAATTCTCTCCGGAAGATGCCTATGCGCTAGTAGCTAATAGCGATAACACATGAATAGCAGCTGGAGGGTGCAGTGTGGCTGGTTATGTGCCATCAGATTGCTCTGGGGTATCTCGCCATTGGAAACGACTGTCACTGGACATTAGACTAAGGCTAGAAAGAAACCACAGCGTGAGTCAGGATGGGTGTGATGGCGAGGAAGTTCACACCCCTCAGGCTTCATTTTAGCAAGGAGTCTGTGATCTTGACCCTGGCCACAGAGGTCTCCGGGAAGAGTCACAATGGAAGGGCTTCTGCAATTCTTACATTTATTTATTTTTAAAAGATTTATTTATTTATTTATTTATACAAGCACTGGGGTACAGGGCACAGATTGGGGGGCAAGATGAGAGGAACCACCAGAGTGGGGAGCAGAACAGGTAGATGGACTGAAACACACAGCTGAGGGGAGCAGTGGGGAGACAGGAGAGGTCTGCTACGCCCTGTGGGTCCCCTCCCTGGCCTGGGATCGAACTCATGTTGCAGTGGCTGCAGATGCTCCACAGTGCGGTGCTTAACCCCTTGAGCCAACAGGAAGGCCCCTGGAATTCTTACATTTAGCAGCCCTTCATTCATTCATTCATTTATTTGATCGGTGCGTGCTGGGAACCTACTTTGTGTCGTGACCCGTGCAGGCAGTGAGGACAGAGTGAAGAGCAAAAAAAGCGGGCTCTTGCTGTCATAAAGTTTACTGCCCAATAAAAGTTGTTTACCTGGGCTGTGTCCAATCTCATTTGCTTTCCATCCAGGCAAGATTATAGGAGGTCGCCCTCAGACTGCTGGTGGTCCCCCTAGTATCTGCTTTCCATTCTGGGGGAATGCAAGTTTTAGCTGAGAAAAGTACTCCCAAGCAAAAGACGGTTGTACCAGCTTACGCGCGGCCAGCCAGGGCCATGTGTCTCCACTGTGCCCTGTGGGACCTGAGCAGATACATGTAGCTCTGGCCACATCCTGAACAAGAGAGGGTGTACGTTTTCTGCTTCTTATTTTCTTTTTAAGATTTGTTTGTTTGGGCCTCCCTGGTGGCGCAGTGGGTTAAGCAGCACAATATGAAGCAAACCGCAGCCCCTGCAACACAAGTTCGATCCCTGCTGCCGGTCAGGGAGGGGACCCACATGGCGTGGCAGACCTCTCCTGCTGTGCCCGCTGCTCCCCTCAGCAGTGTACTTCAGTTGATCTGCCTGTTCTGCTCCCCGCTCTCTGTGGTGAATCCTCTCACCATCTCCACACCTCTGGCCTGTACCCCAGTGCTTGTATGCATAAATAAATAAATCTTTACAAAAAAAAAAAAGATTTGTTTGTTTATGCATGCAAGAAAAGGGGTACAGGCCAGAGGTGTGGGTGGTGAAAGGAGTCACCAGAGCCAGAGTGGGAGCAGAACAGGTGGATCCACTGAAACACACTGCTGAGGGGAGCAGCGGGGAGGCAGGAGAGGTCTGCTGCGCCATGTGGGTCCCCTCCCTGGCCGGGGATCGAACTCTCAGTGCAGTGGCTTGCGCTACTAGGGAGACCTTCCCCTCCTCTTGTACTGGCTAGAATGTGGACATAGTGACAAGAGCTGCTGTCTCAGACCATGAGACGGGAGAAAGACAGCGAGAAAGGAGTGTGGGTCTCTGACAGCGGGAACCCGGGTAAAGCCAGTGCTGTTATCCTTGGACTTTATGGGAGAGACAACAACGCGTGATCTTACATAAGCCACTGTGACATTGGCCTTGTTATGCAGAAAGTCTTAGGGTATAGTTGTCACCCAAAACTTTCCCTTATTTTGAGGCGAAGCTGGACTCACATCCTTCTAGGCTCCTTAGGGAAGAATCAGCTATAGCACTGCTGACGCTGGCAGGCAGGCGCACGTGAGGCTGGGTGACCAGCCACGTTCCGTGGCTGGGGCTCTAAGTCTATACAAGCTTCCTCGCTGCATTCTCCTGAGTTCCAGAGAAGTAGGCTAGGTTTAGCACTTGCCCTGCGTCAAGTAACTTTCGTGACAAAATGCTTAGCTGAAGAAGCTCTGCTGGCCGAAGTCATCTTTCAGTGGTGGACTCGACAACAGTGACCCTATTGCCCGTGGCTCTGCCAACTCCGAGGATGCTGCACTTTCTCTGTTACTGGTTCAAAACTCCAAGGTGGGGGCCTCCCTGGGGGCGCAGCAGGTTAAGCAAGGCAACATGAAGCAAACCGCAGCCACTGCAGCACGAGTTCGATCCCTGCTGCCAGCCAGGGAGGGGACCCACGTGGCACAGCAGACCTCTCCTGCCTCGCCCACTGCTTCCCTCGGCAGTATATTTCAGTCACTCTGCCTGTTCTGTTCCCCACTCTGTCTCGGTGAATTCTTTCACCCCCATTCCTCTAGCCTGTACCCCAGTGCTTGTGTGCATAAATAAATAAATCTTAAAAAAAAAAACAAACTCCAGTTGGCCCATAAAATGTTTATTGCCGTGTTCTTCTGCCACGTCTTCGGTAGTTTTCAGCTATTGGCGCCCTGCCCCTCTGCAGCTCAGGCCGGTGGGAAAGTCTGGAGGTTCCTCTACTCCTGAAAATCTCAAAACCCAGCCCTGGTAATTCAGCCATACCCCGACTCGATCAGGTGACAGTCTGCCAGGTGCTATGACAAGACTTCTCAGGGGCCTCCCTGGGGGCACAGGGGTTAAGTCTCTTGAAGTGCTTGACAAACCATTGCCAGGAGTTTGATTCCCCACCAGGGAGCTGACCCACATGGTACAGCAGACCTCTCCTGTCTCCCTGCTGCTCCCCTCAGCAGTGTGTTTCAGTCCATCTGCCTGTTCTGCTCCCCACTCTGTCTCTGGTGAATCCTCCCCCCACACACACGCCCTAACCCCTGAACCTCTGGCCTATACCAGTTCTATTCATAGTCTCAGAGGTGAAAGTCCAGGATCAAACTATGGGAGGTGGTCTCCTGATAAGAGTTCTCTTGCTGGCTATTAGCGTCCAGCTTCTCACTGTACCCTCATATGGTGAGGGGGGGAAACTCTCACCTCTCTCCTATAAGAGCACTAATTCCCCTGGGGGCCCACCCTCATGACCTCATCTAAGCCTAATTACCTCCCAAAGGTCTCCCCTCCAAATGCCAGCACATTGGAAGTTCAGGCTTCAACAAATGCATTCGATGGACACACATTCTGTCCACAAAATGCCTCAGCCTCACTCCTTGCTGTGTTATTCATTGCCTCGTCCTCAGTCTCCAGAATAAATAAGTTGAGTCATAATCCTGCATAATTCCAAGTGATGGAAGGATAATGGTTCTCTCCTTCCAGAAGATCCCCTGCGGTGGCCTCCTAACATGTAAGGTATTTCTCCATGCATGATGATGGATAAGTTTCTTGGTAAAAAACTCCTATTACTTTTTATTTTAGGATATAATAGTAGATTAGCTATAAAAAGCGGGCTTGAGTCTATAAAATGTTTCATTTCTAAAAGTTAGGCCTTTTCTTTATACTTTTTTTTTTAAGATTTCATTTTATTTATGCATACAAGAGCTGAGGTGCAGACCAGAGGTGCAACGAGGGGAAGGGGTGAGAGGATTCACCAGAGACTGAGCGGGGAGCAGAACAGGCAGATCTACTGAAATACACTGCTGAGGGGAGCAGCCAGCAAGACAGGAGAGGTCTACTGCGCCATGTGGGTCCCTCCCTGGACCAGATCAAACTCGTGCTGCAGTGGCTGCAGATGCTTCATGTTGCTGTGAGTTAACCCCTTGTGCCACCAAGGAGACCACTTCTTTATACTTTTATATGAAAAATGAGGAAAAGGTGAATTGGATATTTTAA
This sequence comes from Galemys pyrenaicus, assembly GCA_019455555.1. Taxonomy (NCBI): domain Eukaryota; kingdom Metazoa; phylum Chordata; class Mammalia; order Eulipotyphla; family Talpidae; genus Galemys; species Galemys pyrenaicus. Next base: position 2,823,879 of record JAGFMF010011641.1, on the reverse strand, counting down.
TATCAATGACTGAAACCTTCACATTCTAAAATTTTTTTAAAAAGATTTATTTATTTATGCGTACAAGCACTGGGGTACAGGCCAGAGGTGTGTGTGGGGGGTGAGATGCTTCACCACAGAGAGCGGGGAGCAGAACAGGCAGATCAACAGAAGTACACTGCTGAGGGGAGCAGCGGGCACAGCAGGAGAGGTCTGCCATGCCATGTGGGTCCCCTCCCTGGCCGGGAGCAGGGATCGAACTCGTGCTGCAGTGGCTGCGGTCTGCTTCACAGTGCGTTGCTTAACCCACTGCGCCACCAGGGAGGCCCTCTAAAAAATTTTAAAAAGATTTATTCATGCATACAAGAGCTGGGGTACAGGCCAGAGTCACAGGAGGCGAGAGGATCCAGAGACAGAGCAGGGAGCAGAACAGGCAGATGGACTGAAACACACTGCTGAGGGGAGCAGCGGGGAGACAGGAGAGGTCTGCTGCGCCTGTGGGTCCCCTCCCTGGCTGGGGATAGAACTTGCGCTGCAGATGCTTCATAGTGCAGTGCTCATCCCCTTGCGCCACCAGGGAGGCCCCACGTTCTGAAAATTGTTGTCCATCATAAAGTCATCCAGGATGACCCCCAGTGAGACCCACTTCCTGGTGTGTGTGTGTTTCCTCGATGTAAACCCTCTCATCCTGTGCTCAACTTTTTTGCTCAACTCACTTCTAGTTGGGCAAAATAAGGCAGAAAGACACGATTTGGTTCAGAGAACAGGTCATAAAAGGGAGAGCAGCCTCTGGAGCATTCGCTCTGGGGGGAGCCACGTGTCCATCAGACAGTCTGGGGGAGCGGCCATGGCAAGACCGAGGCCTCCTGTGCACAGCCGTGGGGCTGTTTGGAAGCAGGTGCCCGGCCCAACAAGCCCCGAGGCTGCAGCTCAGCCTATGTTCTCATAAGAGACCCTGAGCCAGGAACTCAGCTAAGCCAACCCCGGGTTCCTAACCCTCAGAAACTGGGTGTAATGGTGACAAATGTCAGTTGTTTTAAGTTGCTCAGTTTTAGGGTAATTAGCTATGCAGTGATAGGTGAGGAGATTATAGACTAGGATGTCAATATCAATATGATAACAGCTTCTGACCATCTACAGAAGGGAAGGGATCGTCACCTGTGAAAAACAGATTAGGGAATTTAAGAAGATACAGTGTCCTTCGAGAGCATGACTGAATCATCAGCGTGAGCTGTCTGCCCAAACCTCCTAACATGATGCTGGACACGAAATTTGCTAATTGACTAATTGATGGCTACTTAGTAAAACTTGCATTGATTTTTTTTTTTTAATTTTTAAAATTTGTGCATACAAGAGCTGGGGTATTGGTCAGAGGCAAGGGGGTGAAAGGATCCACCAGAGACAGAGCGAGGAACAGAACAGGCAGATGGACTGAAACACACTGCTGAGGGGAGCAGCGGGGAGGCAGGAAAGGTCTGCTGCGCCATGTGGGTCCCCTCCCTGGCTGGATATCTAACTCTTACCGCTGTGGCTGTGAAAGCCCTACTGTGTGGTGCTAATGCCTTGCGCCACCAGGGAGGCTCTTACATTGCTTTCTCTTGCCTTATTTAATTAATAGATTCACAAAGCTCTTTCTGGAATGAAGAAGACCTATTTTGCCAGGGGAATCTATCATAATGTGTTCTCTGAACTCTTCCCCAGCCACCCCTGCTTCTGCCCTCACCTTCATGCGAGCCGTGACAATGCTATTCCCTCCTTTTGCACCACCATTATGCCACTGGACACTGCTTTGTGATCGTCTGATTATTAGCTGCCACCTTCATTAGGCTGGAGATTTTTGAAAGCAGAGACTGTGATTGATTCGACTTTGTTTTTAGAACAGAAGAGTCTCCGGCCCAGAGTGTAGGCCAAACAAATATGTCTTATGTGAATGAATAAGAGTACATTAATTAAAGAATAAATAAAAGAATTGCCTTGAAATTAAACTAAGTAGCCTGAGAAAAATTCCCTCCCCCTCAGATTTCTGTTCACCTATGAAATAGAGGGCTTAGACAAGATTGTGTGTAATATACCTGTCCATTAAGACCTGTGAGTTAGATTGAAGATGGGAGCGGGTACCGATATTCTTCAAAAAGTAATGTTGGGGCTCCCTGGTGGAGCAATGGGTTAGGTCTTAGCACTCTGAAGCTATCTGCAGCCACTGCAGCACGAGTTCGATCCCCGGCCAGGGAGCTGACCCTCATGGTGCAGTAGACCTCTCCTGCCTCGCCCACTGCTCCCCTCAGCAGTATTTCACTCAATCTGCCTGTTCTGTTCCCCACTCTGTCTCTGGTGGATCCTCTCACGTCCCCCCCCCCTTACTTCTGTCCTGTACCTAGTTCTTGTATGAATAAATAAATAAGTTTATTTATTCTTGCATAAATGAATCTTTTTTTTAAAGTAATCTTAGAAGGAAAACAATGAAGATGAAATGGAAATCACTGAAATGGGGAACAGAACAATGAAGAATGTCAGAGAAAGCAGAGATTGATTTTTTTTAAAAGATTTATTTATTTATGCATACAAGCACTGGGGTACAGGCCAGAAGCGCAGGAGGTGAGAGGATGCACCAGAGACAGCGGGGAACAGAACAGGTGGATCAACTGAAACACACTGCTGAGGGGAGCAGCGGGCGAGGCAGGAGAGGTCTGCTGTGCCATGTGGGTCCCTTCCCTGGCCGGAGGCAGGGATCGAACTCGTGCTGCAGTGGTTGCGGTTTGCTCACAGTGCGTTGCTTAACCCACTGCACCACCAGGGAGGGCCCAGAGGCTGGTTCTTTGAAAAGATCAATATAATTGATAAACCTCAAGCGAGGCTGATTAGCAACAAACAAGGAAAGACACAGAGGTCCGATAACAGGACTGAAAGGGAGGGAGCATCCCTTCAGGTTGTACAGGCATGAAAACAAAAGGAAGAAGTGTTATTATTATGACTTTATAGACTATATTGGCCAATCTATATGAACTGAACAAATTACTGGAAACACAAATTAGGAAAACTAGCCCAAGAAGAAACAGAAAATTTGAATAGCCCTCAACCTATTAAAAACTTGAATGTATAATCTGCTTTAAAAACTGGCAAAATTCTATCACTTGTACAAAGATGAGATAATATGGGCTGTACACCATTTTAGAAAACACAGGAGGAACATTTCCCAACTCACTTTATGAGTCCAGCATTACCCTGATGCCACAACCAAAGATATTACAAAGAAAGAAAATTATGGACTAATATCCCTCAACAACATAGACATAACCCTCAACAAAACTTTTGCAAATAGAATTTAGCAACATGCAAAAAGTGACCAAATGTGACAGTGCAAGAATGTGGGCATACATTTTTTTTAAAAAGATTTATTTATTTATGCATACATGAACTGGGGTACAGGCCAGAGGCGTGGGGTGTGTGTGTGAGAGGATTCACCACAGAGAGCGGGGAGCAGAACAGGCAGATCAAGGGAAGTACACTGCTGAGGGGAGCAGCAGGCACAGCAGGAGAGGTCTGCCGCACCATGTGGGTCCCCTCCCTGGCCAGCGGCAGGGGTCGAACTCGTGCTGCAGTGGCTGCGGTTTGCTTCATAGTGTGTTGCTTAACCCACTGCGCCACCAGGGAGGCCCCGAATGTGGGCATACATTAAAGGAAGAAATGTAAAGGAAGAAATGAAGCTGTCTTTATTCACAGCTTAAATGATATGTATGCAGAAAACTATAAGCAATTTGTGAGCCCTTACCCTCCCTCAGACTAGGGCTAGAAACTATTAAAAAAAAAAAAAAGACTGGAACTAGTAAGTCAGTTGAACAAGGTTGCAGAATGCAGTCATTATACAAAAAATTGTATTTTTTTACATTCATAACAAACTATTGAGAAATGAAGTGAAAAGGTGCCATTTCAAGATCTACTATTTGTAGGAAAACTCCCTATGTATTCCCATTACAACCTTTAATTATCTATCTACACACTGTAGCATTTTGTTACTGTATTGCATCTATCTCAAATGGGTTCATGTTGTATCCTCAAAATTTCGCTGAAGTCTTCCCAAGGAGAAAAAGTGCCATTTGCAATGGTATCAACAAACCTAAAAAGTCAAAAATAAATTTAATGAAATATGTATAAGACATGGGCCTCCCTGGTAGGGAGATTCAGGCCTCGGGTAAGTCTCAGCGCTGTCACCACGATGGCCTGAGTTTGGTTCCCAGGCCAGGGAGGGGACCCACATGGCGCAGACCTCTCCTGTCTTGCCTGCTGCTCCCCTCAGCAGTGTGTTTCAGTCAGTCTGCCTCTTCTGCTCCTCACTCTGTCTCTGGTGAATCCTCTCACCATCACCCCCCACCTCTGACCCGTTGCCCCAGTTCTTCTAAGCAAAAAAGAGGAAAGAAAGGAAAAAAGACAGTCACATGAATGCCCACAAAGCGCTGCTGAGAGAAGTTAAAGACAATCCAAAATGAATGGAGATCTATCCCATGTTCATGGATGGGAAGATTCATTATTGTTACAATGTTAATTCTCCCCAAGTTGACCTATAGATTCAGTACAACCCCAGTGTTGTGTACCTCCTTATTCACATGCCCTATACCCTAAGGGCCTTGGAGGTGTGATTAGGTCATGAGGGTGGAGCAAAGGGGGTGTGTACATTTGTAAGGGACCCCAGAGTAACTCCTTGCCCCTCTGCCCTGTGAGAATGCAGAGTAAAGATGGCCATTTGAGAACCAAGAAGCCGCTTTATCAGACACTGATCTGCTGGTGCCTTGAGCTGGGACTTCCCAGACACCAGAACTGTGGGAAATAAATTTCTGTTATAGCAGCCCAAAGGGACTAAGATAATCATACAGTAAATTTTGCAGAAATCATCACATTTATTCTAAAATTTATGTGGAAATACAAAGAACCTGGAATATCCAAAGCTATCTTGGAAAAGAAGAGCAAAATAGGATTTATATTGCCTGACTTCAAGACCTACTATAAAGCTAATCAAGTCAATGCAGTATTGCAATAATGACTGATTTTTGACAAGGGTAACACAGTAATTGAAGAGGAAATCTTTTCAACAAATGATGCTAGAACAACTATACAGTCTTATGGAAAAAAATACACCTTGACCCCAACCTCATAATACATACAAAAATAAACTAGAAGTGGATCATAGACTTAAACATAAAAGTTAAAATGATAAAATTCTAAAAGAAAACACAGAAGAAAATCTTTGTGACCCTGGGGCAATAAAAGATTTCTTAAGATATGGAAAGTACTCACCAAAAAAGAAACAGTTAATTTGACTCCATTGAAATTAGAAACATCTGCTGTTCAAAGGACACTTTTAGAAAATGAAAAGGAAGTCACAGGTCATAGCCTGGGAGAAAGTACTCACAATATGAATATCTGAGAAAGGACTTGTGTTCAGAATAAAGGATGCTTCTGATCCAGTCATTAAAAGGCTGTCCTATTTTTTTAATGGACAAAAGATATGAACAATAACTTCACCAAAGAAAATATGTGAATGACTAACAAGCAGATTCTACCTTATTACTTGTTAAGGAAATGTGAATTAAAACTGCAATGTGGGGGCCTCCCTGGTGGCACAAGGGTTTAAGTCTCAGAGCTATCAAGCTGTAGGCAACCACTGCAGCATGAGTTCGATCCTCAGCCAGGGAGGTGACCCACATGGCGCAGCAGACCTCTCCTGCCTCGCCCGCTGCTCCCCTCAGCAGTGTATTTCAGTAGATCTGCCTGTTCTTTTCCCCACTCTGGCTCTGGTGAATCCTCTCATACCCCATTCCTCTGGTCTACGCCCCAAGCTCCTATATGCATACATAAATAAAATAAATCTTTTTTAAAAAGAAAATCATTTGAGGGGCCTCCCTGGTGGCACAGTGGGTTAAGCACCTCACTGTGGAGCATCCGCAGCCACTGCAGTGCAAGTTCGATCCCCGGCCAGGGAGGGGACCCACATGACACAGCAGACCTCTCCTGTCTCCCCACTTCTCCCCTCAGCAGTGTATTTCAGTTCATCTGCCTGTTCTGCTCCCCACTTTGTCTCCGGTGACTCCTCTCACCTCCCTGGACTCTGGCCTGTACCCCAGCTCTTGTATGTATAAATAAATATACCTTTAAAAATAAATAAATAAATACATTTAAAAAATCATTTGAACTATATACAGTCAAGTGGTATGTTTTAAGTAAATTTTATCTCAATAGAATTAGTTTCAAAACAAAGTCAAACGCAGGTTGCTGTGTCCTGCACTGTAGTTTGAAGCCAGTCTCAGTCTGCATCTTCCTGTGCCCGTGGCTGTGTCCTACATTTTTATCCCTAAGCCACCCCACAGCAGGGGCTCCTTCCTTTGTGGGGTCTCTTTTCCAGCTTGTCCTCCTCACCTGCCATCCGCAGCCAAGGCCTTTCTTCATCACCATAATCCTGAGCCTCCTGCAGCCCCTACCTGCTCGCTGTGAGGATGAGCTGTCTGTGCTTCCCCAGGTAAGGGCTTGGGGCCAAAGCTTAGCAAATCGTGTTCGGCTGATGCAGAGTTGGCGCTCAGCTAAACACCTCGACCTCCCCAGCTCCTGCTCGGTCTTGGCAAGGGCAGAGACTGCACACGGCGCCTCTGGCAGGCACCTTCGCCTCCAGACCTCAGCGCTCCTCACCCGAGGACCACCGGGGCCAGGTTCTCTCCAGACGACGCGCAGCGTGCGGGGTTCCCGGACCTGGCTAGGCTTCTTGGTCTCTTCCCTAGTCTGAATTTCACCCTCTTTTTTGTATTCTAGCTCCATTGTCCTAAGTCCTCTCTCACCCCAACACATCACCCCATCTAAGCGATCCCAAATAGAGCTATTTAAAAGAGAAGATCCAGGGGCCTCCCTGGTGGCGCAGTGGGTTAAGCACCACACTATGAAGCGGACCACGACCACTGCAGCACAAGTTCGATCCCTGCCATGGCCGGGGAGGGGACCCACATGGTGCAGGCAGCCCTCTCCTGTCTTCCCGCTGCTCCTCTCAGCAGTGTGTTTCAGCCCATCTGCCTGTTCTGCTCCCTGCTCTGTCTCTGGTGGAGCCTCTCATTCCCCCACACCTCTGGCCTAAACCCCAGTGCTTGTATGCATAAGTAAATAAACCTTTTCTAAAAAATACATAAAAGAGGGCCTCCCTTGTGGCGCAGTGGGTTAAGCACCACACTATGAAGCAAACCGCAGCCACTGCAGCACAAGTTTGATCCCTGCCTCCGGCCAGGGGAGTGACCCCCGTGGTGCAGCAGACCTCTCCTGCCTCACCCACTGCTGCCCTCAGCAGTGTGTTTCAGTGGATCTGCCTGTTCTGCTCCCCACTTTGTCTCTAGTGGATCCTCTCAGCCCCCACGCTTCTGGCCTGTACCCCAGTTCTTGTATGCATAAATAAATAAATCTTAAAAAAAATAAAAAATACATAAAAGAGAAAGATCCAGGCTGGCAGTGATTCTGGCACAGGCCCGCCTGTGAATCTCTTAGGCCCTCCAAAAATCACTGGAGCCCCGTGAGAAAGAACACCCCGAGCGGCCTGTGTTTTCCCCACCAGGCTGGTGCCCGCAAGGCTGGATGATACGGCTGCTCACATTCTGATGGGCCTACTTGCTGCCACCACTCAGCCCCTTCCTGGGGATCTAGACATCAGTCCTCTGGGGACATGCGCATGAACACTCTGTGGACGCAGGATGCAGTCCCACACAAACACAGAGAGGAAAGGGGTGCCGGGAGCGGTGAGAGGCTTGGTGAGGGCTGCAGCCCTACATTTTTTTCTAGAGTCTTCTTTGTATCCCCGTTTTAGGAAGAGGCCGGGGCCGAGTCCAGACAGGCATGGGGAGGCCTGCTCAGGGACTGCGGGGACTGGGCAGCAGCATCCCTAGGAGAGCTGTGACTCTTTGCCCCCGCTCCTTGTCCTCCTGCTGTTGGACAGCACAGAGGATGCAATTACCCTGGTCATGGGAATGGCTGGACCCGTCTGACTTGGAGACAATGGCTTGGCCAGAGCACGTGGGCGAGCCCAGGAGACTGGCTTGGATCTGTGGCTTCCTGGGAGGAAGTGAGGCATTGTTTCGAGGGTTGTGTGGGCCCGCTGGAACTCCGCACAATGCCGGCGCGCTGGGTGCCAGGGCCAGCCCACCGACAATCCGAACTTGTTTATTGCTTTAATGACCCCACGGTGGATCCACCTGGAAACAGACCTGCTAATGAGTGGAGACGGCCTGGCACAGCCCCAAGGGAAGCCTGTCGGGCCAGCTCCCCTGGAGGCGCTAAGGGTGTGTGGTCTGAGAGTGGGAGAGCTGGGAGCAGAGACCTGGGTTCCGTCTGGGAAAACCACAAGGAGATCTGCTCCCCCATTTCCATCTGCCGGCTGCTGCTGGGTCAGGAGAAGGCGCAGTGGAGGCGGGGGCCGTGAGGATGCCGGGGGGGCCAGACTGGACTTCCTATTGGAGCCTCTGCTCCAAACCGCTGGCGGCCTTGACCAAGCGTAGGCTTCTGGGCCTCAGTGTCCCCATCTTTCAGGAAGGGATACAAAAATCATTCTTACTGTCTCCCCACTTCCCCAGGGTGTTGGGAGGATAAGGTAAGATCAGACACAGCAACTGCTTTGAACTCCTTGGAAGAAAAAAACCTTTTAGACATCAAGGCTTTACACTGTTTGCTTCTTTCCCCTGTGGCTGGAACCTGGGAGCTTGGAGAGATAGGCTGTCTGGGGCTTGGTTTTCCTAGACTGTTTGTCAGACGCGTGCCAGGGACTGAGACAAAATGAAAAACTGCCGGTGTCAAGGCCATCTGGGAGCAGAGGGTGGGCAGCCTGGCGGGGGGCAGCGGTGCGCTGGGGCCAGTCCACGCCAGCTTGCCAGTGCCAAGCGTTAAACTAAGTTCAGGAATGTCCAGTCCATGAGTTCTCGTAACTGGCCATTGTAGGAGACTTTTATACCCAGAAGTCAGCCGTCTTGGGCCTGACAGACAAATCAGGCCTGCTTGGTCATGTCCAGCCCCCTCCCTGCTTCTGGGCCTCTCAACGCAGGCCCATCCCAGGAGGACCCCTGCGCCCCAGGACACAGACCCTGGCGATCAGAGACAGGCGGGAAAATGGTCCAGGCAGGGGCGGCCAGTGAGACGGAGGCCGCGGCCCGGTCTTTGGGCCGGGAGAAGAGGCGCCTGCGCCACAGAGGGCCAGACCGTGCTCGCGTGGTTCTTCGCCTTTGCCCGAACGCCATGGGCCTGGGGACGGGCCGAGGGGTCGGTAGAGAGGCCTCAGGAGACGCTGTGTGGGCTTCTGTGAAGACACCCGCTGGCGTCTACCTCAGAGCTCTCATTCGTTATTGGAGGGGCTGTTTGTTTGACGGGGTGGGGGTGGGGGGGCTGATTTACCTTTTACTCCAAACAGGCTGAAAGGAGGGGTCATCCAGGATTGTGCTGGAGGCCTCCACCACGGCAGGCGGCAGGCGGCGGGCAACAAGGAAGCCGGCCACAGCCTGGGCCGGGACAGTGCTGGGCCTGGAGTTCCAGTGCACTCGGGGTCCGGTTCTGGCTCTGCCGTTTGATCCAGGAACAGACTCTGCCTGCGGACTCCACGCCCTGGCCTGACTCTGTGCTCACTGCCCGCCATCTTGAGGAGCCCTGCTACACTCACCTTCCCTGGCCTGGGAGCCTCTTGCTGCCCGGGGGTTCTCTTGCAGGTGTCCTCTCTCTTTTCGGGGGGCACAGAGGCTTGAGGTGTACTCCCTCCCGGGGGATTTCTCCAGTAGCCTCGGTGTCCTTCATGGTGACAGACACTTGCCCCAGAGACCATAGGCCCTGGGCTCAAGTCTTGGCCCTAGACACTCACTGACCACGTGACCCAGGAGGCTGGCTCCGAAGTACCTGCCACAGTCTCTGGAAAATAAGAGGACTCAGAGAGCCCTTTCCCCGGGTTATCGGGAGAACGAGGTGGGCTAATTCCCATCAAGACTTGGTGCAGGACCTCCCTGGTGGCACAAGGGGTTAAGTCGCAGCACCATGAAGCATCCACAGCCACCGCAGCACAAGTTTGATCCCCGGCCAGGAAGCTGACCCACAGGGTGCAGTAGACCTCTCCTGTCTCCCCGCTGCTCCCCTCAGCAGTGGATTTCAGTAGATCCACCTGTTCTGCTCCCTGCTCTGTCTCTGGTGAATCCTCTCCCACTCCCCCACACCTCTGGCCTGTGCCCCAGTTTTGTAATCCTAAATAAATAAATCTTTTTTAAAAAAAGACTTGGCACAGATCCTGGCACACAGTAGGTATGCAGCTGGCACACAGTAAGTATGCAGCGAGGCCAAGGTGCTCACTCCTTGTTCTGATGCTCCTGCTCTCGGGAGGACAATGACATGTGGGGGGGGGGGGGCGGGGGAACACGAGGAGGGGGGGGTGGNTGTGGGGGGGGGGGGGCGGGGGAACACGAGGAGGGGGAGGTGGTGGGGCTGCTGGGGACCTTGAACCCCAGGACAGGGAAGCTGTGTGTCTGCAGAGGGCCTCACCAGGGGATTGCACCCACCAGCTGCAAGTGCAGTTTCCAGAGGACACCCCACGTTATCACCAGGAAACCGCATAATTGACCTGCGCTGGGAGGCAGGGCCTGGGGTTCTGGAGTGGACTCCCGGGAGTCACCTGGCGCTGGCCCCGCCCTCCGGTCTGCCTGACCCAGCTATCTCTGCCCTGCGTGGGGCCCTGCACAGATGAGGTCATGCTGATGAGCAAAATGAAATCAGTAAAAATGTTTTAGACTGCCCTATCAAAATAAAATGTATTATTAACACAAATAATGCCACAGTTAATCCCGGAGGCCCAGGTCAGCCCTGGGGAGTTGTGGGTGGAAGAATTTCGTCTCTTCCCGTCCTTTTCCAGGGAGGTTTTTTCCAGCAGGAGACTCTGCACCTTGGGAACCTCGGGCCGGAGCTCACGGTCCCGCTCTCACCCGCCCACTCGTCCCTCCACTGGGAAATCTCAGTGTATTTTTAGGGAGCCTCATTCCTCCGCCGGCTTCCTTTCCAGGGCATGCCTGGGAAAGGTCTCGGCGGCCGGCCGAGGCCGCTGCTGGGAGGAGGCCGGCCGGCTGTGGTCCTCTCTGACGCGGGCCCTGTCCCTCAGAGGGCTGGGTAGGGGCAAGGCCCAAGGGCTGAGCAAAGACAGAAGGTGTGGCAGCGACAAGGGGCGCAAAAGTGCACAGAAAGTCGGGGAGCAGGGCGGGGGCACTGGACTGGTGGCCAAGCCCCCAGGGAGAGAAAATGAGTCAACAGCCCGCCCCGCCCCATCCCTGCTGTATCTCAAGGGCTGAGAGCAGGGTCAGCTCAACTCTGGGAGGGGGGGGGAGCGGGGGACACTCCCGGAGTGGGAGAAATAATCTTCAGCTGCAACAATAAAGATCAATTATGACCTAATCGCCCAGCCCAATTCCAATGGCCTGGGGGGGAGGGGGGCGGTTCTTGCTCCCGGTCCCTCCAGGTTTAATTATCTGAAGAGTCTTTGGACCTGGGAGCTGCAGAAGGGCAAGAAGCTCTGCAAATAATTAAGCCAGGGGACGCCTGCCACGAAAGATGCCGGGCGGGGGCGGAGGGGGTGGCAGGTTCGCCTGCACATCTCGGTGCCAGCGTGGAGGAAGAGGCAGCTGAGGCGGAGAGCTCAGGCCAGAGCTGCGGCCAGTCTGAAACGGGCTTGCACCCGCGCGCGCGCTCCCTCAGGCGGGCCAGACGGGGCGCCCAGGGAGGTCCCCCTCGGCGGCTCCCTCCAACTCAGGCTTCTCTCCATCTTCAAGGCTACCATCTGGGCAGTGACCTTGACGGGACTAGAAAAAGGCAGCAAGTATCTGTAGATGAGTGGGCGTCACTAGGGCACCCACCCGGCACAGCGCGGGCTGTGTGTCCGCGCCCCGGGCTTGTCACCAGCCGCACCCCAGCGATGCCTCCGCCTGGCAGCCGGCCGTGCCCGCCCGGCGCTTCGCTCACGACTCTCCCGGCCCCGACGGTGCCCGACGACCCTGCGGTGTCTGTGTATCCCAAGGTGGCCAAGGTCAGCCTCGAACGATGATCAAACCCGCGGAGGACCCCCGGCTCGCAGGTTCGAGTCCCGCCGGTATTCCCTAGAACGCGGGTTCTCCTTTGAGAAGCTTTGTGGTTGCCATTCATTTGGTCACGGGTGCCTTCCTGAGGCCTTCATCTTTTTCCTTTTCTTCTTCTTTTTTTTTTTTTTCATTTTAAAGGTTTATTCTGAAAAAGAGATGCCTGCATAGACACAGGC
>JAGFMF010011641.1:2716197-2804718 GCA_019455555.1 Galemys pyrenaicus | reverse complement strand
CCCCCCCCTGGCCGGCAGCAGGGATCGAACTCGTGCTGCAGTGGCTGCGGTCTGCTTCACAGTGCGTTGCTTAACCCACTGCGCCACCAGGGAGGCCCTTTATTACTTTTTTTAAAGTTACTCGTGAAAGCAGGACACAGCAGAGTAACATCTTTAATGTGCTAAAGAAAAATAGCTCTTACCCTAGAATTGTTAATTTAGTGAAAATATCATTCATGAAGAAAAGCCATATAAAAGCACTAAATAATTCACAGATTAATGAGTAATAGAAATTAATAATGTAAAAGCTTAAAACTAAAAATGCTACCCCTCAAATTTGTGAAATACAATTAAAGTAGTATTTAGAGGGAAATCATAGTCCTAAAGGCATATATTAGAAGATAAAACAGACCGAAAATCAATGTGTTAGGCATTCAACTTTAAAAATTCAAGAAAGGGCCTTCCTGGTGGCGCAAGGGCTTGAGCACTGCACTGTGGGACTTCCACAGTCACTGTAGTGCGAGTTCGATCCCAGCCAGGGAGGGGACCCACACGGAGCAACAGACCTCTCCTGCCTCACCCGCTGCTCCCCTCAGCAGTGTGTTTCAGTCAGTCTGCCTGTTCTGCTCCCCACTCTGTCTCTGGTGAATCCTCTCACCTCCCGTGACTCTGACCTGTACCCCAGCTCTTGTATGCACAGATAAATAAATCTTTATAAAAAAAAAATCAAGAAAAAGGCAGCAGGCCTCCCTGGTGGCGCAGTGGGTTAAGCAGCACACTATGAAGCAAACCGCAGCCACTGCAGCACGAGTTCGATCCCTGCTGCCGTCCAGGGAGGGGACTCACATGGCACAGCAGACATCTCCTGCCTCGCCCACTGCTCCCCTCAGCAGTGTTTCAGTCAGTTTGCCTGTTCTGCTCCCCGCTCTGTCTCTGGTGAATCCTCTCACCGCCCTGAACTCTGGCCTGTACCCCAACTCTTATACGTACAAATAAATAAATCTTTTTTAAAAAAAGAAAAAGGCAGCAGATTAAATCAAAAAAAGAAGAAGGAAGAAAACAATAAAGGTAAGAGCCAGAATCAATAAAACAGAAAACAGATCAATAATGCTAGAAGTTTGTTTTGTGGAAAGTCCAATAAAATTTGTAAAACTCTAGTAAGAACAATCAAGACAAAAGAGAAGAAATAACTCAAAAATACTATCTGTGAATCAAAATTGCTTAGGCTCTTTTAAGAAAGGATTTTTTAAAAGTAATAAGATGATATTAAGAAAAAAAATTGTCCCAAAAGTTTTGAAAATTTAGATGAACTAAAAAAATTCCTAGAAAAATATAACTTACAAAAAGCTAACTCAAGAAGAAAAGAATCTGAATAGTCTTAACCAATAAAGAAACAATTCTACCAAGAATTCAAGAAACAATCCCAATCTTACAAAGTCTCTCAGAAGTATAAAGATAAGTAAAATGCCCAGTTCATTTATAGAACTTGGCATAATCTCAATACCAAAACAAGGTTTTAAATAAAGTATGAGAACGGAATTGTACAGGCCATTCTACTCATGAATATACATGCAAAATCTACACAAACCATTAGCAAACCAGATACAATATATAAAATGTACTACATCTTCACTAAGATGGGTCTAATCTAAGAATAAGAGCTGCTTTATTAATAAAAATCAATTAATGTACTTTACCACGTTAACAGATTAAAGGGAAAAAGTCATCTCACTTTTAAAAAAGCACTTGACTAAGTATCCATGTAGGACAAAAACTCTTAGCAAATTGGAAGCAGAAGGAGATTGATAAAAGAGAGCTTTTAAAAATTCACAGAAAACACTACTTAATGGTGACTCCTGAAATTTTCTATAAGATTCGGACCAAGAAAAGGCTTTCTATCATGACCCCAGTAACCTAGACCTTGTAAGCAAGACACAGAGGGATGGAAAGGATACAGCAAATTTCCAAGAATTGATAAGAAGGAACCAAAATTGCAATTTTTCACAAACAATAAGGTTATCTGTGGCAAATCCTAAGAAGCCCACAGATAAATGATCACAGTAAATAGAAGTATTTTGCAAGGTTAGTGGACCAAAAATAAAATCAATATGCAAAAATCAAGTTCACTTGATAAATTTCATTTCCAAGAAACAGCAAACACGGAGATCGTAACTTTAAAAGATAGGGTAATTCAAAATAACATCAAAATGCAGAGTAACAAGGAATAAATCTAGCAAAAGAGTGCAAGACTTTTATGAAGAAATATTTTAAACTTAATTGAAGAACCTTGAAGGAGAATTATTATTCCACCTAACAAGCATTTATTCAGAACCTACTCCATGCCAAATGGTTCTAATGCTTTGCAATCATTAACCTACTAAAACCTTATAACCAACCCTACGAGAAAGGTTCTTTTATTATAATCACCTGTTTTACAGGAAGCTATCTCAATGTCACCAATCTACTGAGTGACAGGGTTGGAATTTGAGTCCGAGCAGTTTGACCATGGGAACCATGTTCTCAGTCTCATATTATGATGTCTTTTGTAGTGATTTAAATGAATGGAGAAAAATATCTAGTTATAGTTTGCAATGTACAAAATTATAAGATGCAATTCTTTCCGAGAGTATGAGGTTGTCAGTTCTCCTCAAAACTAAGCTATCGTTACAATGCAAGTCCAACAAAGATTTCAGGAGATGCCATAGTGGCTTAGGTACAGCATGGTCCAGATTTTGAGGTCACTTACAATGTAATGGGGACAAACTGTGTAACCAGATCCATGTGCAAGTGGCTTTGTCAGGGCTGAGGTGTACCGGATTCAGCCTGCCATCTGCAGGTGTTCCCCATCCCCAACCCCCAGCAAGAGTGGGTCCAGCCATGGCTCCCTGGAGCCAATAGGCCCATGAGCCTGCCCTGATTGAGTGAGGCCAGGCTGGGCTTTACCTCCTTTTATTTCTGGCTCTAGGATTCTAAAGTGGACCAATCACATGCAAGCAAAGGGGGCCGATCAGGTTCAAGCTCGCTTCATCAGTTCATTATACAGACTGAAATGGTCTAATCAGACACTTAGGATTGAAAATGGTCCAATTAGGCTTGTAAGGGACACCCTGAAGGAGGAAGAAGCCCGAGCAAGAGCCAGTTTGGTTCATCTCAGCCTCCCAAGAGAGAAGGGTTTACTGGAAGAAGTCAGCAGCTGTCCTTCAAAGAGGATGCATTCATCAGAGCACCTTTAAAGAGGAAGGACTTGGCAAATGGCCTCTGAAGAAAGATAAACGCCATCACCTCTGTGGGATTCAATGGACCTCCATGGACTTCCACCTCCATGTGCGGAGCCTTCACAGAGAACCTCGGCCACTGCACTCCAGCCCTGCCTCTGACATTGCCTACAAGGACCACCAATGGGCTCAGCCCAGCATCTCAAAGATGCTGTGCTCTGGCATCACCTCCAGGTGTAACTGAGTCTGTTGCTGCCAGATTGATTTCACATCCCACCCGCTTTCAGACACCCGCTGTGGCCTGCTGCAGTGTCACCTTGTCTTCCACAATCAGCCTTTGTTTAGGACTTTTGGATACTTCGACACAATGGGGGGGGGGGTGAGACGCCTTCCTTTGCCCCAGTCTCCTATTGTTAAATAAACCAACTGTGTTTATTTAACCACCCTGAGCCCAAGTGGTCTTGCAATTAGGTGAGACATAGGTGAGAACTTACTGAGAGTGATCTGTTCTCTACCTTGGTAGTATCCCCTACTCTCTTGGAGAACTCTTGTGCACCATTTTGTACTGTTTCAAAATCACTGCTCTGACCCACATAGAAGGTAAAGACTGCTCAATTTATTAAACACTTGCTATGTTCTAGTCACTGCCTGGAAACTGAGACAGTCATGAGCAAAGTAAACAAGAATCCTGTTCTCACTAAGTTCAAATTGAGGTGAAGAGCAGAGGGGGGATTTTACTTGCACCTATGAAAAAATAAGTGGCATAATTATCCCTCATGTGGACAACTTTAAACAGTGGATAAAACTGTTTGAAAGCCACAACAGAAGGACCAAGATCCAAAGAAAAGAAAATGCACTCAGTTGAGTTCAGTATTCTAAAGACAATCTTCTATCAAGACATTTGTCTGAATTGTGCATATATGAGGGCAATGCTTAAAAAAAAATAAAAAGCAAGAAAAAAAATGGCATTGCTTATGGTTTAGAGGAGACAAAGTTAGAATTCAGAACCCCAAGCCTCAGTTTAGACATAGGAAGAAAGTAGCATGGAAACAGATGAGAATTATCTGGTAATAAACCATCTGCCTGTCAAAAGAAAAGGAAATCCTTATCTAGAGAAAATTAACATTATAAAAACCTTCTACAATTTACCAGTAATATTATCCATGAATAACTGAAAACCAAGAAGGAACAGAAAAAAATGCCTAATTCCAAAAAGGAAATCCAGATCCATAGATGATCCACAGTTTTTATTTACCAGATATAGACTTTAAAATAACTATGATTGATGTATTCAAGAAAATATATTAAAAGAAAGCATAGTTCAGCAGAGAACTAAAACCTTTAAAAGAATTAAATGGAAATATTAGGACAAAAAATATAAATTAAAATTTCACTCGGTGAGTTTAACAGCATATTAGATGAAGCAAAAGAGAGGACTGGTAAATTGGAAGTTGAACCAGTAGAAAATATTCAGAATTAAAATACCCAAAAAAGCATAGAAATTTTGTGAGTCATATAGTTCATAGTTAAAATCCCAACATACATGTAGTTGGAATGCAAGAAGGAGAGTAACAAAACCTCAAACAGTGCAGTATCGCAGTATTTGGAGAATAGTGAACTAGAACATTCCAAAATGGAGCCATAGATTAAAAAAAAGTCACACACACACGTATAGCAAGTGCTTAATAAATTGAACAGTCTTTACCTTCTATTATACATCATAGTAAAACTGTACAACATAAAACAAAGAGATCTTGAAAGCAGGCAGCATAAGAAGCACATGTTGTAAGGGAGCAACAACAATACTGTCAGTGAACTTTGCACCAGAAACAAAGACTCAGAAGACAGAAGAATGACATCTCCAAAGCGCTGAGAGAAGTCACTGCAGATCTAGAATTTTATAAACAGAAGAAATAATTTGGCTGTGACATCAGAAAAATGGTAGCAAATTAGATACTAGCCTTTGTCCTCTGGCAGAAAAAATCATGGTTTTCACACACAAAATAGCCCTGGGGAACTCAAGAGTACAATTAAGAACTGACAGTACAATTAAGAACTGACAGTACCACAGTGGAGCAACAAGAGAATACATGCACAGAAGGATCGCTAGGGAGAAGGGCTTAGCACTGATGGCTGGAGATGGCTGTGAGTAAGAAGGACAGCCACTGGCCGATCCTGCCAGGGTCCCCCCGCCAGAACCATGGACACCTTGGCTGCTCAGGGTCTCAGTGCCTGGAGCGAGAGCTTCCTTCCCCACTGGGGTAACCCACCGCCTCACATCGAGTAAAAACTCAGTTCCAGACATAGAAACCTAAACACTAAAAATTATGGGAGAAAACAGAAAATAGTCTCTTTGAGACCTCGCAAGAGAAATTTCTTAATATTGTTTCTTAATTCAGATTTCTTAAACAGAAATAACTAGCTTCCCTATAAGGGAAAAAAAGGTAAAAAGTCCTAAGAGAATGAAAAGGAAGCCAGAGTAGAAGAAGCTACTTATATCTGGCAAAGGGTCACAAAGGAGAACATTTAAGGAACTCCTGCAATCCTAGAAAAATGGGTGTAATTCTTGAACATGAATTTCACAAATGAAGAACTCCAAATGGCCAATAAACATCTGAAAAAATGACTTCACTAGTCATTAGAAATGGGTAAATTTTAATGAGAAAAGATGCCATTTTATTCCCTCCAGATAAACAAAAGAAATGTTAAGTATAATATTACTATTACTGGAAGTGTAACTCGGGGCGATCACTTTGGAAAACAGGGATCCCCTGAGCGTGAACCAGCAATTCCACGTTAGCGTGTAAACCAGAGCGAGTCTTCTGTGGATTCCCCGAGCATCATGAAGATTCTTCCCTGCAGCCTAGGATCCAGTAGTCCCAAACTGGGAAAAATTTACTTTCCGTCAGCAATACAAATGAGAAATAAGTGTGGTGTATTCACACAAAGGAATTCTGCACTAAAATGAAAGAAATTGCCACACACACAAAGTGGATGAATGAGACCAGACTGAGGGGAAAAACATACACTCTGATTCTGTTGATAAAATATCCAAAAACATACAAAATCAAACAACATGTGTTTGGGTATAGAAACATGATAAAACTGTCAAAGAAAAACAAGGGAATTATCAGCATTAAATTTATGGTGACAGTTACCTCAGCAGGGATGTACTCCCGGGAGGCATCCAAAGGCAGTGCCGCCATGTTCCCCTTCTTAAGCGGGATGGTGGGATGTGTTTTCTGAATGGTTATCTTCCTATCTTGTTGGTCATAAATACTACTTTCTGTTTAGTAAAATCTGATACAATCCAAACTTGAGGTGTCTCACATACACGTGGATTTCTGGCTTGTGGTAGAAAAAACATGGCCACCTCTACGGATACCCAGCCCTGGACAAGGCGTGCGTTCCAAGAAATGTGCCGTTAGGTCATTTCATCGTTGTATGACATCATGGCGTCATTGTTGACATCACAGCATATAATCAAGTCTCGCGGGTACAGTCCACACACAGCAGGCCATCGGCGGAGGCCTCGGGACCTCCGCCGGGACTGAAACGTCACGAGTGCGGTTTCCTAAGGCGCAGGCCACAGTCCCGCCTGCGTCCCCGGGAGAGGCCTGGAGAGAGGATCTGCTGAGAGGAGGGGCAGCCTGGCGTTCTGTTTACAGAAAACGTGCTCACCACGGCCAGTCAGGCTGCCATAAAAAATTACCAATGATGGGGTTGCCTAAATGACGGAAATTGGTTCTCTCAGTTCTGAGGCTCAAGGCCCAGCCCAGTCGGGAGGTCCGGGTACCGACTCTCCCTGGCTGGCAAGCAGCTGCTTCTTGCTCTGCTCAAGGCCATTCCTCAGTGCCCGCAGGTAGAGTGAGAGGGGGGCGGGGGACTGGAGGACAGAGGACTCTCATCTCACCCCTCCAACAGTGAGGGGGAGCGCCGCTTAACTGTGAGGGCTGCTGCCTCTGAGCCCCCCAGCCTGGCTGTGCCCGCCTCCAGGTCCCCACAGGCTTTCTACCCCCTTGCAGATGCTGCGCCCCCATCTGCAGGCTGAGGAGGGAGCGCGCTGTTCTGTGCAGTTTCTTCTCATGGGCACTTCTGGCTAAGAGAACTGCTCCCCGGGGCCTCGGTGACGTTGGGGTGATGGAGAGTCCACACACGGGCTGGGCGGGGGGGGGGGGGGGGGGGGGGCCCGNGGGGGGGGGGGGGGGGGGGGGGGGGGGGGGGGGAGGCACGGAAGGGGAAAGCTTTTCATTCTACAGCAGAGAAATAAAAATGCTGCCAGAAGCAGAGAGTGGGGAACATAGAGGCAGGATCTAGGAGGATTTGCTTTTGGTCTCAGAATGGGGGTTTCACGGAACATATGGCCAGGGCGCATTTGTAACTTGCAGCAGGCAAAGCCGGGAGCCTCGAACACCAGGGTTTTGGCTGACAGTGTGTGGGGGAGAGGGGGAAAGGGGGGCTGGACTAGGGGCTGAGAGCTCCACAAGGGCTCCCAGATGCAGGTTATCTTGGGGGGAAGGGTGCAGAAGGTTCCACTAGGAAAAGTCTGTGGAGCCTGAACCCATCCTCCAGGCTGCACAGGAGGGTCTCCAAAGAACCACTGCTTCTCCTCAAAGAATAACAGCCCTCCTAGTAATAATGGCCACATTATTACATATTTTTTAAACAACAATAATAAATAATAGCCAGCATCATTAGCTGACTGGGTGCAGGCACTAAGCTAAGTGAATTAGTATCCTCATTTGCAAAATAAGAAAACTGAGGCTTGCTGAGGCCAAGTTCCCATGCTAAGTCCTCAGAGCTGCAAGTGGTGACACTCCCTGCCTGGGACGCTGCCTTGTGTGGGGGGCAGGAGAGAGAGGAGAAGAGTCTAAATTTCCCCCCCATATCCCATCAGTCCTTTGCCCCTAAAGACACAAGATCACAAGGGTTAGAATTCTGGACCAGGAGTTTGACGGGGTAGGACAGGGGCAAGGAACCAGTAAACCAGGAGAGGCTGGGAAGGGGGGCTCTGCAGCAGTGTGTGTGTGTGTGTGTGAGTGTGAGTGTGTGTGCTGTGAGAGTGTGAGTGTGTATATCTCTGTGAGTGTATCTGTGAGTGTGTGGTAAGAGTGTATGTGTGTGTATCTGCGTATGTGTGTATCTGTGTGTGGTGAAAGTGTGTGTGTATGTATCTGTGTGTGAGTGTGTGTGCTGTGAGAGTGCGTGTGAGTGTATGTGTGTGTGAGTGTGTGGTGAGAGTGTATGTGTGTGTATCTGTGTGTGTATCTGTGTGTGCTGTGAGAGTGGGTGTGTATCTGTGTGTGAATGTGAGTGTATGTGTGTCTGCTGTGAGAGTGTGAGTGGGTGTGAGTGGGTGTGTATCTGTGTGTGAATGAGTGTATGTGTGTCTGCTGTGAGAGTGTGTGTGAGTGGGTGTGTATCTGTGTGTGAATGTGAGTGTATGTGTGTCTGCTGTGTGTGTGAGTGTGTGTGAGTATGTCTATACCCAGGTGGTCCTCCGGCTGACGACAGTGTGAGTGTATGTGGAAGACATTACATGCTTGTTGAGTGCTTCCTGGCTCTTGAGGACAAGCAGACATCCCGCTGAAGTCCAATATGGCTTATCCACTCTGCCATCTGTCCCCTTGGGCAAGTCACGTCCTCCTCTCTAGTTCTCAGTTTCTCCTCTTTGAAACTAGACAGTTGGTCTAAGACTCCTTCTAGCTCTGATGGTTGACGCATCTACGATTTCCCTGGAGTGGGGGAGGAGGAGGGCTGGAGATGTCAAAGGTCAGAGGTCAAGCTCCTGGCTGCAGCCTCCAAGGCCTGAGCCAAGGTCAGCCAGCAAGAACAAAGCGAAGGGAGACGAGTCAGGAGCACCACTGAGGACGCCGACCCCACTCCCGGGCTACAGTCACAGGTGCAGGTGGATGGAAAGTTCCTGAATTTCCGACTCCGGGGCAGGCTGTCTGTCTTTGACTCAGCGAGACCAAGAAGTGCAGCAGCTCACCTGCCCTGGGCTCGACAGTCCTGCCAAAGGTCAAGGTAGCCAACCTCCTGCCTCCTTAGCCTCCAATTTCTCCTGCATTTGCTCCCCAAGGAGCGCGCCCAGGCCGCAGAGCTGTGGCCGGGACTCCGCAGTCCACTGGGGACGGTGGCCCTGGAGGCTGGCCCAGCGCCACAGAAGGGGCTCGGCGGTGGCGTGGGCACTGTCACTTAGCCCAGTCAACTTGTAAACGCGGTGACCACCCTGTGGACTTGCTGAGCGTCTGCTGCGTGCGCTGCAGACAAGGCTTCGTCCCGGACCGTCCTGCCCTGCGTGCACCCTGATGGCCACCCCCTGGCTGTGTTCTCACCCGGCGCCCTCCTTCCGTCGGTGCCTCAGAACGTTCCCTAACTGTGACTCACCCTGAATATGAGGGCGCCAAGGCCGCCAGGGTGACCGTGGCAGTTCATGGGCAGCAGCAGGCTTTCATCACAGCGCCTGATAAACAGGAAAGCCCCAAGTGACTTAGCTGCAGATGACACGGTGATGGGTGATGGCACCCCCTCCCCCATCCACCCTGCCCTGGGCCAGTGTACTCCCCCTGGCCATCCCGCCCCTGTGGCAACACTTGGTGGAGCTTGCAGCTGACTCCGAGTTCAGGAATCCAAGAAGTCAGCCCTTGCCTCTGGGCCAGGAAGCATGAGCGCTTCACCAGCCAGCAAAGGAAACAGTTGCTTTCAGAAACCCGATTAAGCCAAGAAAGATGGGGAGCAGGCAACCGGAGACTTAGAAAGCCGGACATGGCCTTCTGAAAGCCGCCCGGTGAGAGGCCGGGCTGCGGAGACCGCTGTGGGGAAGGGCAGGCACTGCGGTCCTGAACTGGTGGGTCCCCGGAGTCCCCACCAAGGCCGCGACGTCCCCATCTACACACCAGAACCACAGGCTCCTGGAGCTGGAGGTTTGCCCTCGGGCCTGCGTGTCCACCCCTGAGGTGGGCCGGGACGTGGAGCCGTGAGCTGGTGAATACAGGGCCGCGTGAACCTCCCATGTCTGCGGGGCCGGGCCTGGCACTTCAGCGACGCAGACACCAGCTGGAGAAAGCACTGGGGCCCAGGGAGCAGGGCCCCTGAACCCCACTCCGGGAGGCTGCCAGCTCTCAGGAAGTGGGGCCCACCTTGGGCTGCCCAGGCTCCCAGGAAGGAGAATGCAGGCAGGCAACATGGCTCAGGGAAGCGCCCCAGACACTGGGTCTGGAGGGCAGAACGCTGCGTTCCCACAGCCCACTCTGCCGGAACACAGCAGATGGGAACACCAGGCGAGCGCATGGTTCCTTGTCTCACAAGGACTCACTGCAGACGGCGAGGAGGGTGGTGAGGAGAGACAGGCTGAGGAGAAGGTCGGGGCGGGGCAGGGACCCAAGCCACGAGGCTGAGCAAGAATTTCCTAAGATCCTTCCAGAGGCCTTCAACAGGTGGCAAGAAAATGCCAAAGCCGGATCAGAATACTGAGTCCGGTTCCCTTATTTATTTTACCTTACTGGGCCCCGAGCCCCTAAGAAGACAGCCTAGCTCGGGGAAGGAACAGAGTGCCGGAGTGTGAACGCGCCACAGAAAAGCTGTGCGAACTGGTGCAAGTGTCTTAACTTCTCTGAGCCTCAGGTTTTGCTCTGTGAAACTGGACAGGCTGTGAGGAGTGAGCGAGGTGGTGTAACTAGCCCACTTAGCAAGGTGGCCAGCACACAGGGGAGGTTCCAGTTCTCAAGGGCACTGAGGGGTTAACGGCAGAGCTGGGTCTAGAACCCAGGCATCCCTATTCTTGACCCAAATAAGTTCCAGCACACACCTCACCCCAGTTGCCTGAGTCAGTCAAGACACGCGTATGATGGGGACCTCCCCGGTGGTGCAAGGGGTGAGGTATGGAGCACCGATGGAGCATTATGGAGCACTATGGAGCATCTGCAGCCACTGCCACACGAATTCGATCCCCGGCCAGGGAGGGGACCCACAGGGCGCAGCAGACCTCTCCTGCCTCGCCCACTGTTCCCCTCAGCAGTGTGTTTCAGTCAGTCTGCCTGTTCTGCTCCCCACTCTGTCTCTGGTGACTCCTCTCACCCCCCCACCTCTGGCCTGCACCCCAGCTCTTGCATGCATAAATAAATAAATCTTAAAAAAAAAAAAGACACTAGTGTGCGCCCATTGGGGCAAGTGGGGGTGGGGCAGAGCCAGGTTGGAAGGGATTTCCTCATGATTCAAACACGGGAATGTATTACCAGGGTTCCATTTTGGGAACTTATTTAAGTGTGTGCCTGGAATGGATTAAAGGCTGGAAGTGAACGAAATGTCATCTCAGTGACCTGTTCAGCCAGCAGATGCTGGAATTCAACTTACCACCACAGGCAGGGCTGGTTCTGTCACCCTCTAAGAAAGGCGGCATGTCCCCCAAAGCAAGGACATGAACACGCACTTATTCATTCAGCAAACATCTACCGAGCACGTGATATGCCCAGAGGAACATGTTTTCTTTTTCTTTCTTTTTTTTAAAGATTTATTTACTTACGCATACAAGAGCTGGGGTACAGGCCAGAGTCCAGGGCGGTGAGAGGATCCACCAGAGACAGAGCGGGGAGCAGAACAGGCAGATCCACTGAAACACACTGCTGAGGGGAGCAGCTGGAGAGGCAGGAGAGGTCTGCTGCGCCCTGTGGGTCCCCTCCCTGGGGGCAGCAGGAATCGAACTCATGCTGCAGTGGCTGCGGTCTGCTTCATAGTGCGTTGCCCAACCCACTGCGCCACCAGGGAGGCCCCGGAACATGTTTTCTAAAGTTTATTTTTCCTATAAGGAAATGAAAGTTCCAGTACGAAGAAGTAAAAGGTCACACGCACAGCCAGCGGCAGGCCAGCAGGCAGTGCCATCTTGGCCCTTCTTGCCCACGCCGCACTGCCTCTCCCATCTCCCAACCAGAGCAGAGTCAATCCCTGCAGGGTTAAGGTCTCCGACCGGTGACACACTGGAGGGTCCCGGGAGCGCTCCCAGCTTGCCCCTTCCCGAAGAGGGTACACGTTACCCTCAGAGGCTGCCTTATGATTCATTCATTCCTGGAGCTGCTGGGCTCTGTCTGGGGACCACCTGCCCCGATAGGACCCCATGGCTCCCTCCCCAGGATCAGTCCCTGCCCAGGTCCCTTCCTGCAGGGTCCTTCCTACTCAGGAGCGCCACCAAGTCCCCATTCTGAGCACACACGAGAGGAGGCAGAGAGAGAATTCAAGCCTGAGAAACAAATGCAGCCCCGCCTGATGGAGAAGGTGCACGCCTCACTGGGGACATGCTCTCTGGGGACATGCTCTCCCCCAAACGCACTTGTGCTCAGAACTGGAGGCGCTCCCAGTCAGGGGGAGACACAGACAGTAGTTAGGTTGATACTAATGGCGCTAAAGCTCGCTGAGTACAGGTAACGTGCCCAGCGTTCACATGGACACGAACTCACTTAATCTTATAAGAACTCCCTGAGATAACAGCACTGCTGGTGGGAATGCAAACTGGTCCCACCACTATGGAAAGCTGTGTGGAGGCTCCTCGGTCTACTAAAAACGGAGCTCCCATATGATGCAGCAACCCCACTCCTAGGAATTTACCCAAAGGACACAAAAACACTAATTCTAAAGGACACCTACACACCTATGTTTATGGTGTCACTTTTCACAATAGGCAAGCTATGGAAATGACCTAAATGCCCAAAAATACATGACTGGATCAAGAAGAGGTGGTATATATACACCATGGAATATTACACAGCAATCAAAAAAGATAAACTCATGCAATTCGCAGCAACGTGGATGGAGCAAAAAGGGATTATGCTCAGTGAAATAAGCCAGAAAGAAAAGGAAAAGTATCAGATGGTTTCACTTATAGGAGGAATATAAAGGAAACAAGTAAGGTATTAAAGAAAAAAATGATTATAATAAATTCAAAGGTAAAATCAAAATCTGAGACATTCCTAGGGAAGGAGGAGTGAAAAAGAACAAAATGGGCGGGAAGAGCACAAGGGACTGGGGTGATGGTGCACGGGTGAATGGGTGATGGAATTTCATGGGGATGAGAAATACACACTGTACAAAAATGAAAAATAAAGTATATTAAAAAAAAAGAACTCCCTGAGATAGTTTCCATTTTTATCTTTATTAACTAGTCGAAAAATGGAGATACCGAGAGGTCCAGCCACTTACACAAGATCCAAAAACTACAGAGCAATGAGGCCTTCCAGGCAGCCGGCTCAAAGGTCTCCCTAGTTAAAGAGAAAAAGCAAGTCCCCGAGGGTGCCCTGCCAGGTCCGGGGTGGGCACGGCTCTGGCCGGAGAAGCCCCTGTGGGCACAGAGCTGCAGACCCAGCCTTCCAAGCAGGGCCCAGGAATGAGGCTCTGGAAGCCCTGGGCAGAAAGCAGCTTCCTAAGACCAAGTGGGGGAAGCCGCAATGAGGGCAATGGAGGTGGGGACCCCAGAGGAAGAAGGCTGGGAGGGCCATTGAGATGGAGCCCCTGAGAAAGGCCAGCGCGCCTGCATGGAGGGAACTGCTACCCCAGACTGGGGCTCAGGAGCCCCCAGAGCCCGCGTGGGGAAACATGCAGTGAGAGACTTTTCAAAGGCGGGATCTTGAGCTC
This sequence comes from Galemys pyrenaicus, assembly GCA_019455555.1. Classification (NCBI taxonomy): domain Eukaryota; kingdom Metazoa; phylum Chordata; class Mammalia; order Eulipotyphla; family Talpidae; genus Galemys; species Galemys pyrenaicus. The sequence goes on along the minus strand of JAGFMF010011641.1, from coordinate 2,790,901 downwards.
CAGGCCTTGGGTGACCCTGGGTGGGGGCTTGGAGAAGGGGCAAGCAGTATGTCATCAGCTCAGCCATGCAGCCCCCCTCCCCTGCCCAACAGGGGGCTCTCAGCACCTCTCTTGTTTTTTAAAAAAAGTATTGTATCTATATTTTACATTATTTTTCATTTTTGTACAATGCGTATTTCTCATCCCCGTGAAATCCCCATCACCATTCACCCGTGCACCATCACACAGTCAGTCCCTTGTGCTCTTCCCGCCATCTTGTTCCTTCTCCCTCCTGCTCCCCTCGGGAAGGTCTCAGGTTTATAGTTGTCTGTTGATTTTGGTTTTTAATTTATTGTAATTACTTTTTTTCCCCTCTTAGTCCCTTATTTGTTTCCTCTCCATTCCGCACCCACCTCAGATGCCCTTGCTGCTGCACTGTCAGATAACATTGACAATGAACCAGGCTTTGGCGTGAGACAGAGCTGAATTCTGGTCCCAGTTTTACAACTTACCAGCTGCCTACTCTCTCTGAGTTCTGGGCCCCGTCTGCAGAACGGTGAGGCACTGATTATCCAATGGAATTACTGCAGGGTTTAAATGAGTTACAGTTTATTTAGCACTTAGCCAGGGCCTGGCAGAAAGGACTCAATAAGTAATGATGCATGGGCTTTCTAGTTTAATTTCCAAAGATTTGGGGATTTTCTAGAGTTTTCTGTCAGTGATATCTAATTCAGGTTGGAGCATATGCTCTTTATTATCAATATGTTGGATTTATTGAGACTCATTTTGTGATCCAGCATCTGATCTATTTAGGGGAATGTTCCTTGTGTGCTGCTGTTTTGTAGACCAGCCTATAAATGTCAATTGGAAAAACTGATAGTTGTTTCAGTCTTCTATTTCCACATTGATTTTAATCTACTCATTCTTTGAATTACTGGGAGTATTTTTTAAATCTCTAGCTAAAATTTTGGGCTTGTCTATTTCTCTCCTTGACCTTGTCAGTTTCTGTTTCATTTATTTTGAAGGTCTGTTGTTATGAGATGCACATGTTTTTAAGATGAATGTGTTTTGTTGGTGAATTGACCCCTTTATATTCTGTAATGTCTCTCTTTGTCTCTTAGAATATTTCCTGTTCTGAAATTATTTCTTCTGATAGTGATAGAACCACTTCAGATTTCTTATGATTAGTGTTTTCATGGTGTATATAAATTTAGGTCATTTTACTCTCAACCTATCTGTGTCTGTGTTCAAGTTTCTTATAGTCTAGAGTTGGATCTCACTTTTCTATTCAGCTATGTATTTAATGCAGCTACTGCAATGGCTTTGTAAATCTACTACCTTACTCATTGTTTTCAACGTGTCCTATCTGCTCTTCTCCCCCTTTGCCTCCTTTCCTGTCTTCTTCTAGAGGAACAGTATTTTTTTAATATTCCAGTTTACCTCTGGTACTGACTTATTACCTACAGCTTGAAGTTTGTCTGTTTTTTAATAGTTGCTTTAGTGTTAACAATAGTAACCTTTAATTTATCACAGTCCACCCTCAAATATTATATACTTCATACAAAAGTGAAGACTCTTACAGCAATATATTCTATTTCCTACCTCCCATTCTCTGGACTATTACTGCTTGGCATTTTATTTTTATATTATAAATGCTACAACCCAGTCTTATTATTTTGATTTTAAATAGGTAATTATCTTTTTTAAAAAATGTTTATATTATAAACATTTGTATTATAACTTTGTATTATAACTCCTTCAGTGTTTATTATAGTGACTATTTCCTGGTGATAAATTTTGCCAGTTTGTTTGAAAATAGTCTTTATTTCACCTTTATTCTTTTTTTTTTTTAAGATTTATTTATTTATGCGTACAAGCACTGGGGTACAGGCCAGAGTCATGGGAAGTGAGAGGAGTCACCAGAGACAGCAGGGAACAGAACAGGCAGATGGACTGAAACACACTGCTGAGGGGAGGAGCGGGCGAGGCAGGAGAGGGCTGCTGCGCCACGTGGGTCCCCTCCCTGGCCGGCAGCAGGGATCGAACTCATGCTGCAGTGGCTGCGGTTTGCTTCATAGTGCGATGCTTCACCCACTGCGCCACCAGGGAGGCCCTCTCTCTTTTTTTAAAGATTTATTTATTTATGCGTACAAGAACTGGGGTACAGGTCAGAGGTGTGGGGGGTGAGAGGATCCACCAGAGACAGAGTAGGGAGCAGAACAGGTGGACTGACTGAAACACACTGCTGAGGGGAGCAGCGGGAGGCAGGAGAGGTCTGCTGCGCCATGTGGGTCCCCCACCTGGCCGGCAGCAGGGATCGAACTCGTGCTGCAGTGGCTGCGGTTTGCTTCATAGTGCGATGCTTCACCCACTGCGCCACCAGGGAGGCCCTATTTCACCTTTATTCTTAAAAGATATTTTCCTTGGGTAAGGAAGTCATGGTTGACATATTTTCTTTTCTTTTTGCACATTAAAGACGTTCTGTTATCTTCTGGCCTTCAGAGAATCTGCAATAAATAGCAGTGGTTCTTGTCTTTGTCCCTCTACACATACCGTGCCTCTTTGACTCTGCTTTAAACTTTCCTCTATGTCACTGGTTTTCAGAATTTGATTAGGACATGCCTTGATGTGGTTTTGTGTGTACTCTTTCTGGGACTTATTAAATGACTTAGACCCACGAGCTTATAGATTTCATCCAATTTGGAAGATTTATAACCATAATTTCTTCTAGTATTTTTATGAATCAATGTAATTTGATTTAATATTGTCCCAAAATAGGTTCCCTTTATGAATATATGTGTGTGGGTAATATTTGTGTTTCATTTTGCATTGTTTCTATTACTTTATATTTTTTCTGCAGTGTCTAATCTGTCATTACTCTATTATAAACTAAATGTTTGTGTCCTCCCAAATCTATATGTTAAAGCCCTAACCCAACGCAATGGGATTTGGAGATGGGGTTTGGGGAGGTAATTAAGTCATGAAAGTGGGGGTCGGGTTTCAAGGGATTAGTACCCTTATCAGAAGAGATAACAGAGTGATCTCTCTCCTCCATACTCATGGTGGGCACACAATCAGAAGACTGTCATCAGTGACCCAGGGAGAGAGCTCCCTCCAGAACTCAACCATGCTGGCACCCTGACCATGCTCAGCTTCCAGAACTGTTAGGAAAATAAATTTCTGTTGTTTAAGTCATCCAGCCTATGGCATTTTGTTATGCCAGCCAAAGAAGACTAATACATAATCTTATTCGGTGAAATGTCATTTTAAAAAAATCTTCCATTTCTCTGTTATGCTCATGTTTTTCTTCAAATCCTTAAGAATATTTACCGTATTTACAGTAGTTCTTTTAATGGCCCTGCCTGCTAATTAAATCATCCTTATCATTTCTGGGTCTATTTCAACTGACTTATTTTTCTCCTGATTTTAGATCATCTTTTTTAACTTCTTTTACTTCCTATTATTTTTTTTACTGGATGCCCGACATTGTGAATTTTCCATAACTGAGTGGTGAATTTTTGTCATATTCCCCTGTAGAGCATTGGGCTTTGTTCTGGCAGGCAATTAAATGAGTTTGGTCCTTTTGAGGCTTGTTTTTAAACTTTTAAAAGGTAGATCGAGAGTGGTTTTTATTTTACTACTAATGGCAGTATGGAGTTACTACTAAGGTGTGACTCTGTAAGGTATGTTGAGCGTCTTTCTGGGGTACAGGCCAGAATAACAGGAGGTGAGAGGATCCACCAGAGACAGAGTGGGAAGCAGAACAGGAAGATAGTCTGACATACACTGCTGAGGGGAGCAGTGGGCGAGGCAGGAGAGGTCTGCTGCACCAGGTGGGCCCCCTCCCTGGCTGGAGATCGAACTCACACTGCAGTGCAGTGGACGCTTCACAGTGTGGCGCTCAACCCGCTGCGCCACCAGGGAGGCCCATGTTGAATGTCCTTAATGAGCCTCTCATCTGGCTGGTCAGAACTCAAGTAATCCCTGTGCCTGTGTGGGCCTGGGAGTTGGAGAGAAGGAGAGGGGGCGGGAACTACAGGTCTTTTTGAATGACTGGATGTAAAATGGTAAGAGACGGAGAGGAATTCCTGAGTGAATAGAGGCATCATCCCACAGAAGGGGACACTGGCATGGCGTGAGAGGGTGAATGGATCCCCTATCAGACAAATTTAACCTTAGGAAACTGCAAGACAAGTAAGTGGCGAATTCTCTCATTCCCTCGGCTATGTGATCTGCAGCTCTAGAAAGAGACCGACGCTGGAGTGGGAGTCATCAAGACTTAACAGTTAGGAGGATCTAACATTTACTGTGTATTTATGCACGTGCCAGTTGGAACCCAGGTGGGGAACCAACAGCAGAAAATCCCTCTTAAGGGTAACCAGAGAAGAAACTCATAAAGAAGAAGAGGAGAGAGAAGAAAAGAGAAAAAAAGGAAGATAATGAGGAGACTAAAAGATGGAGAAGTCATGTATGCCGAGGGAGCAGAATTTCAAGGCGGACACGCCAGCATTGGAACGGCATAGACCAGTAGAGTAAGATTGAAACCGAGAAACATCCCCTGGTGTTGGCATCCGGTGCCCTTGGGGAGACTCGTGTCAGTGTTCCAGGGAAGGTGGGATGTTCCAGGGAAGGTTCCAGGGGAGTGGAAAGAAAAGTATAAACTTCTCCTTCCAGAAACTTGATGGGGAAGGAAAGTGAGTGGCAGTCAAAGCTACGGGGATCCATGAAAAAAGGAGCATTTAATTTTTTTGAGGGGAGAGACTTCAGCCAGTTTATGAGACCAGGGGAAAGGCCAGCCGAGAGGGAGAAGTTAAAGATCCTTGAAAGAAAAAGGGAGGTTGAAAAGAAGATCTCAGAGACCAGGATAACAGAAGCTACAACAGAGCATCAGCATGCTCCAGGGCCCTCAGTTGATAGGTGGCAAAATGCTTACAGTCCACAGGGGGTGGCTCATCAACCCCATTTGAAAGATAAAAAATGAAGCCCAGTGAGGGGAGAGATCACCTCAAACCACACAGCTCCCATCCCCACACCCAGGCACTGACCCTGGAAGCTCCCTCGGGGAACCACCTAGAACCGTGGCCAGCCCCACAGGAGCTTGGGAAAGTTGTCTGTTGAGCTCCAGAGAGGGGAATGCAGGGAGGGTCCCATGGCACATTCTGGGCAGGGGTGGCTTCGGGGAGAGGGGCTGGGAAGGAAAAGACAGAGCCAGGAGAAAAGCGAAGGCATCTCCACCCAGGCAGCAGCTGCTCCCAAATATGTCACAACTTGTCAAAGAGGCAGAAATAGAAGCTGTCCAGGGAGTGGAAGGGGGTGGGGTGGCGGGCGAGGGCTTCTGAACCCTCAGGGAGGGCAGCATGGGGCAGCTAGGAGGGGAAGGGGGCAGCGGGGGCTGGTCCAGAGGGGAGCACAGCAGACCCAGGCCAGGTTGGGGGGGCGCTGACTCCGGTCCAGAGCACCATCTTGCTGCCTCCCAGCGAGAGGTGCAGGAGCAGCATGGAGATGGGGAAGGACGAAGCAGCCGAGGAAACCCGCCCTCTCTGGTCCTGTAGTGTGTTCTGCGGGGCTGGTTCAGCCAGGACTCAGAGCAGCACCCCGAACCCCACGAGAACGTCCTCCAGACCCACACCCTGCGCCTGAGAGAGGAGGTCACCTCTCTGAGGGCCACTTGGGTCATTCGGTCAGGCGTCTTGATTTATAAGCAGGGGGACTGAGAACCGGAGAGGGGAAGCGGCGGGGAGTGTGTGACTCCTTACCCAGGCTTCCCTCTGCCCCTGCCCTTAACTTCCCGACAGTGTCTGAACCAGGAGCTGAAGGCCAGCTCTCGGGGTAGGGGCAGAGACTCCTCCTAAGAAACCCTCATTCCAATTTTCAAAGCCCCCATTTCATGCCTCCACATACTCTGCTGAGCCCTGGTCTGGTTATTTTTAAAACTAGCTCTGGGTCCCATAACCCCCATGCCCCAGGGACACACCCCTTCCGCCCCCAGGCCCACACCTTCCCCACCCCAAGGCTGAGATTCCTGATGAATGAGCCCGGCTCTGAGCTCCAGATTCCAGGCAGGGACGGATTTCCCAGTGGTCATCCGATGCTCGTCCTCAGTGGAAACAACGCGCGGCCTCCGGAGGCCCAGGCCCCCCCACCCCCCACTCCCAACCCTGTCTTCCTCTGCTTCCAGCCTCTCTCGTCTCAGCCCCAGCCTGCCCCGTGCTCCAGCATCTCGAGCCTTGGCCTTTCGTGGGCCCGTCACGACTCTCCCCCAGGTCTCCCGAGCCTGGAGCACCTCTGCTTGCCTCGCTCTCTTCCTGCCTGTGACCCCAGGCCCACATGGACCCCAGCGTGCCCTCTTCACCTGAGGCTTCAGGGAGGGCATGGGGGCGCCTGGACTCAGCCTTGAGGCCTAACCTCAGACAGCCCAGGTGCTGACAGCTTAGCCCTCTGGCACTGAACACTTCTCTGGGCCTTGGTTTGCCTGCCCATAGGAGGAGGAGGAAGCGAACTAACTAGCTCGCCCTATGACTAACGCCCACTCTGACATTCTAGGATTCTACTAACTCTGCTGCAACGCTACTGGCCCCCCGAAAGTCATGCTGGCGTGGATATGCCATGTCCATGCACCCGGTCCTACTGAAGCACGTGTGTTCCTGCCACCCAGCTCCCACCTAGTTCTCACCGTGATGTCAAGAGACCCAACCTAGCGAAACAAAAGGTGGGGAGAAGCCAGAGGTTCCCAATTTTCCAGATCCTTCTCCTTGCTCTTCTCCGGGCACGTAAGACTGGGACGGGAAGCTGGCTCTGATGTTAGCTGAGCCACCGGACACCCCAGACCAGCCTGCCTGGGGCGCAGCAGGACTGGAGGATGCTGGGAGTCAGAGAGCTGGCCTGGGAGCACAGCAGCGGGGAAAGGAAGGAGCTGGGACAGGTGAGGAGCATTTCTGAGGGGTCTGAAATTCAACCACCACCATGCAAATAACATCGGCCGGCATGCAAATAGACGTGTCAAGCTGAAACAGCAATGGGGGTGCAGATGGACTGGCTGGGAGCTGGGGGTAGAATACGGGGTGGGGGGACATGACACAGGCCTCCTCTGGAGGGAGCAGGGTTCCTGGGGGAGGCTGCTGGGGGAGGCTGCTGGGGCAGGGGCTCTGTGCCCAAGCCAGTGGGTAGGCTCGGGCCGGACACCCCGCTGTCAGGTCAGGCTGAGGGTAGCCTCTGGTGGAGCAGCACAAAAGCTGCCTGTGCTGGGCACCAGCGTGTGCCCACCCGCCAGAAGGCAGCGCGTGTGCGGGGGAGGAAGGCCAGAGCTAGCTGTGGCCCCTCCCAGCTCAGCACTCAGAAGGAGCCAGGTGGGGAAAGGGCCGGTCCCCTCCGCCCCCCTGTGGGCATTTTGAGAGGTCAGAAGCCCCCGGGCCACTGTCTCGTCTCAGTCCCAGGAGGGCCTATGCCTGCAGCTGGACCCTGCGGTGGTCCCAGGGCACTCAGACAACCGTGTCCATGGAAACCAGGCCCACGAGGTCAGCCGCCTCGCAGTGGTCAGGGCGGACACCGCACAGACACGGGGCGAGCTCGCGCCCTGGGGCAGGGGCTGCTCGGCCCCCGCTCGGGCCCAGGACGGGGTGTGTGAGCTGAGTGGGCAGAGCCAGAGGGCGCCCAGGACAGCCCCGCTCTGCCTTCCCCCACCTGCTCACACTCCACCTTGCTGCGATGCGGCTGCCCACACTCCCTCCCTCCCCGAGTGCATCATGAGCTCAGCAGCAGGCCGCCACGGCGTGCAGCCATGAGCCACACGTGGGGGCCGCCCCTGCCCTCCTGCTGTTCTCGGCCAGCAGTGGAGTAGGCAAGGAGGGGGCAGCAGGAGACAGCCTGAGTCTGGGCCCGCGGGAGAGAGGGCGAGGCCAGGCAAGGACAGGACTCACGGGCTGTCTCCACATGCCAGGTGACCTGTAGTGAACACCGCAGCCAGTCCCGGCAACACGCTTGCACACACATGTGCACACACATGCAGCCCGGCTGCGCCTGAACCTCCCGCCAACCACATGGAAACGATCCCACAGGAAGTCCAGCTCTCCCGCAGCCTCCTGCAGGGAATGTAGGCATGACTGACGTTTGCAGGTCAGGCAGATGGGGGCCCCCAGGGACAAAAGATGCAATGTCTGGGGGGCAGCAGCTTCAACGTTGCTTTTCTCAGAACGCACAGGGTTAGAGTGTAAACAGGCGAGGTGCCCCCCCCATTTTCTTTTCCCTTCTATGCTACACTGCCCCTCAGCCCAGCTGGTCAGGGTCAGAGCAAGGTCAGCACCCAGAACCCCGTGGCGCTGCCATCACACGAGGAAGGCCAAGTGCGCCCCTTCAACATGCTTAGGGCTCTTTCTTCATCCGGCGGTGCCCCCTCCCATGTCTGTTTTCACCCCAAGAGAGGCCAGGATTTCCTGCTTCTCGCTGTGGACGGGAGAAGGAAAGCCAGGCCCGTCAAGTTCCATTAGAATCTCGGCCCCCGCAGAAGCCTCCCCAAGTGCCCAGCCCAGCCCGTCTCGCCCCCAATGAGAGCGTGCGGCAGCCGTGCAGCTGTCCGACGGCGGGTCAGACGTAGTCCGAGGGCCCAATGGAAAAGACAGACCCAAGGGGAAAAGATGGAGGGAGCAGCTGGAATCCAAAATCCTGTGGCCAGAGCTTCCGTCCATGGCAGGCGGCCTTGTGAGGACAGCAGGGGCGGGACAAAGAGCCCTGGAAGGAGGCTCAGCATGTGGGGTTGGGTAGAGCTGGGTGACTGTCAGGGGCACCGGATGGCAGGTGCTGGGGACAGCCCGGGCACCTGTGCAGGCCTGCGCCCCTAGAACTGGGCCTGGCTCGCTGCGGCGGGAGGCCTGGTCCCTGCAGCCCCGAGGCCTCTGAGCAGAGGCAGCCACTGGCTGAAAGGGCTGAAAGGTCGCAGCCCACCTTCACCTGACGTGAGCCCTGGCGCCACACGTAAAGCTGAGCGCTCAGGCAGAAGACTCGAGCAGCACGGCAGGCCCGAGCAGGCGGACTGCGCGGAGTTTGAGGAACTAGGCCTTCGCGCCCTCCCACCCCCCAGTGAGGACGCAGGAGAACCCTGGTGTCCAGGAAACAGGGTTGCGAAGGCAAGAAGACAGATAGACGATCCAGAGCGAGAAAGCGGGGAGACGGGGCCTAAGAGACCTCGACCTTGCCACCGTGCGAAGGGTGACGACGTGTAGGATTTAAGTTCTGACCCCTGGAAATTTCCACTGAACCCCGCGAAAAAGAAAAACAAGACCCCCAAACGCCTCTTGCCTCAGTGTACGCCCAGTCACGAGATCGAAGCTGAGCCCCTTCGCCCCTTTCAGTCTGAGCCTCCTTACCACTGGCCACTGGGCACCTGCCGTGCCCAGGCTGGAGGGAGACCCACCCTTTGGGAGGGGAGTCTCAGAGTCTCATAGAATTAATGCAGTCAAGGTCAAGGCGCCTTCAGGAAGCAGGGGGTGGATGGACTGACCCCTTCCCACCCCCTAGCCTACACCCACCCTCTGGGCCCCTCCTCCTCCTCACCCCACTTCTGGACGAGCAAAGGGAGGGCAGGCTGGCGGCCAGTGCCAGGCCCTGGGAGGAGTAATTGAAGGGAGCAGATGAGAAGAGAATGTGCATCCTCCCCCACCTCCCCTGCCCCCCAGGGGCTGCTGAGAAATGAAAACTAATCAAATTACAGCCCACGGCCTCCCTGCCCTGCACGGGAGCCTGCCCAGGCCGGGGCAGGCGGCCGGGTGGGGCGGGGGCCGGGGGAGAGGGAAGGGGAGTCGCATCTAATCCACTGTAAACGTCTTGATGTGCAGCAACAGCTTAGAGGGGCTCAGGTTTCCGAGCTTGGCTATATTTATCTCTGGTTCCATGCCAGCGGGGAGGGTTTAAATGGCACCCAGCAGTTGGCGTGAGGGGCTACAGGAGCTTGGGGGCTGGTGGCAGGAACAAGCCTTTTCCGACCCTATGGAGCTGTACGAGACATCCCCCTACTTCTACCAGGAGCCCCACTTCTATGACGGGGAGAACTACCTGCCGGTCCACCTCCAGGGCTTCGAGCCGCCGGGCTACGAGCGGACTGAGCTCAGCCTGAGCCCCGAGGCCCGAGGGCCCCTTGAGGACAAGGGGCTGGGGACCCCGGAGCACTGCCCGGGCCAGTGCCTGCCGTGGGCGTGCAAGGTGTGCAAGAGGAAGTCGGTGTCCGTGGACCGGCGGCGGGCGGCCACGCTGAGGGAGAAGCGCAGGCTGAAGAAGGTGAACGAGGCCTTCGAGGCGCTGAAGCGGAGCACCCTGCTCAACCCCAACCAGCGGCTGCCCAAGGTGGAGATCCTGCGCAGCGCCATCCAGTACATCGAGCGCCTGCAGGCGCTGCTCAGCTCGCTCAACCAGGAGGAGCGTGACCTCCGCTACCGGGGCGGGGGCGGGCCCCAGCCGGGGGTAAGTGGCCACCCACCACCTGCCCGGCCTGGGACACGGGCCCCCGGGCCGCCGCCAGACCCCGGGCGGGCTCCCTCGGAGCAGGTGCCGGGCCGGGCCGCAGCGGCTGGGCTGCCCAGCTGACCTCCTGGGTCCCTTCCAGACCAGACCAAGGCCGCAGGGAGGGGAAGCAGGGGGGCCGAGGCGGCGCAGGCCTGCGGGGGACTCGGGGGGCCGTGTGGCGTCAGCGGGGTGCACTGAGGCTTCATCTCAGGACCTGGATCTCTGTCCCCCACCCCAACCCATCCTGGCTGTGGCCAAGCAGAGAGAAAGCCCACTCAGCTCGCTCGTGAAGTCACCCAGGTTGGGCCGGACACGCTGCTCCTTACCTTGGCTCAGGGAAATCGTGGTAAACAGAGGAACCACAGAGACTCCTTTGAAAGGGGCAGCCAGTGAGGGCAGAGCCACCTCCCAGGATGGGGGCCAGGAGGCAGGGGATCCGTCCGTGGCCAGATGGGGCACGCGGGAGCGGACTGTCAAGATGAGGGGCCCCAAGGTGGCCAGGGCTGCAGGGCTACTGTCACCTGCAGGTCACCCACCGACCCACCATGGGTGCTTCTGCCCATTGGGATGGGACAGAGAGACAGCACTAAGAGCGGCTGAGCCCTGACCTTGGGCCTTGGCCTTGTCTTGCAGGTGCCCAGTGAATGCAGCTCTCACAGCGCCTCCTGCAGTCCAGAGTGGGGCAGTGCACTGGAGTTCGGCCCCAACCCTGCGGGTAAGTGGAGCTGGACTTTGAGTCCAGCCTCTTGGCTCCTCTCTGCCCATTTCTGCCCTCTTACCTTACTTCCTGTTCCAGTTCTGCAGGCTTTCTGGGGGCTTGGCCAGCTGAGGCGTGGTCTAGCTCTCTTCCAGCTCCCAGGCTGGCGTCTGGTGCTGACCCCCCTCCCCCAGGAGAAGGTGCCTGCCGCCCAGGGGGTCCCTGGGAATTGCTGAGTCAGAGCTGCAAAACTGGGCCAGCAAAGGGCGGTTGGGTGTCTGAGGGCGCACCCTCTCGGGATGGCTGCTTCCAGATCCTAAGCCGCTAGGGGAGCACACGCACACGCACACGCACGCGCACGTGCAGGGCATTGGGAAAGGCAGGCGCTGGGGAGTAGGACTCTTGAGGTTTGCTCATCCAGCCGTCTCGGAAAACCAATTCTATCCCCAAGGCCTCAGCCCCATCCTGGTCTCCAGACCCGTCACTGCCCAGGTAACGGTCTCCCCCTCCTGCCTCTAGATCACCTGCTCGCAGCTGACCCTTCCGACGCGCACAACCTGCACTCCCTCACGTCCATCGTGGACAGCATCACGGTGGAGGATGTCTCCGTGGCCTTCCCGGATGAAACCATGCCCAACTGAGATGGTCCGCCCGGCCGGGCGCCCACGAGAGCCCCGCGCGCGCGGACGCCACCACTCCGGGAGGCTCCGCAGCCAGGCTGCGTGCCCAGAAGCCCGCTCGCTGCCAAGCCAGACCATCCCCCGCCTGTCTCATCTCTAGAAAGCCGACCTACCGCGCAGAGCGGTGATGTTCTCACTTAGCTGACTCCCGCCAGGGAAGCAGAGGGGGTGCTGTTTCCAGGGAGATAAAGCAGGGGGCCAGAGCGCCCCTCTTGCCTGCCTCTGGCTCCCTGGTCCAGGGGCAAACTCAGGACTCCCCTTTGACCCCAAGGCAGCCTTGGCCTCCAGCCCCACCCGCAGCAGAAAGTCTGAGCGAGGAGACAGTGCCCTGCCCGGTCAGCCGCGGGCAGCCCCTGTTCTTGTCTCTTCTGGTGCCAGCGGCCGGGCTGGGCCTGCCCTGAACCCAGAAAGAAGAAGGGGAGAGGAACCCTGTTCCCAAGTCCCTGGGGGCCAAGCTTTCTGCAGTGAATATTGGGAACCTTCCAGTGCCTTTATGTTGTGTTTGTTTTGTGTGTTGTTTGTAAAGCTGCCATCTGACCAAGGTCTCCTGCGCTGAATTGGCCAGGGACAGGCAGGGGGGGCGGGGGCGGGGCTCTTGGGGTGATTTCTTTTGTTAACTAAGCATAGTGTGGTTTTGCCATTGTTTTGTAACTCTTTTGCTAACTTATTTGGATTTCTTTTTTAAAAAATGAATAAAGACTGGGTGCTAGAAGCGTGTCCTTGGTGATGCAGAGGTGGCCTCCCCCGGCGGCCCCCCCCCTCCCCTTTCAGCGGTCTAGACACACCCAGGGGCGGGGCTTCCGCGGGCTGCGGGGGCGGGGCCCAAGGCGGTGGGGGCGGGGCCCAAGGCGGTGGGGGCACCATCCTGCCGAGTCCCTGGGTGTGGGTCCCTTCTGTTTCCACCACGACAAAGGAAAGCACTTCTGGGTGCCCAGCCTGGGTGAGGGCCAGATGCCACAGAAATCCTGTGGTGCTAGAGGAGGCCCTATGAGAATTCCGTGACACTTACGTCAGACACTGTTCAGCTTGTGGGGCTCCATCAGATACCCCAAAGGCCCCCCAGCCCCCTCCCTTCCAATCAACAGAGCAGCCTCGGAGCTAGCCTCAGCCCCCAGCCCGCACGCTGGAAATTGTGGGTTTCCTCTTCCTAATCCCTGCCTCCCCTCCGGGGTCAGGAGCCACGTGGGGAAGTGGGGCGATTAAATAGGGGTGACTGGGGTCAGACATCACAACTCCCTTGCCAGCTAGCATGTCCCCCACCACACCCCCCTCCTCAGGCAGAGGGGGCTCTGGCACCTGTCTCCCTCCTAGAGGAGGCGGCTGGAGGAGAAGCTGGTTCCGTGCTTGTGGGACGCTCTTCCCGAAAAACAGGCTTGCTGCCCGAGAAGCCGGGCGCAGAATTAGAACAACGAAAGTTGGAGGTTTGGGGGTACAGAAGGGTTAGCTGGGAAGTCTCTGGAGCTAGAATTTGAATGGAACACAAACATCTGCTGAAAAACTATTCATTCCAATGCTTTGGGCTACTTTGTGGCCAATTAAAAATTTCAGCATCATCACAGGAGCCGGGGATTCAGAGCGTGGTATATCCCAGTTACCACTCAGTTCTTGGGGCCTTGATGAGGGACTCGACCCAGTTTTACCAGCCAGGCCTCGGGCCCTGGGCTCACCGTCCCCTTGCCCTGGGCTTGCCCTGGGTGTGCCCTGGGTGCAACTGGGGTGTCACCCTTGCCCCTGGCCTCCTGATCTGCTCCTGGACAGGGGGGTCCTCGTTCTGCCCCAAGCATGTCCAGAAGTTCTGCCTGAGGAAGAGCAGCAGCAAGCGTGAGCACAGCTTCCAGAACAGGATGAGGGTGCAGAAGGAGGGTCTCCCCAGGGCCTCTTTGTCTCCCCAGGGCCTCTTTGTCCCAAACAACCAGCCAGAGCTGCTCTCTTGGGAATCACACATTGGCCTGTTGGTGGGAGTGTTGTTTTTTTTTTTAAAAAAAAAAGATTTATTTATTAATTCATACTAAGAACTGGGGTACAGGCCAGAAGAGCCGGGGTGGGGGGTGAGAGGATTCACCAGAGACAGAGTGGGGAGCAGAACAGGTAGATCTACTGAAATACACTGCTGAGGGGAGCAGTGGGCAAGGCAGGAGAGGTCTGCCGCACCATGTGGGTCATCTCTCTGGCCGGCGGCAGGGATTGAACTCTGCTGCAGTGGCTGTGGTTTGCTTCATAGGTTTGCTTCATAGTGCGTTTCTTAACCCACCGCGCCACCAGGGGAGGGCCCTGTTTGTGGGAATTTTATCTTGAGTTTGTTTTGCCTTCATGAAGGGCTCGGCAGGAACACCCCTGTCATTTCCACAACTCTCAGCTCTCTGACTCGCGACCCCAAACCAGGTTGCAATCCCTTGGCTCTCGAATCTACCTTTATTCCCTCGTGAGCCACTGAAAAGACTGAACTACGCACTCGAGGGAGGTGTCTCCTCAAGCTCATTTCCCTGCCCCATGCCAGGCCACTCTCACACCCCTTCTTGTCTCTTCCCCTTCCCCTGGCTTCCTCCTTCCTGGGCTCCTCTCTACTCAGGAGCTTAGGCTCTGGGATATATTTTTTTCCCTTTATTTATATATATTTGATATCCCCATATATAGTTGTATCCCCATGGATTTCCCACCACCATGTCACCAGTGCACCATCACCTCAATCCCTTGTGCTCTCTGAGATATATTTTTCAGGGCTAGTCCTCTTACGTTGTGACGTCAATTGGAAACTGAGGTTGATACTCATGGTAAAAATGAACAGTCCCGGGCCTCCCTGGTGGCGCAGTGGGTTGGGCAACGCACTATGAGGCAAACAGCAGCCACCGCAGCACGAGTTCGATCCCTGCTGCCGGCCGGGGGTGGGGGGGACCCACATGGTGCGGCAGACCTCTCCTGCTGTGCCCGCTGCTCCCCTCAGCAGTGTGCTTCTGTTGATCTGCCTGTTCTGTTCCCCGCTCTCTGTGGTGAATCCTCTCACCTCCCCACCTCTGGCCTGTACCCCAGTGCTTGTATGCATAAATAAATAAATCTTTAAAAAAAAAAAAAATGAACAGTCCCCAGCAATATCCATTAGAGTCAACAGCTGCCAACCTTTGTCAGGTGTGGCCACGGTTCTACAGATTTCTTTTTCTCTCTCGTTAAGTCCCTAAGCCTCCAACCAGAGATAAACAATTTGCTGGAATTTCACAGGCTTGAATGACAAATTTTGCCAGGCAGGCACCTAGTCTCATTCACTATTCCCACAGAACAAACAACTGTCGCCAAGGCACAGAGATGTTCTTAAATTAACAAATGCTTAACCTTCCCAACTGAATTACACATTAAAATTCCAATTAGTGAATAATAAGTGGAATTTCTTTAGGGAAATTAGCTTAAATTTGGTCTCCTTTGGAAGCACCTACAATAAATCAAACTGGGTTAATCAAATGGTGCCTAATAATAGACTTTTGGGAATCCGCTAGAATGAAAAGCATTACTTGAAACTGACAGTTGTCAGTGTGTAAACAGGAACTCAGTAAGAGTTTTTAGATAATTACTGTGAATTGCAGAATGCCTATTTGTTGCCCTCCAATAAACACTCAAGATATCTGACTTCTCAAAGTAATCTCTGTTGCATATGGGAAAACCTTTTTCAGTGCTACAGGCAAAGCAGGTGGTTGGCGGACTGGAGCAGGGGAGGGGGGGTCTGGGGGGAGGGGCCCTCAGCTCAGGTATGTTTCACGGATAATACACCACAGCCAACACCGCCGCTCCCTGCACTCGTCTGAATCCCTAGCTCTGGGCTCCAGAAGACAGCGGGAAAGGCTGGAAGTAAGGATGAGAATGGAAGCTCTGGGCCGTGTGGGGGTGTCAGCTATGGAGGCACTGCCCAGGCCCTAGTGGGAACCTCAGATCGCTACCTCGCTTCGATTCAGCTGTGCCTCCCCATCCTTCCTTAGGCATGGGCAGCCTGACCAAATGAAAGCCGATTTCTCTAAAGATCTCTGCCTCACTCTGCCTGGAACATTCCTGCAGGAGCCAGAGGCAAGGACTGTAGGAAAGAAAGCAAGACAGTCCTTGCTCTTCTGCCGACCGAAACACCACGGTGGGGTCTCAGCTCAAGCTCGATACGGCCGAGATAGTATCTCATTTCCAGACAAGCCTGCCGCTCCACTCCCCACACCAGTGGTCGTCACCGCTCAGGAATCTGAGGGTTCCTGCAGCCAGCTGGCCACTAAGGCTGGCCATGAAGACCGAAGGGAGGGCACCCCCAGAGGCGTGTGGAGACTAGGCCAGCACCCTCCTGCGTCCAGGCGCCTTGCCCTCCACCCAGCCCCTCCTCTTCCATCCTTGTCCCGAGCGGTGAAGGCTGTGTGGTGCCCTCTGAGGCCTGTGAAGATCACGCCAGCCAAGCGCGCATGCACGGCACAGACGCTGGACTTTGGGGAAGGGAGCCAGGGAGGCCTCGCCAAGATGCAGGGGTGAGAGAGCACTTAAAAGAGAAGCAACATCTGCTGAGCACGCCTGGCGCTGGGCAGAACACACGTCGTCGTTAAGGACAAGGCACTGACGTGGGTGTGAGGACCACATCTGTCCCTCACCAGCTGTGTGGTCTTAGCCATAGAATTTCCTGTTCTGCAAACTGGTGATAAGAGAGCACAGTGGGGCCTCCCTGGTGGCGCAGTGGGTTGAGCAACACACTATGAAGCAAACCGCAGCCACTGCAGCATGAGTTCGATCCCTGCCCCTGGCCAGGGAGGGGACCCACAGGGCGCAGCAGACCTCTCCTGCCTCCCCGCTGCTCCCCTCAGCAGTGTGTTTCAGTCCATCTGCCTGTTCTGCTCCCCACTCTGTCTCTGGTGGACCCTCTCACCGTCCCCGCCTCTGGCATGTATCTCCACTCTTGTGTGCATAAATAAATCTTAAAAAAAGAGAGAGAGCACAGTGTCCTGAGAACATAACGCACTACTGTATTCAGCTTCGAACAGTGACTGGCACACAGTTCTCCACGAATTTTAGCTCTATTTAATAACAACCGTTATTAAAGCCCTCCAGGTAAGGTTGGCTCAGTATTCACGCGAGAGTGTCTACCCTATAGGGACACAGAGATCAAGGCTGATCGTGCAGCCTGGTGTGAGAGTCCCAGGGGCAGGAGTCAGCAGGAGCCAGTCTAGAGACACAGTGGCTCCCCCTGGTGGGGGCATGGGGATGCCTCCCAGGTTCACAGCGGCAGTGGCCAGAAAGGCGTGCTGCTGCCTTCTGATGATGGCATGGGACTGCACGTCTGAGAGGTGGGCTTGAGCAGAAGGGAAGAGGAGAAGGCACTGGAACCAGGTCAGGACGGCTTCTGATGCCACACAGAGGAGGTGATCTAGAGGTGTGTGGGGGGGGCGCCCAAGGTGGGAGCAGCAGAGCGGTGCAAGCAGAGGGCGCTTAGGAGAAGTAGCTATGGAGCAGCAGGAGGCCCCAGAGTAGAGTGACACCTGGCCAGGGAGGAGAGGAGATGAGGAGAAGGTGAAGAGGAGAGGAGGAGAGGAGAGGAAGAGGAGAGGGGAGGAAGAAAGAGGAGAGGAAGAGGAGGAGAGGAGGAGAGAAGAGGGTAGGAGGAGAGTTGGTGAGGAAGAAGAGGATAGGAGAGGAGGTGAGGGAAGGAGGCCGAGGGAAGAGGAGATGAGAGGAGAAGAGAAGGGGAGGGGAGGGGAGGTCAGCTTCACCCAGTCGCCCCCTTGCTCCCCACGCTCCTGTTCCCTCCTCTCCCGTGGCTTAAGCTGCCCCGGTCAGCCTCCATCACGGCCGCGTTCTGGACACAGACGCCAGGTTATGGACCATTCCCCGCCCAGAGCACAAATGAAGAAAGACCAGAGCCAGCTCTACGTTGTCTCAAAACCAGGCTGTTTATTGGCGCACTAGCTCCCGAGGGCCGAGCCAGCACAGACAGACGAGGGCCAAGGCCGGCAGGAGCCCAGCAGTTGGGGGCCCCGGGTGGTCCGCGACTTCCCAAGTAAAAAAGATGTTGACGGAGAGGCCGGGAACACCGAGGCTGCGGCCCGCCCGCGCCAGGTCCCCTTCTGTCTCGGCCGCCCGAGTGGCCGTGGCCGCCGTGCCTCTGGCCTGACCCCTGAGGGCCGAGCTGCAGAGAGGCGGCCAGGGCTGCGTGCCCCGAGCTAGACCTTCGAGATCCCCGAAAGGAGTGAGATGGCCGCAGGCGCCCCACCTGCTCTCATCTTAGAATCCAGGTTCCTCAGGATCTGAACATCCATCACCCAGGAATGGGGGCTCTCTCTTCGCCCAACTCGTCTTCTGCCCAACCGCCAGCTCTGTTCCCAGCGCCCATGGGAGGTGCAGCGACAGGGCCAGGCGGCAGCGGCCTTGGCCTTGCCTGGCCCGGCACAGGCCCTCACTGCTGCGCCTCTCCCCAGGGAAGAGCAGCGGGCTCTGCGTCTGGCACCGCCACCCCCCCCGCCCCGGCAGCCTCGGTCCCCAGCCCCCCAGCACCTTGTCCGGATGGGGCGGGAGAGAGAAGGCTCTCTCTGGAGAGGCGTGTCTACCAAACCTGGCCCTGTCTCCCTCAGCTGGTCGCCTTGTGTGCGCACCACCAAGTCCCGTGGTGCAGGCTGGATGGACCCGAGCTCGGAGGAGGCACAGCGGCCGCACACAAGCAGCCCTGAACACGGCTGGGTGACGCAGGGCCGAGCAGTGGCGCGACAGCTGTCACCAACACTGGGCTTCCTGGACCCGGGACATGGTTCACTGACAGGGAGACTAGTTTCTCCCCAGGAGGTCAGGGGAAGGACGCCTCAGACTACCTCTAGCCCAATCTGACTTTAGGGTCAATATATATTCAATCCACTCATTGGGTATATTCTTACGGGGCTGGGGTTACTAAAGAGGGGCGCAGAGGGGGACAGGAAGAAAGGGGTGCTTGGGGGCCCCAATGGCAGTGCATGGTTAGCTCTGAGCTGCCCCAGAACTGTGGTCCATGTGACCCCGCTCCCATCTGGACGCAGCTCTGTTCATGGTGGGGGAGGAGGCCCGGCTGCTCCTCGGCCACCGGCCACCGGCCACCGGCTCTCCCTGGCGCTGGCCTCCCGCTGCCACTGGCTGAGCGCTCCCCCTCCTCAGCCTCAGTTCGCAGCTCAGAGGCCGTTTCTCGCAGGTCCTGCCCAGGCTCGTGTCTGGGGCTCCTCTGAGCCTGGCCCTGGACCTCCACGGGCTCCCGCCAGCCCCGCGCGGTGCCAAGGGCCTGCTGGGCCTCCTTGGCCCAGGGTGGTCCTAGACGCGGGAGCGCCAGCTGCGGAGATGAGCAGGGGGGGAAAACGCTGGAGGTGCCAAAACCAGATGTCAGAGCAGTGGACAGGCCAGGAGGTGGTCACGGCCAGAAGGCCAGACAGCCCAAGCAGGCAGAGTCTGCAGCGCCCTCTCCCGGAAGGGCACCCCTGCCCTGGCGTGTCGTCCTGGGCCCCAGCGGAGTCGCCGTCCAGGCCAGGCTAGGGCCAGAAGCCCAGGGAGCTGTCCCCCCGCCTGGTGACCAGCGGCTCCCGCCTGCAGACGCCAGAGCGTGAACCAGGGGCCTCCAGGCCTGGAGACTCAGAGGACGCAGGGTGGGCCCTGGGCTTGCCCAGGCTGGGGACCAAGGTGTTCTGAAATCCAGGGCTACCGGAAAGTCAGGCGCCTCGAAGCCTGGGAGGAAGGGAACGAGCGGGAGGGGTCGGCCAGAGTCTGTGGGCCAGGAGGAGGAAGCCGGCCTGGGCGGGGCTAGTCCCGGAAGGCGGAGAGCATGTGTCCGTAGAGATAGTGGGAGTGAGCTGAGAGAGAGAACAGGCGTGGCCGTGAGCTGGGGTTAGCCCTGCAAGGCGGTCGCGGTTTGCAAGGTGCGCACAGCCACAGCGGGTGCTAGCAAGCGCGGAGCGCCCCAGGTCCCCGAGGCAGCGGGAAGGGCAAGCCGGCAGCCAGCGAGCAGGACAGCGGGGGCCAGCGCCAGGCCAGCGCGGGAGGAGTGCGGCCGGTCGGCAGCGAGCGCCCGGGCCTGGCCCACTTACCCCGAGCCACGGGCACACCCCGTCAGACCCGGGGCGGGAGGGGGGGTCAGCAGGAGTAGGTCCGAACCGTGGAGGTCTCCATTCTCTGCGCCCCCGCCGTCCCGGCTGGGAGGATCGGCAGCAGCGGGAGAACACACAGAGCGAGCG
Source organism: Galemys pyrenaicus (assembly GCA_019455555.1). Classification (NCBI taxonomy): domain Eukaryota; kingdom Metazoa; phylum Chordata; class Mammalia; order Eulipotyphla; family Talpidae; genus Galemys; species Galemys pyrenaicus. Next base: position 2,770,865 of record JAGFMF010011641.1, on the reverse strand, counting down.
CGGGTTAGTGCGCGCCCGGCCCGCGGCCACGCGGCCCGGCAGCATTAGTGCAGCAGCGGGCGCCCAGGCTCCGGCCCTGACCGCCAGCGCTGAGCGCCGGCGCCCCGACCCCGCGCCGGCTGCCGGGCAGCGCTCAGGCTCAGGCTGGTCTCTGGCGCGGGCCGCCCGCCCAGACCAGGCCCGGCCAGCCTGTCACTCACCTTCCGGCATGATCTTCTTTGGCGGGGCCGGGGGAGGCTGCAGGGGCCCCAGGGTGGACACGCGGAAGCCCGCCGGGAGCGTCTCGGCGGAGGCGCTGAGCATGCCGTGGTGGTCCCGCGGCCGGAAGCGTTTCCTCCAGGACGGCGCGCGGCGGAACACCTTCTCCTCCCCCTGCACCGGGGGACAGCACAGGCCAAGGGGCAGGTTGGGGGGCACCTCCACGCTCTGCCCGGAGGGGGCAGTCCTGACTGTTCTGGGGATTACCAGCCCCATCCCTCTAGAAGGAGGCTGCACTGCCACGTCCCCTCGTGAGCCTCAGTTGTCCTGCCTCTAGCAGCCACAGAGCCGTCACATGCAGTGGTGCGCTCTCCCTGCCCACCCCACTCCCAAAGTGGGCCTGCGGTGCCCACCGGCCCCTCTCAGCCTCCTCCATGGAAGTGGTCACTGGCCAGTCCCACGTACCTTCCTGCCCCAGGCCTGCGGGGCTCAGCCCCGGCTGCCGGCAGAGCACTGGGCCCGGAGTCAGGAAGCCTGGCCTCCGCTGTCCACTCAGGGAGCCCATGCGCGCCAAGCGGCCTGCCCAAGCTCTGGTTTCCTCATTTAAAACAGGCGCCGCCTGGCCCAGTGGGGCAGGTGAGGCCCCCGTGACAGTGCCAGCAGACAACCCACCAGAGGCAGAGCCCCCCACAAGCCAGGGTGGCACCCCCCCTTCACCTGCCAGCCAGGTCTCCAAAATAAGCAGCTCAGCAGAGGGCAGCGGGCCGTCACCCCACAGGCCGCCGTGCACCAGCTTCCTTCGGAACACATGCCCCCTCTGGCAGGCCGCCTCGTTGCCACCCGCCCTATCGCTACCCGCCCTATCGCCACCCGCCCTGTTGCACCCGCCCCGTTGCCACCTGCCCCCACCCCGTTCCTGGGGCTGGCGGGCAGAGGGCTGCTGGCAGGAGTAGGAGACCCGCCCACCAGACCCTCCTGGGCACCCCTCCAGCCCCACCCGGCGGCTGCTATGCACAAGCAGGGGAAACGCATCAATCCTTAGTGCGGGTGCCTGACTTGTGAGGGGAGCATTCTTACACGTCCTCATGAGATTATTTCATTGCCCCCATTCCTACCTCCTCTCCCCTCCCCCTCCTTTCAAATTCCAGGCTCCACAGACAGACGCTGGTCTTTTTGTACCAATCAACGTAGCCCCGCCCAAGGCCTACCGGAGCCCTGGGGCCCTCAGCGCTGCTCCCCCGAGGCTCCCCATCCCCGGTGCAGCAGCCCTGTCCTCACTGCTGCCCTCTGCCCTTAACCTAGCCAGTGCACCCCCATTCCCACCTCCAGCCAATCCTAAGGATGTCCTTCTGGACTTCTCCCCTAACGATCAGATGTTCCCTCCTTCCCGATTCCCACGGCTCCAGGTTCCAAGGAGGGGGAACCGGATGCAGCCCTCCGGGACCTTGAAGCTTGGAAGGGGAAACTGGGGGCCAGAGCTGGCAGAGAACAGTCGCAAGAGGCAGCCCCGGTCACTGAGGATGTGCTAGGTGGTTGACAAGAAGCCGACCTTCAATCCTGACCTCCCCACCGCCCCCAACACCAGATCTCACCACATGCCCAGCACTAGCTCCTCCTTCGAGCGTCCTATGAGAACAAACCCTCTAGCCTCACACCTAGCGTGTCACATCCACAGCGCTGCCAGATGACGTCACCTGCTCAACACCTGCACCCCAATACCCAAGCGTGCATGGCCAGAGAGCCCCAGCTGCCAGCCAGGAGGCAACGGGATGCAGGGTGGAGGCAGGGACGGACATCTGCTCCAGCCCTGCTCTGCCACACAGAGCCTGGGGCAGCAGGGGCGTCACCCCCATGAGGGGCCCGCATCTGTAGGGGGGGTCTTGACCTGTGTCCCATGAGCACTGTGGGCACACAGCAAGAGGACGGTCTCCTTCAACCACCATGTTCAAAGAACATGCTGGACCATCAGAAAGGACGGTCACGCCACATGCAGCGACATGGGTGGGAGGAGAGAGCTAAATGCCGGATGTTGCCACGTGTAGATGAAGCATAGACAAGCCAAAGGGTCAAAGACAAACTTTAAAACCAACCCTGAAAGCTGCCATGGACCTGCGGCTTTCCAAGGGGGAGGGGTGAGGACCGGGTCGGGGTGGGGGCGGTGGACTGTGGCCTACAAGGGAGGACTGTGGCAGTGGGGGTGCCTGGCCAAGGGGGAAGCTTTCTACCATCAAGACGCTGGTGAGGATGCAAAATGATGGGACGTCAATAAGAAAAATTAATTTTAAAATATACGTTGGTTGGGATTGAAGGAAGAGAAAGCTTTGCACGCTAGCCAGCAGGGCAGAGGGCAAAGGGCAAAGGGCCGACAGGGAGAGCGTCCCCAAGCCAGCAGGAGAAAGCTCAGTCCTAAGTGCAAGAAGGGCAGGGCCCTTGTCACAGGGCATGGGGACACAAGGGCCTCTGCAGGCGGGTTCAGTTGGGGTGGGGGAGGCACTAGCAGTTTGCCTCCTCGACCAGAATATTCCCACGCCAACGTCCAGCGGCTTCCGTGCAGCAGAAGCCCGTCCACAGCTCAGTGTACCTGAGCAGCCCGTCCGCTGAGCACAGCGGTTACTCTGCAAAGATGGACTTGGGCCTGCTCAACCCAACGGAGGCGGCACCCACTGACAGGGCCCCAGGGGTCTACACAGAGGCGCTGGCGGGGCAGGGTGGTGGAGAGAGAGCTGCCTAGAAAACGGGGATCGGGAACAATGATCTGACTGGAGATGGAGAAGCTAAAAATAAACCGTCTAGGCTTTTTTTAAATTTGTTTGGAGCCAAGGCAGCCTTGGCAGGCCGGACAGGCAAGGGCAGGCAAGGTTGGTGATCGGAAAGAGCGAGGACGGGGGAGGACGAGGAGGCAGGGCGAGGGGGGCTGGGAAGCAGGTGCATTTGGCAGGCGGCTCTAAAGGGAGCGGAACTCAGCGGGTCTGTCTCCCCAGAGGGTTCAGCCTGACTCAAGGGAGGCCTGCTGAGGGCAAGCGGAAGGGGCTGTTTCTGCAGTGACCTGGGGGCGGGAGGGGAACCGTAACTGTCATGGAGAGACATGGAGTGGAACTGGGGAGGAAGCCAGGATGATTGAAGCCTGAGCCATGTGTTTAGCTGTGTCAGATGGCTGAGGAACAAGAGAGCAGACCTGTCACAGGCTGTCACCTGTCACAGGCTGTCACCGCGGAACCTCGCGGCTGCAGGGGGTTGGGATGTGATGGAGCAGGCTGCAGGTAAGCTGAGCTGATGGCTCTGAAGAGCTGGGGTCTGAGACATGAAGAAAAAGCTAGGGGGCCTCCCTGGTGGTGCAAGGTTTGAGCGCTATGCTGTGGGGCTTCTGCTGCCACTGTGGCACGAGTTCAATCCCCGGCCGAGGAGGGGACCCACACGGCACAGCAGACCTCTCCTGTCTCCCGCCACTCCCCTCAGCAGTGTGTTTCAGTCCATCTGCCTGTTCTGCTCCCCACTCTGTCTCTGGTGACTCCTCTCACCTCCTGCGACTCTGGCCTGTATGCGTAATGGCTTGTGTGCATAAATAAATCTTTAGAAAAAAAAAAGAAAAAGCTAGAGTCCAAAGAGATTGCCTTTGGGGTAAACCTCTGACCCTGCATGGTTGGGGCAGGATGAGGGCACAGGGCAGGAAGATGCTAGAGGGAGAACATACAGGAACCTTCAGCATTTCCTACAAGGCAGGAGTTCTAGTGACTTCCATGCGTTTGCTGGGCCCGGACTCCCCCATGCCCTGAGGTCACACTTAGCCCCTGGCTTCCCCTCAGGCCACCCCAGCAGTCATCAGCCCGGGCAAAGCAGAGGCACGAATGATAACGCAGTGAACCAACAGTGGCCAGCCCCCGCCCCCAACCCCAGCAGCGACTCACATCATCCAGCTTCCGGTCGGTGCCCAGAGCCAGCAGGTTGTTGAACTCTCGCTCCATCACCTGGCGTGCCTGGAGTCCACAGGGAGAGGGAGAGGGGCTGCCACCGCGGCCTCTGCGCCACCCTGCCCGCCCCAGTCACGCAGGGCCCAAGAGCAGGGCGCTCAGCAGTCCGCCCTGACCCAGCCCCCACGCTGCTCCTGCAGGGGCGCCGTGGTGCCCCCCTAGAAGACTCAGGAGGCTTTCAAACGCAGACGACTAGGAGACACTCGCTTTCTAAAAGTGGAAGCACAGACACACGGACAGACAGACAGGCCTCACCTCCTGGGGGAAAAACGCATTTGGTCTGTAAGGGAAAGCCCCACCCCGGTCTGGCCAGGGCAGACACATGCGTGGCCGGCATGTGCCAAGGACCTCGCTGCAGCCAGCTAGGGTCAGAAAAGAGCGCCCCGCAAGCCGGCAGGGGTGCAGGGGACGTGGGGCCCCCAAGCAGCGAAAGGTGAAGACGAAGTCGCTTCGCTTCAGAGACACCTCAAAGCTGTGAGTGAGCGAGGAAGAGGTGAGGCTGGAGGTGGGCAGTACGGGAAATGACAGGTGCGATGCCAGCTCTTGGAGCGGAAGGGGTCTGTGCCAGCCACTGACTAATGGGGGGGTCTGTGCTAGCCATATGATTAATCTGGGGGGTTGTGCTAGCCACATGATTAGTCTGGGGGTGGTTTCTGCACTATCAGATTAGTGGGGGGGGGGGGCTCACTGCAGGGAGCCCGTACGTCGGGCTGGTCCTATCTGCTGCCATCAACGCAAAAGGCCAACATGCCACCCAGAATTTCGAGACAACACAGTGCTACCCGCTCACAAGCCAGAGGCATCTGCTGCTGGGGCAGCTCCGCGGCTCGAGTGACTGAATTTCAAGAGGCCTGACAGCTGCAAACAGCCCGGCCAGGGCAGCTAAAGCCATCAGGGCCCAGATGCACGTCTATGCAGGGAAAGGCTAAAAGAATTAAGACCGCCCCATCTGGACAGACAAAGGCCGGGGTCCTGGGAAACCCAATCAGAGCCCGTGAAATCACTAAGGTGAGAACTGGCTGAACGCAACGTCCTTACAAACCCAGACTGTGACAAGGCAGCACCGTCCCTGGGAGAGGCCCACGGGGCACATTAGGGACAAATAAAATCAGGAAGTGTTTCCACCAGGTAGTAATACTTCCACAGTCCATTACCTGCAGGAAGTCAGGAAGGCCACACACATAAATAGGTTCAAGAGAATTTAGACACATTCTTGGAGGGCAGCTCCATAGTAACTGTGAATGCAAGTGGAGGCCATGTCTGCTCCTTGAGCTGCTGGCAGGGAGCCCAAGGCCTGGCTGGGGGGCCCTGGGCACGCTCTTTGGTCCATTCAGCTTTCGTAAGCCAGAGGCCCAGGAGCGGACCCCTGGGAGTGGGACAAAAGAGGCACAAGCTCTGGTCCCCTCAGACCTGAGGGCCGTCCCTCCTCCAAGAGCATCAGAGCTTGAGGAATAGGTAGGTGGAGTTCAGCTGCCAAGAGGAGGCTGAGGGGAGACGGAGCTGGGGGTTAACAGTCTTCCGGCCTGTGGAGGTGCTAGGTGTGCCCCTTGAGTGAAGGGTGCTTGTCCTTGGGGAATCTGGCTCGGCCCAGGGACCCCCTGGAGGCACCCCCCTCAGAGAGGCCCCAGAAAGCCGCTCCCAAACCCCTACGCCTGGGCCTGGGCCACACGCACTGGAGGGAACGGGACGGGGCGAACAGCAGGAATGAGCACCTGGGTGTTCTGCGTGGGGATCTGGAGCACCAGGGCCAGCGTGTTGTGGTCAAAGTTCTCGTCCAGGGCCAGCAGGGCCCCGTGCACGCCACTCTCATGCAGGTTTCCGGCATAGTCCCGAAGCCCAATGGACTGGACCCAGTTAACCACCTGGTCGTTGGTCCAAACCAGCACATCTGGAGGGCGGGGGGAGGGACACGAAAGACAGGCTGGACCAAGCCTCCCCACACACACCCACCCCTGAGGACAGAAGCACAACTCCAAGACCCGAGACCCTGCCCTCTGGTTCCCAGCTTTGCGTGTGCTCCCCCGTCCTTCCTCCCCCGTCCTTCCTGCACAGGCAGCACTGCCCGAAGCCCTGCCAGCCACGGGACTCAGGGTCAGGCCAGCGGGTCCCGCGTTCTCCCAGAGCCCTGTGCCGACCGCGCCCTGGCCCGGCTGGGAAGGCCCTCTTATGCCTCCCACCAAAGGCCTGCCCTGACACTGGCCCTCTTTCCTGCCCAGCTTCACCCAGACCCCGAGTGCAAGGACACGCTCTCACGCCGTCCACAGCTGCCCCGCGACTGCGCGTGTCTGGCAGCGGGCGCCCTGTCTGGGGCGGGCTGGGGGTGTCTCCTCTGGGCAGGGCTCTTTCTTCTCCCAGACGGCTAGCTCAGCCTCGTCAGACTGGAAGCGCCTAGGGTGCAGGCTGTACCCCACCTGACTGGAGCTCCCCGAGGCACTGGATGCCTCCTCTCCACTCAGCCCAAGGTGGGGGCAGCAAACCAGCGCCGTGCCCCAAGGCAGCTCCCACGCCCTCAGAGCTTACCCTTGATGTCATGCTGGCTGTCCTCCCGCCTCTTCTCCAGCTCCTTCCGGTCGTAATTCAGCCGCTTCAGGCACATGATGCCGTACTGCAGGCTGGACCTGCAGGCACAGTCCCCTTGAGCCCCAGCAGGGCCACGTCCCACCACGCCAGCCCACGTCCGTCCACCTACATCCTCCGGCAGAGAGCAGCACCAGTGCGCCCTGTCCCTCCTCCCCCGGCTGGCACACATGCGCCCCATGGCCGCGTCCCTCTGCCTACTCCACGTCCTTCCTCTGGCCAGGGCATGGCCCTAACTGGGGAACAGGAAGTTCTTTGAGTGGAAGCAGCACGTTGTCTCCAGCACTGGGACACAAAGACTTCTACCACCCGCAAGTCAAAGGAAAAGCAGAAACAAGAAGTGGATCCTTATTTAGTATCCAAGATGCTACGCCTTATGAGTGAGATATCCCCACGTCACTCAGAGACGTCGCAGTGAGCTACGGAATGCTTCGTAGCTGCCCCCCTACCAGTCTGACCTGTGCTGCAACCACTCTCCTCCCCTTTCCCTGCAGCAGCCATAATGACCGCCCCTTGCTGTTCTGCAAACACAGCATGCACAGGCCACGTGCCTCAGGGCCTTTGCACAGGCTGCTGCTCGGCTGGAACCCCTCCTCGGAGTCTCTGCAAGTCCCCTTTGTCTCCTTCCAGTCTTAGCTCAGCTCAGTTCAATAGTCATCTTGCCTGTCTGACTTAAACCACGGCACCACCACTCCCAGCCGACGCTCCCAATCCCACTTACCCTGAACTAATTTTTTTCCCTAGTATTTTTCATCAATTAATATGTGATCCATTCATTGTCCCAGTGAGAAAGCACCATAAGGGCAGGAAATCTTGTCATGAGCGCAGGCATGTTTTGTTCACGATCTATCTCAAACCCCAGAACGGAGCCTGGCACGAAAGCCACATAATTCACATAAAGTACTAAAAAGACTTAAACAGCACCGGGTCATAGTCAGCACTCCATAAATAAGCCAGAACCACAGACTACAGCTTAGGAGGGACCCCAGAGGCTACTGCAGGAGTCGCCTCTGTAGCACCCTTCAAGAACTGTGGCCACTCCTCCCGCCTTCCTCTGGGGACAGAGAAGTCACAAGGTCCCCAGCCAGCTCACACCGGCGGCAGCTTTCTCCAGGGTGTTCTTAACCTGAACACTGCACGTCATGCAGCCTCTTTGGGTTTGTCACGGGAAGAACAGAAGTTTCCTCCCAACTCCAATTTCTTCCCACTCCACTGTTGAGGCCATTGCTTTGTAAGCTAAACCGTGCAGGACGCCCCTCCTCTTCCCCCTGCATCCAAGCAGACAGCCCTTCTGCTACAGCAGCCCCCCAAGGCAGACGCCAGTAACCAGACACCCACTCTCCTGGGTCTGAGGGTGCCCACACACTCCCCAAGCCACACGCTTCAGCCTCGGTCCCTTCGGGGCAGGACACACTCCCTGCTATCTGAAGACGCCTTCTGTCTCATTTCAGTCTCACTTATTTACGTGTCAGTCCAGTTCCCATAACTTTCAAAGCAGCTGCACAGCACAGTGACACTATAAAGACCTCACGGTCACATCAAGCTGGGTTTGAACGAGGCTCTGCGCCTTCCGTCACATCAAGCTGGGTTTGAACGAGGCTCTGCGCCTTCCTGCAGCCCAAGGGAGCCGAGTCCTGCCTCTCTTGAGGGCCGCTGTGAGCCCTGAAGGCAATACCGCTGGGAAGGGCGTAGCCCGGCCCCTGGGACAGCAAGGGCGCTCAGCAAGGGTGCGGCTGCAGGGAGCACGTTCTGACTGTTGTGTGCACCTGCTCTCCTAGGAAGCGGGAGGTGCTCGCGGAGACCTGCTCGACAGATGTCCTAGGCAAAGAGCTCTGAGCTGGGTGTCAAGAAGGATGGTGGCCCCGGTTTGTAACTTCCTGATGGACACCTGACCTCTATGGGACTGGGTTTCCCCATCTGTAAACTATTTTTTTAAGGTAGCCCTTCCTTGTCATAAAAATATGGCTTTAAATAATGTTTACAGGCCTAAGAACATACCTGTGAAATGCCAAGCGGAATAAAAGCAGCTTTCTATATACTTGAGAGGGACATGGAGAAGCTTTAGGAACTCTGAAGTCATGGAAATTTAGGGTTGACTCTGGAACACGTGTGCAGCCGGGAGCCCCTCCTGGGCTTGGGCAGAGGTCAAGGGGGAGATTTCCATAAAGCTGGGTGGGGCCGGGCTGACAGTCCCCCAGCGGCCAGCTCCTCCCTGCTCCTGCCAGCCCTGTCAATCACGGGGAGGGAACAGGTGCAGCCCAGGCCTGGCGGCCTCCCAGACAAAGACAAAAGAATGCCTTCAGCCCAGTGGGGAGGGAGGACACCGCTGGGAGCCCAGGGCAGAAGGCACTGTGTGCGGGGGCAAGAGAACTGGACTCCGGACCTGTTGTCCCTGGCCACTCTGGCTCGTGGGATATGTTCAGACTGAATTTTTTAAAATATTTATTTATTTATGCATACAAGAGCTGGGGTACTGGCAGAGGTGTGGGGGTGAGATCTGCAGGACAGGCAGATGGACTGAAGCACACTGCTGAGGGGAGCAGCGGCCGAGGCGGGAGAGGTCTGCTGCGCCCTGTGGGTCCCCTCCTGGCCAGCAGCAGGGATCGAACTCGTGCTGCAGTGGCTTCACATGGTCTGCTTCATAGTGCGTCCTCAACCCACTGCGCCATTAGGGAGGCCCTACACTGAAATTTTTAATGAATAACTGGGAAGCCATTTATATCCAATGCACCGCTGTGGCTCAGGTCTGGAGGGACCAGGGAACAGCCGCAGAGCCCCCAGAGGACCTTGAAACGCCACAGTGCAGCCCCACCCAGCTCCCACCTCTGGCCCGTCACCACTCACAGCGAAAGGCTGGCTCCACTGGCAGCCTGTGCAGTTTGGAGCCGGATGTGGAAAAGCACTGCCTGAAACCTCCCCGAACCATGACCGCTCACCCGCACCCCACCCACGCGCCCCTGGGTAACACATTCAAGCCAGCAGGTCTCCGGGAGAAGCTGGGAGGGCCTGGGGACCCCACCCCGGCTGGGGGCTGCCGCCACCAGCTCCAGCTGCCCGTCTCCACGCTAGAATATGTCACCAGAGCTTCCAGTTCTTCAAGAGGAGCCAGACGTGCAGAATTTTGTGAAAAGTTCCCTCGTGTTTAAATACTGGCAACCGAACACAATTTTTAAATACCGTCTGGGCCAAACAAAACACATGTGTGGGCCAAATTCTGCCCACCGGCTGCTGGTTCGGGACTGCGCTACACTTTAACAGAAGCTCTCTGCAGCGGGAGGAGGACCGGATGACACCCCATGCGAATGGCCTGGGTTCAACACCGAGGGGCCCAGATATGGGGTGACGGTGAGGCAGGTGTGCAGAAAGACCTCCTCTCGACTTGGAGGAATTACACTCCCACGTCTGAGTCTTCTCAGGGCAAGCTAGAAAATTCACAAGCCCAACAAGTAATGAAATTCAGACCTGGGAGGAAGTCTCCAAGAAAAGTGAGGCTAAAAGAAAGGACTTTGAGGCCTTCCTGGTGGTGCAAGGTGTTAAGCACCGCACTATGAAGCATCGCAGCCACTGCAGCACGAGTTCGATCCCCGGCCAGGGAGGGGACCCACATGGCGCAGCAGACCTCTCCTGCCTCCCCGCTGCTCCCCTCAGCGGTGTGTTTCAGTTCATCTGCCTGTTCTGTCCCCCACTGTGTCTCTGGTGAATCCTCTCACCCCCTCACCTCTGGCCTGTACCCCGGTTCTTGCACTCATAAATACATGTTAAAAAAAAAAAAAAGACTTTTTATCAGAAGACTTGGAGGTGAAAACATCAAACCCCAAACAGCGGATGAGTGGAGGGAGGGCCGCTTTCCCAAGGGGAGACTGTCACCGCCCAGAGCAGGACAGAGTGGACAGGGTGGGCACGTCCACTCGCGGTGCAGCGCGGGCACCTGCTCACCGGTGGAAGCTGTCCACCATCTTCAGGTGCACCCGCAGGTCCTTCTTGGTCAGGTGGTCCAGCATGCGTGCGTCCACCAGGCACTCCATGAAGTAGCTGCGGTACTGCGGGAGCCCCAGGCTGGGCAGCCACTCGTTGCCGATCCACTCGTGGTTCATGTCGCCGTAGGCCAGGGTCTGCGGGAACAGGACAGCGCAGCTGCAGGGCGAGGCGGCCGGCTGCGGGGCTCAGCTGGCAGAGCTCGTGGCAAGGAACGGGCTCCGTCCTCCAGGCAGGTCAGTCAAGTTTCAGCTTATTTTCACCAAGGGGCTGGTAGCGGGGTGGGGCGGGGTGGGGGTTGTAAGTAGAACTTTTAAATGGAACATGTCAAGGTCCCGGAACAATGCGGTTCCACTCACATATCAGTTATCTGCACTAATGAACAGAAGCCACTAGCCAGGAGGCACACGATCCCAAATCCCTCCTGTCAGCTCTGGAATGCGGCTGTGGTGTCACCCGCAGCCTCGCCTTCCGATTCTGTCAGCCTCAAGGCCGCCGCGCGCAGGGGACAGGCTGCGCGCAGAGGACCCTCAGAGCGGCAGAGGAAGCCAGTCTCGCTTGAGAGCCGGCCTCACCGTCCACAGGGCACTGGGTGGCGACTGGCCAGAACATGAAGGCCGTTCTGCCTCCACACACCTGCTTCCCCCTGGGAACCTACGCTGAGTTTTCCACCCTGCCACATTGCTAGCGGTTTTTATAACGACTGACGTATATTCCTCTAAAACCACACATTGTTGACTTTGCTGGTTTTTGAGTTTTCGTATGGAAGTCTCTGAGTCGTTGCGACCGGCCCTCTCACTTCATGTTGTATTTCTAAGAGTCACCCACTTGCTGTGCTGAGGCGGGTTTGACTGATGACACCACAGCTGACCCTCTGTGAGGCCCCGACAGCGCTGCTCCCTCGCCCTGCTTCCTGTCTGCCCGACACACTGTCCGTTTACCTGGCCACTTGTTTACCAGCTGTCTCTCCCTAGAACACAGGCCCCAGGAGGGCTGCCTTTGCTCACTACTGCATCCAGAGAGTCTAGAAAAACATTTGCTCACTAAATAAACGGATGAGTGGGAGACCTTGGCTCAGTGCACCGCGGCCCCCAAGGGACCTGAGAGAAAGAGGGTTAATACCAACTCAAGGCTCATCGTCCCTGGGAAGAGAGACCAGCAGGAGGAAAGAGGTGGGCCTGTTGTGGGCACAGCCCCTGGGGCGTCCCCCCGCCACCTTGAGAAACCGGAACAAGCAGCTGAAGAGCGGGTTGGGGGCCTGCAGAAGGAGGAACAACCTGTGTCCACGGCTCTTCACGGGAAGAGAGACACAGAGAGACTGCAGGGTGAAAACCTGCCAGGAGAATAACGTCCTCAGCATCTGAGAGTTGGTTCTGACAAAGAGGGTCTTACCTGTGCCCAGCTGCCCTCCTCACTGTCCTAGCAGGAACGAGTGCAGCGTGTCAGGGGAAACAGGCAAAGTCAGGACCAAACAGCCTCCACCCAGACCCCGTGAGAAGAGCAAACAGACATCCCTGGGCAGGGCACTGGGGAAAGGTTGTTGGGATGCGTGAGAGAGAGCAAAGGGTTGCTGCAGGTGCCCACGCTTTGAGTGAGAGGGGAGCAAACGCAGGGGTGGCCACCCCTCTCCCAGCTTGGCTGGAAGCCAGCAAGGTGCTAGGCCTCCCTACCCCTCCCTGCCCCTCCACCAATGCTCAAGCTCGAGGGCAAGGGCTGAGGCTCCAGGCCCATGGCAGAGCGAATGCCCCAAACCCAGATCTTCACTGCAGCGCACCAGAAGCCTCGGCTATGCTTGTCATCCCCGGAGGGGCCCCTCCCCGCCCACACACACACACACACACACTCACTCACACTCACAAACAGCTCCACATCTCACTTCTTTGGCATCAGGTCTCCACCCAAGTATAGAACCAGTCACACGTCAGGGACGCCAACCTCCTATTAGATCCCTTGCAACCCCCCGGGCCCCCACACCTTCCCCTTGTCCTTGTGGGACTCAGCAGCCCTAACCCCAGGCCCAGGGTCCAACTCACTGTTTTAGTGGATGTTGCCAGAGTTTCCATCTCTTCATGGGTGACCCACACATTCCCGGAAGACTGTAGGCAGAGGGGGAACCTCGCTGGTCCTCTGTGGATCCCCAGGATCCTTCTCCAGCTGGAGCCCCAAGTACAAGGACAAATCTCCCCTCCCAAGTCCTCCCACGGGCCAGGCCCGAACTCTGCACACCGTCCAGCCCCGAGCACTGCATTTATCGTTGCCCCACACGGCGCACTGCCTGGCACACAACAACCAGCAGATGTCCCAGGAGTGAAGGGTGTGGCTCTGCAGCGAGACAGTGGACGCCGGAAGCTTTTGCCCTGGGAGTCCAGGGTGCACGTAGCCTGCGGCTCACGAGGAAGAGACTGCAGAGCCAGGACACCTGGCAAGCGCCCTACTCCCTCTGCTTCCCCCAACCTGGCAACACTGCAGAACCCCAGAAATCCTGCTCCGGAAACTTCCCGGGCATCTGCAATTGTTGGCACAGCTGGACTGGGAAGATGGGCCCAGGGCGGAGCACAGGAGGCAGGTCCCAGGCCTCCCGCCGTCCAGGCCATGTCCTCGTGGGCCCCACGTGGAGTCCCCTGTGGGATGGCCGGGCGGGGGAGGACCCCACGCCACCACCTTCCGGAAGACCCAGGGGTGACGGGAGCACCGAGCTGGGCTCTCTGAAAACGCCCGGGCGGGGCAGCGGCCGCTCACCGTGCGGGAGGTGGGCGGCGCTGACGGGGAGGTGAGGGACACCATCTCCTGGATGGCGAGGCGCAGCTTGAGCCGGTGCAGGGCGTTGCTGATGCCGATCTCGCGCTGGATCTCCGTGTCCGACAGGGCCGACATGATGGCGCCGCTCTTGACGTTGGCCCGGCAGGCGGCCACGTACCAGGCGGGCATCCCCACCCAGAGCTGCAGACACAGGGCACGGGGCTCAGCCCTCCCCAGCACCAGGGCTCACCAAGAGCAGAATGCGAACGCACAGCAGCGAACTGCGGAGCGACCATCCTCAACGCCTCTTTCCCACTCTCCCGTGAGAAATGCGGCCTGGGAGGTGAAGGGGCGTTCCTAATACAGCGCAGCGATCTGCGCCCTGGCGGGTCCACAGAGAGGCCAGCTGCCTGAGGCCACCTCACAGCTCAGTGAAAGGTGACTTGCCTTGTGCGAGCTCAGCCACCCACAGGCCTCCACGAGCAGCACCAGTTCCACTGGGGGTGTCCGTGGCAGGAGGAGCTACGTGCCACGCTCGGCACCCAGGCTCTCGCAAGGAGGTCCCGGCCGGCACACCCTCCCACCCAGCCCGAGAGAAGCGGCCGTGGCCAGGCTTACCTCCAGCCAGGAGACCACAGTAGGGCCGTCCCACTGGGCGAAGGGCATGCCTTTCCTGCGGGCGTCTTCAAGCAGCTGGTGCCTGGCAGAAGAGGGACAAGAGGCTCGAGAGTCTGCTCAGCCAGGCTCACTCCTGGGGACCAGGGGCCGTGCTAGAGCCAGCCTCCCCGCCGCCGCCCCACCCGGGCTGCCACCTCTGCTCGATGCCTGAAGCAGGCCTGCACCCAGGCAGAAACCCCACTCCATTCCCAGAGAGCGGGGCTCTCTCTGCACTGGGGCTGACGCCTGGACACTTCAGCCTGCTCTGCCAGAACCCCCAGGGTCCCTTCTCCTGGGCCGTCATCCTAAGGACCTTGCTGCGCCCACATGTGCCAGCTCAGTCCAGGCAGGGCCTTGCTGGGCGGCCTGAGCCAGTTCCCCGGCAGACCATGGAGGGCAGCGGGCGGGGGCTAGGCCCCCGCAGGGCCTGGCCTGCGGCTCTCACTTCTTCTTCAGCCGCCGGTCTTTCTCTGCCTGGGTCCCCAGCTTGGAGGGCACCATGGGCTCCTGCAGACTGAGCTCGGAGTCGGTGAGCAGAACTAGAAGGGAAGAGATGCCACGTCAGCCGGTCCTCTGCTCCCGCTCCCTTGGCCTTTGTCAGGACCCGGGGACAGGCCAGCAGGAGGCTCCCCCAGCCCAAAGGGCATGATGGAGTTGTTAGGGGGAAAGACCCTCCTGAACGGATTATACAAATGGGTTGTGGACTTCGACCCCCATTCCAGACCTACAGGATCCAAGGACTACAAATCCCATAAGGTCATTATCAAAGAGTGGATCACTGGGACCTGGGGGTGGAGTTGAGCAGCCAGGCTGGGTATAAGAGCAGACACGTGGGCCTTGGGGCTCTCTTTTTTTTTCTTTCTTTTTTTCGGAGTCAGCTCTCAGCGCACCGTTGGGTTCCAGCTCTGAGGAACTGGTAGGATATTTACAGATCTGTATCCCTCTCTTCCCCTTGTGTTATTCACTACGCTATTTCTCCTTCCCTTGTAAATAAAACCCTTTATTAATCTTTGCTGTGTGTGCCTGCAGTTGGGGTATTATAAGTACCGTTCAAGCGCACGGGTGAGGACCCAGTCAGGCAAACCCATTTTATATTAGGGTTGCCCTGTAACAGTGTCAGTCACTATTTCTGCTGCCTCTGTTCCATGCTCCAGCATCCCAGTGGTTCCAGAGTGGCTGGGTCACCGCCACCCAGTGTCCCCATGGAGCCTCAGCCCTGGAGATGCTTGCCAGCTTGTGACTCGACACTGCGCCCCTCGACGGCAGCAGAATCCTGGACAGAACTTGTTCCTCCTCCGAACTAAGGGGCAGACACCATGGGCTGCAAGGCCCAGAGAAGGCCACATCAGCCTGGGGTGGGGAGCGAGGGGGAAGGCACACTGTGTCCTGACCTCTCCCTCAGGGTGCGCTCCCACCCCCAAAAAGGGACACGCATAGCTCCGTCCTCTTCTACTGGGGACCCCCGACCCAGTGCCAGAGCCCTGCAGAACCCATGGCAGGCTACATGTTAGAAGTCACTGGTGCCGGGCACTCCCAGCAAAGCCAAAGGGGCAGGGGTGTGGGTGACCCTTTGAGATACTGTTTTAGGCGTGTCGGTTCCCACCTGGTGTGGGGGTATAGGGAGTCACGAGGCTTCGCATGCAACGCCTCCTCCAGTGAGGGGGCCTGCTCAGCTCAAGCGCCCCTTATGTGGTGCTGGGGCAAGACACGCCCCTCACTCAGGCTCCAGCACGCCCTGAGCAGCCCTGAGCAGGACGACACCAGGCCAACAATTTCTGCTCATCCTGATGCTGCTGCTCCCTCCCCTCCTCTTCCTTCTCCTCTTCCATCAGCTAGCTCTGCACTAATTCACACCTTCCTGAGATGAAGGTGTAATTACGCATTTGGGTTTTAAGGTTTCTCTCTTCTGGCAGGTCAGGCTCCTCCCCTGCATCAAGAAGGACCTTAAAGGCCCAACTTTCATTCTTAAAAAAAAAAAAAAAAAAGGACCTACCTGGGGTGGGAGTAGGGGGTGGGGGGGACTTCTAATCCTCTTCAAGGGCACTTTGCAAGGCCTTGAGGAGTGGGCCCAGTCCAGTGGGCCCAAATCTACCCCCCAACTCTCTACCCCTCTCCCCCATTCTGAATAGACTCAACTGTATACAAAAGTCTCACCTCCATGAACCACCTTTCTCAAAACCTGTTCCCTCTTGGCTAATTCCATCTGGCCCTCAAGCTTCTCAAGCTCCGGCCCAGGAACTGTCCCTGGCAGAGGAAGCCAATCCTGTTGGCCCAGCACTCAGGGCTCAGTCCCACCCTGGCATGTCTTCATATTACACTGTTTCAGAATCCTCTCTATTTTTTCCTTGGCATTAGACACTGACCTTGAGGAAGGGCATGCTCCCCTGTGGAGTCCCCAGACCCCCTTGTTTTTGAGATGTTGCTTGGCACCCAAAAGTTACTGCTGATTATTAAGCTAATGTAGAGTCAGGCAGGGAGCCTCTCATGAGGACAAAAGTCTTGGTATGAGGATACCCGCTGAAAACAGCAGACGGACATTATCGCTAGATTAGCATAACCAGCTAGACCACCTTGACAGGAAATGACCATTTCAAGAGGATAGAGATGGATGTTTTCAGCAGCAGCAACAATATCCCCCACCCCAGACAACAGCCCCTATTCACTCTCCCCTAGCTTGTGCCAGACTATTATGCATCCCCACCACAGTAAGCTCCTCTTCACATTCCTCCATGGATTTGCACACTTTCCCTAATAAAAGTGAGACTTGCTGTGGGGACAGTGGTCACATCTACAGAAATGTGACCCCTCTAGGTGTCTCTCTCTCATGCTGCACAGACTGGGTTATTTTTCACTTTGTCCCGTGCCACTCCCAAGATGGCCACCCCACACGGGGTGACACTCCCCAACGCTCATGCTAAGCTTTGTCGGAACAGCTCATAAATGTTAAACAAATGACTGGATGGATGAAAGGAAGAGAAGGGAGAGGGAAGAAAGAAGGAATGGGCAAGAGAGAGGAAAACTGCTAACCCTGATGGTGCACCAACCTTCTGCCACTCATGCACTTGAACCTCACACCAGCGCAGAGGTAGGAAGAGAGCTGGCCCTGCCCAGACACTCACTTGACTAGAACATGTGCAAAGTCCTACTCAGACATTATGATGTTTTGAGCCCCGCAGGCCAGACGCACTAGAAGTAAGTTCTAATCAAGAACTAACTCTCTGAAAGGAAGAACCCAGACCTTTCTCCTGAGGTCCTATGCACAGCGTGTCAGTGAACTTCCAAGTCCTGAGCAAGCTCAGAGGTCCAACCTCTCACTGTAGATAGAAGTGCCCTGGACAGGACATCAAGTTAACAGCCGTGCCTCTGCTTCCCCACGCGCCTAGCACGCTTCTGGCGGCAGAGCTGACCCCCAGGAGGCTCCTTCCGTCGTGACTAGCTCTGACAGACGCGGGCTTCTCTGAGACCCGCCTGCCTGTGGCTCCCACCCACTGGGCCCAGGGAGGCAGACAGAGGGGCTGGATGCAGACACCCTGCGCTCTGGCTGCCCAAGCACACCCATTGGCTAGGAAGAGGAAAGAGACCCTGGCCTGTGGCTCCGTCCCGGCTCAGCTGGATGAGCCTGCCCTTCTCCTTCTTCCCGAACAGCCGGCCGAGCGACGACTTGATGCCCTTGCGCTTGGCGCCCTTGTGCAAGGAGTCCTGGCTGCTGTTGCTGCTGCTGGGGTTGCTGCCCTGGTCCTCCAAGGCACTGCAGGGGGCGGGGGGGCGAGAAGAAACACTTGGTCACAGCGGGCCAGGCAGAGGCAAAGCTCGGGAAGACCAGAGCCAGCGGCAGAGCTGGTCTGACGGGAGGCGTACGGGCAGAGCAGACACCCAACGGGGGCCCGGCACGGTCCTCCCCGCACGGCGCTTCTCAGAGAGACGAGTCGGTCAGACTCCTGGGACAGGTGCAAAGCAGGGAGGGACCAGGTGAGCCTGGGGTGGAAACTCGAGGTGGCACCTGCTCCACTTACCTCTTGCCGTCTTCCTGGCTCAGGGCTGGGTGGCCAAGCTTCTCTAGCCGCAGCGTCCTGGGTGAGGAAGGAGGAGAAGTCTCACATTTTATGGTGGCTTTATCCTCTCGGTTCTCTTCCCGAGACACTGGCGACTGAACAGACAGTGGAGCCGTCAGGGCATAGAGGGGGAGCTCTGGGGCCTGCCGACCCAGCCCAGACAGGTGGGAGGCCCTTGGAACCTCGCTGTGGTCAGACGCAGGCTCAAGGGCCCAGGGAGAATGAACCCATCACGCCCTGGTCGCCGGCAGCACTCACCAGCAGCTTCCTCCGGTGCTTCCTTAAGTCACTGGGCTGCAAGAGGAGGGAAGGGCGAGCTCAGACTCTGGCCGTGGACCCAGAGCCAACCCCAGGGGAGCCCAGCGGTCTGAGGATTCAGTAGCTCACAGAGGCCTGGAAAGAGTATCACAGCAGGAAAAAGAGCTGGCCTGGAAAGGTACGTCGGCCAGCTCTGGAAGACGTGTGGGCAGGGGGTGAGTTTCCGAAGCTTCTGTTATTCTCCAGGCCGTTGTCAAGACACGACACGACACGGCCCTTTCCCAACCCAGAGGACACGTGGCCTGGCCTGCCAAGGTCTCCCCACAGAAAGCAGCAGTCAGGTCCAGCTGAGAGAGGGGGAGCCCTATCACACCCTAGCGACTCCCCACAGCTGCCCCAAAGTGGAGCCCAGGGATGACACCCCCAGACTCTCACCAGGGTCATGACCCCCATGCGGTCCAGGTCCTGGGCGGCACTGCGGGAGGTCAGCTTCGGCGTGGAGCGGCCGCTGAGCGGCGGAGACGCGCTGGCGAGGGACAGGGCCGTCAGCGACGTGGGGATGGACCCGCGCTTGCGCAGCTGCGTCAGGTTCAGGGCCTCCATGCTGCCGCTGGTCACGCGCGTCTCGAGCTCCTCGGCACGCAGCTCCGTGGACTCCTTCTCCTCCTGGATCATCCTGGACGACAGGCAAAGCCAAGCCCCGTCATTACCCAGGGAGCGCCGGCAGGAGGCGGGGCCGCACCAGCCCCTGTGACCCAAGGAAGCCCACGCCCGGCTGAGCCCGTCGCTTCTGGCATTGCCAGGACACAAAGGTTGGTCCTATCCCAGGGTCTTAGAAACTTTTTCTCTCTTCACTGGCTGAGAAAGGAGGCAATTTAGAGAATGAAATGGAACACAAGCCCAGAAGTGGGAAGTCCTGACCTAGCAAAACAAAAGATGGCCGTGGCCTACTTGCCGCAGACATGAGGCAGGAGAGCCTAGGCCAGCAGCACCTCCCAGACACAGGACCTTACCGGATGTGGCGCCGAAGGAGTTTGCCCTGCTCCATGGAAAGATGAGGAAAACCATGGTGGTGGCGTGGAGGGAGGAAGGGGGTGCTCTGAGAGGGGTGTGGGGTATGCACGTGCACGAGCACTCACACCGACAGATGCAGCTGTTACCAAGGAGTGGGGTGTCTTTCTTCTAAAGTGTGTCTTCAGGGGTGTGAAGAGGGCCTTTCCTTTTTTTTTTTTTTTTTTAAGATTTATTTATTTATGCACACAAGAGCTGGGGTACAGGCCAGAGGCGGGAGGTGAGAGGATTCATCAGAGACACAGTGGGGACAGAACAGGCAGATGGACTGAAACATACTGCTGAGGGGAGCAGCAGGTGAAGCAGGAGAGGTCTGCTGTGCCCTGTGGGACCCCTCGCTGGCCGGGGATCGAACTCATGCTGCAGTGGCTGGAGGTAGTTTGATAGTGCTGAGACTTAAACCCTGTGCCACCAGGGAGGCCCCAAGATGTCCTTTATTTTGTAGAATGGTTGTGATGGAAAGTGGTAGATGCCAAGAGAGCCCACGAAGCTCTGATGTGCTCCAGCTCGGGTTTTCCCTTGCTGCTGGCCAGGGCCAATATGCAAAGGGCAGAGTGCAGGCCTTGGTAGCTTTCTCTGTCACTGGTTTTTGTTTGATGCCTCAGTAGGGGGGGGAGGCTTGGCTAAGGGACTGAATTGAAGTCCAGGTTTAATACTGGCTCTGCTACTGCTGTGTAGCTTTAGGAAAACTACTCAGCATCTCTGGTTTCTATTATTTTCTCTGTGAAATGGAAATAATGCTGCCTCCCTTGGTGACTGTAATGAGACTGACAGAAACGAAGTTCTCCCCCAGAATGGGCCTCAGTCAGCGATTTCCCAAGCCCTCTCACCACCTCTGGGAGAAAAGAGGAAGCCAATGTGGGCCCTGCAACTTCTACGTCGAGAACTGGGCCAGAACCTTGCCTGACGGCCCACGCGGTCCCCATACCCAACACCTGTAGGACTTTCCCCGCAAAGCCCAGAGCAAAAGGGGCCTCCGTCCTTCAGGCTGCTCCCAGGGCCCGGGCCCTGCCCCACCTGATCTCCTCGTTGATGGCGTCCAGCTGCTCCTGCAGCATCATAGCCAGGGTCTGGGCGTCAGAGTGGCCGCTGGGGGAGACAACATCCACAGAGCCCACCAGACCCCCTGGCTCATCCTCATCCACATCGGAGATCTCGGGGTCACTGTCGAAGGCAGGGGCAGCTGTGGGGGCCAGCACCCCAGGCAGTGCAGATGGCTCCCAGTCCTTAGCGAAGAAAGAGGGCAAAGAGCGGTGACAAGACGTGCAGGCGGCTGGGAGCAGGCTCTCCCGCCCTCCACCCCGCGTGGGCATCTTCGGGGAGCCCCTGCGGACCAGCACCTCAGAGACCCCGTCCAGGTCTACCGATTCTGAAACTGCACTGTTAACAAGATCCCTGGCGGCTGCTCGCACAGCAACGTCTACGCAACACGACTGCAGCTCACGGGCTAGGCAGCCAGTGGCTGGGAGCAGATGCCAGCGTGACCTGGCCTCGCTCCAGACGGTGCGGCCACCAAAACCAGGGCTGCCACTGGGACGCTGCTGACTTCTCTGTGCCTCAGTTTCTCTGCCAGTAAAGTGGGGCAGTAGCAGCACCGGCTTCACGGCACTTGTGAGGACTGGGTGAGAAGCACAGCAGAACACTTAGCACGCAGGAGGCAGCGTGAGGCTCTCTGTAACCAGGAAACGACTTCTTAGAGATCACCCTGACGGCGCCTGTTCCACAGGACTCAGAGGACAGGCCCAGACGGGGGACTGGGGCGACCAGCGGAGCAGGGCAGGGGAAGACGGGGACCAGGCACGGAGAGGGGCTCTAACGCCACCTCGGACCCAGCCCCAAGCTCCTCTCGGGCTTCTCTTCCCGCTCCTGGGAAGTCGCAGCATTCTCGTGAACAGAAAGACTGAAGGGGTGAGGGGAGAGAGAATAAGGGGTGCCCCTGACTGACTCCCCCAGCGCACTAGGGGCTTCCCAAGGGCTTGGCCCCCTTCTCCACCCAGGACCTGGGCCTAGAACAGAGCACGGCTGACAGCTGTGATGCCTGGAAGCACTCACAACGCGCCAAAAGGCGCAAGTTGCCTTTTTCTGGCCTTTCTCTCTCCTTCACCCCAGCGTCTCCCTGGGCAGACTCAGCACGGGCTCGCAGCTGCTCCCCAGAACACTTCCGTTGCCATTCCAAGGGCCGGTCAGCCTGCCGGTCCTCCCTCCTCGCCCCCGGAACCACAGCACTGGGTCAGAACCCTTTCCAGCCCCCCGTGTGCCGGTGCCCCGCCGGCCCCGAAGAGCATGCCTGCACGCGGGCCCACGCCCAGTGGGCCGCAGGGACCAGCTGACGCCCGCCAGCTCCGACCCCTCGCCCACCAGGAGGCCGCAGTGAGGGGGCCGCAGCTGTCGCAGCTGACGATGGCCCCAACCCCAGGGCTGCAGCTGTCGTGGACACCAGGGCGGGCCAGGGAGGATTTGCACCACACGCCAGCCGTCTGTGAAACTGGAGCCAGGCACGCGGCCGAACGGACCCCAGCTCCCCAGGGAGGCCGCCCCACACCCCCGCGCCCTCACCTTGGCGGACTCCTCCCGCAGGGCTGAGCAGCGGCGGTGCCGTCCCGGGGGCACGTGGGCGCCGGTGCCCAGGGAGAAGCGCACGTCCGCAGCACTGCCCCCGTGGGACCTGGGCGGGGCGGGAGAGGCGAGCCCTGAGCCTGGGAGCGCAGCTCACCCACACACCCAGACTGTTAAGGGAGCTTCAGCTCGGAAGTCTGGGGGACCAGGAGCCGCTGTGAGCAGGACCGCAGGGCAGGCACGAGCAAGACCGAGACATTAGGGTTACTCCTGCAACGCAGCGGTCAGAGGGACCCGCTTCTAGGAGGCAGCCCTTCATCCATCGTAAGAAGGCTGTGGCGTTGACGTGGGCCCTAACTGCTGGCTGTGAAGAGCTGAGCCCCCCAAAAGGGCTTCAGTGGGATGGAGTCCCGGCCATCTGACAAGAACAGGGCGGCCCTGAGAGGGGTGTGATGGATGACCGGCGAAGGCCCCCTAACTCTGGGGGACTCGGTTCCTTGCTCTTCTCCCCAGCAGGCATCCTTGGGTCTCCCCATTGTCTGGACTGCATGTCTGCCCCAAATCAACCCAGACAAACTGTCCGCGGGAAACTTCGGTGTCTGGCCACTGTCAGCGACGTGTCGAGAAACCACCGCCACTCTGTGGCCAGCCCAGCCCTATACTGCAGGAGCTCCACAGTATCAGGAAGTCTCCTGGCGACGCCTCTCCCCTCCCCCTTCCCAGGATACCTTGCAGGGGCCCAGAGCGAAGGGGTGGCCATGAAATCCACATGGATTCCTGGGGTGGCCGGAGGGAGAGGGCCTTTTCTGCTTACCCCCTCTCCTCCCCTGCAGCCCAGTCTCAGCTCCTCGGTGGGGCCAGAGCTTCTGCGCCAAGGCCAACACTCCCAGCCATCGAGAGAAGCAAGCAGAGGCAAATGCTTGGGGGACTTGGGCCGTGTGTTTTTAGTTGGGGGTGTGGTCTCTGCTGCACAACCTACAGGAAGCGGGGTGGGGG
Organism: Galemys pyrenaicus; assembly: GCA_019455555.1. Taxonomy (NCBI): domain Eukaryota; kingdom Metazoa; phylum Chordata; class Mammalia; order Eulipotyphla; family Talpidae; genus Galemys; species Galemys pyrenaicus. Next base: position 2,747,818 of record JAGFMF010011641.1, on the reverse strand, counting down.
GCACCCCAGTGACTGTCCTCTGCTCCCTTCCCTAATGCTCTCCATACAATACCCCCTGAGGGGCTTGAGGATGGTGCTCAGTCTCTCCTGCCCCAGAAACCCACAGGATTCCCTTCAGCTAACTGCAGCCCTACCTCTCCGCGGACACATTTCCTCTCTTCGTGGAAGCTGATCCCCACTTCCCTGGCAGAACAAGAGCTCAGCCAACGGCTCCAGGGCTCTGACCTAAGGGACTCTGGTTTGGAGGGAAAACAGCCAGGACCGCGACCCCTGAGCCGCAGCGTCCACGTGAGTCTCCCAGGCGCTGACCAGCTTCCCTGGGCACAGATCCGAGGGCCGTGGCAGGTTTGAGTTCAGTGCCAGCCCCTTCTTCACAAAACGTGCAGAAAAAGATCCAAGCAGCTCCCTAAAAAGTGGACTTAACTCAAGCGCTAGCTGGAAAGCTCTGCTCACCATCTCTCAAAGTGTTTTCAGGAGAAGGGACATCTCAGCCTTACGAGAAACACAGCAACCCAGCTCCCGGCGGTCAGGAAGCTTCCGGGGCCTCGTTCCCATCTCTCCTGCTGCATCCCTGCTCGCTGCCTATTTCCCGAACCTAGGTGGCCCTCCATTCTCACAATCCAGAGCCCTAAACGGTGTCTCAAAAGAACCAGAGGCGGCAGGGCTCTCCGTGGGCCTCCCCACCCAGTCTCTAGCGCGGCTGACCCCTCTCTGGGCACACGTCGGTCAAGGAGGTGGGCCCTGGCCCTGGCCCGCAGCGCTGGAGAAGGAGCGGCCTCTGCTCTGCTCGCCCCTTAGCCTCCCTCGGTGGGCAGCTGCTCCCTCCTCACTGCCCCGGGGGCTGGGTCTGTGACCACGCCCTCCAGGCCCCCATGTGCCGCCTGGACAGGAGCAGGCCCGAGGGCCAGGCCGTCTTCGGCGGGAGGAGGTCCTACCGCAGGGTCCGTCCAGGACCCCGTCCCAGCGCCTCGCCGCCCGCGCTCCAGTACCTGGAGTGGACGCCATCCACAAACGGGCCCCCTCGGCCCTTCAGCTGGTCCACCTCCTGGCGCAGCTTCTCAATCTCTTCAGACAGGCGGCCCTGTGCCAGACCCGGGGGGCCGAGGAGGGGCAGAGAGGGGAGAGAGGGAGGGCAGAGAGGACAGCGGAGTTGCGGAGAAGCAGAACACCCTGCAGAGTCCAAAGCCAGGGGCCGAGGCCAGGCCACTGACCACATCGAAGGAGAAGCAGTCCCAGCAGCCATGAGCAGAGGTCTGCGAGGGCCGGCGGGGGCAGAGCCAGGAGCGGGGTGTGTGGGGAAGCACCCCAGGGAACAGGCCTGCGGGGCCCTCACCCCCACGCAAGGCACGGCCAAGGAGGCCCGGGGCCGGATCCCGTGAAGCCCTCACTGGTCTCTGTCTGACGCCACCTACGCCCTGTGCCCCTGGCTCTGCATCGCTACACGTGGCTGAGACGCATCTGCTGAGCCCGCTCCAGTGCGGACGAGCGCGATAACGTGTGTTGGGGCTGCATGGCCGGGCCGCAGGGCCGGGTCTCGGGCTGCCGCTGAGGAACAGGCGTTTCCCGCTCACAGCAAGCCCAGCCTCCCGGGCCCGCAGCACAGGTCGCAGCCAGGTACCTTGTGATGGTGTTGCTCCTCAATCTGCCGCTGGGAGCTCTCCAGTTCCTGGATCAAGGTGTTCTAGGGAAGAAGGGCTGTGAGCCTGCCGTAGCTCCTCAACCCCTGCTAGACCCCCACTCGGCCCCTCACTGCCCTAACGCCCTTCAGCTCTGCCCAAGCAGCCCCACCTCCCTGACGCCCCCTACTGGCCCAGCACCTGCGCCCAATGCAGCGCCTCTCCTCCAGGCCCCACCCACCAGCAGCCACGCCCTCCAGGCCCCACCCACACCACGCCCTCCACCAGTAGCCCCGCCCCCAGCGCCCCAGCACCTTCTCCTCCAGGGCGGCCATGCGCTCCTTGAGGTGGAGCTGCAGGCGCTCGTTGGACTCGCTGAGCAGTCGGTCGACGGTGTCTGACAGCCGCTTATTGTGGTCCTCGTTCATCTTCTCCCGCTGGCGCACCTGCACAGCCAGCCCACCTCGCACCAGGCGCCCAGGGCCCCCAGACCGCGCCCCCTGGGGGAAGGTCTAGCCCACTCGCCTGACCCCTTGTCTCGTCCTCCCAGATCCCTCTCTCCAGGGCTGACCACCTCCTCCAGCCCCTCCTGGCCAGGCCCCAGTCCCGCTCTTCCTCCCCCCTCCCCTCTTCGCAGTCTTGGGACAGGGGCCTGGGGCCAGGAGGGGTCCTGCAAGCTCAGCTCGTGCCCTCACCCTGGCCAGCTCCTGGTTCTTCTCCTCCAGCTGCCCCTCCAGCTGCCGCAGGTGCTCCTCGATGTTGCCATGCCGCTCCTCAGCCTGGGGGCGAGGCTGGGTCAGCACGGGCCTGCCCCCGCCACCCTTGGCGCTCTCTGGGGGCCGGGGCCTCGGGTACCAATGACTTGTCACCACTGCTGACTTTCTCCCCAAGCACCCTGACTCCCGCCAGGTTTTCCCCTCACCCCCTTCTCCTGTTCAGGCCCTGGCCTAAAACATCCCAGTGCCAGTGAATCAAGATACTCTCAAGTCTCCCCCATGGTTCCAGAAAAAACTCCATTTGAAAGCGCGAGCCACCACGAATCTTGTTTGTGCTGGATCTGCTGGAGTGGCACCAACACGGACCCACGCGTGGCTGCTGGGGTCACATCCCACCTCCTGCCTCCCGCTTCCCGGCTATGTGACTCTGGGGAGTCTCCTCAACTGCAAAGTGTGAATAAAAACAGCATCTAGGCCCTTCCTGGTGGCCCAAGAGGTTGAGGTGCAGCACTGTGAGGCTGTCCACGGCCACTGCAGCATGAGTTCGATCCCCAGCCAGGGAGCGGACCCACATGGTGCAGCAGACCTCTCCTGCCTCGCCCGCTGCTCCCCTCAGCAGTGTATTTCGGCCGATCTGCCTGTTCTGCTCCCCACTCTGTCTCTGGTGGATCCTCTCACCAACTGCACCTATGGCCTGTACCCCAGTTCTTGTATGCATAAAAAAATATTTTAAAAACAAAACAAAACAGCATCTATACCGTTGAACAACTGCAGGGAAACGACCCGCAGCCAACACAGGATGTAACAGGCACTTGACCAACGTCATCACCATTAGTGTTAAGCCAGCCAGGGAGAGTGGTCTCCCTGTTCTTAATAGGTCTCCCTATTGTCTCTGCTGACAGAAGATCCCACACCATCCCGGTCTTACAGTCGGCAACCCTGCTACAGCACCCCACCATGACTCACCTGAACGTACTCATCACTCCATCTTAGCAGATGCTAGAGCCGACTGCTTGACGCCCCCACAACATGCTCAGCTGCTCTGACCCAGCAGCGCACGGGCCTAAAAACCTTAGAGACCCCGGGCCCAGCCTCAACATTACAGAGACAGCAACAGAAGCCAATACGGAAGAGAAGGACCTTCCCAGACAGAGCCGCCAGCAGGAGACGTGGCCTTGGCCCTGGGCCTGGGCCCACCAGGAGCAGGCTGGCTAGAGCGTCCATCCCCAGAGCCCCAGGCCGCCAGGGACACGCTGCCCAGCCCCTGCCTCTGGGGGCTCTGGGCCTGCTGCTTGATAAGAAGTACTGGCCTCCTTCTCCCCATGGTTGGGTGGGGAAGGGTGGCGGCTATAATAAACCTACATGAGGTGCCCCAGATCCCCAACCTGCTGCAAACTCCCTAATTCTCTTGATTCACCCACCACGTTTCTATGCGCATGCATCTCCCTAGTTCTTCCAGAATTTACTACTTTCAGGCTCTACATCTCCATAGGCTAGCTATTCACTGGCTAAAACCCTGCTTCTAGAGAGGCAGGCTTCCAGCAGCCAAGGGTGGCTCCCACATCTGGAATGCTTCAGTTTGATCACGGAAGATACATTCAACCTAAATCCCCTCCCCACCCTTCAGGGTGGATGAACTTTGATCAAATCTCCTCTGATTCCATCGTTTCAGAGATGAAAGTCCTGTTTCTCCATTCTCGATTTAAACAGAAGGCAGGACCAACAACAAAGGTGAGTGATCATCGAATGCTTTACGTCAAGAGTCTTCTGCCTCTCGATGCCCTTTCGCATGCTTTAAGGCCTGTCACCTCCTTGTGGGGTGGCGAGGCAGAGATCACTGCTCCAGCCGACACACAGCGGTGTGTTCCCTGGAGTCACACAGTGAGAAGCGGCTTTCTGGCTGCCAACCCAGCGCTCCTCCCCCTCTCTACTCACTGCCGACTGTGTGGGGCGTGGGGGGCCAGGCAGACTGCTGGTGCCCTGGCCTCTTGCCTTGGTGAGGGCTGCGATCCTCTGGGCCAGCTCGGCCTCCACCTCGGGCAGCGTCTCCGCCTTGCGCATTGTCTGCTGTAGCTTCTGCTCGGCCACCTCCAGCAACTCCTGCAGGTGTCGGGCCTTCTCCTCACACTAGCGAGGTGGGGAGCAAGGGGAGAGTCGAGAGGGAACACTGAGGCCTGATCACCTCCACCAGCCCCAACAGAGAGCAGGTGACAGGCCAAAGCAGCAGGGACACCTTGGTTCCAGGCTGCTAGAGACCTTCCTTTTGCCAAGGTGACCTGGGGCACCAAAGGAAGATTCTGGCCTGCTCCTCAGGGTCGCCCCATCCCCAGCTGACAGTTACCTGGCGGTGCAGGGACTCCTTATTGGCCAGCTCATTCTCCAGTTTGTCGTTGAGGTCGTGGATGGATGTGGCCTCACGCTGAGCCGCCAGGTAGCGCTTCTCCAGGGTGGTGATGCGCTCCTCCATGTCCTCCTTCTGGGCCAGAGCCTGGGCGGGAGAGGCAGGGGTGGGAGGAAGGTCATCAGTGCCCCCCCGCCGCCCCACTGGCAACACTTCACCAACACTTCTCTGGTTGTATCCCCTACACAATGCCCTTCGACTTCTGACCTTGACCCTATGACTTCTGATCTTGACCCTTCAACTTACGACCTTGACCTTCAACTTCTGACCTTGATCCTATTACTTATGACCTTGACCCTTTAGCTTATGACCTTGACCCTTCGACTTATGACCTTGCCCACTCTTCCCCACTCCTCCCCTCAGTGGACTTCCTCCCCAGCCCAGGTCTGACCCTCCTGCACACCCAGGCATCCAAGCAGTGGCCCACAGAGGGCCAACAGGCTGCGTCCAGCAAGCTGAGGTCAGGCCAGGTGCTGACTCACCTCCCGGAGGTCCCTCTGGTGCTTGCTGCTCAGCTCCTCTGACTTGATGAGGTCCCGGCGGGCCGTGCCCAGGTCCTCCTCGAGCTCAGCCACGGCTGCTGTCAGCGTGACCAGTCGCTCCCGGGTCTGGCTCAACTCAAAGTTCTGCTTTTCCAGCAGCTCCTGCAGCTCCTCTACCCGGCCTGCATCCTCCTCCAGGGACAGTGTGTCACCAGTCAGTTAGGTGCCAGTGTCCAGGGCACCAACTCCTCCACCCCAGGCCGGGCGCTGGGAAATGCACCCCCAGAGCCATCATCGTGCCAGGGGTCGGGATGCACCCCAGGCACAATGGCCTGCCTCAGGGCCCCAGGCGCTCACCCTAGACAAGCCCAAACTCCTCTGCTCTCCTGCGATCTCTAGTCTCTCACTGTACCTCGGCCTCTTATAGTCCAGGGAGGGGAATGATGAGGGGACAAGGCCCCAGAGCAGGCTTGCCTGAGGCTGACGTACAGGAAGGTGGCACCTAACAGCTCAAGCACCTTATGAGCCTAGCAGAGTCCTGGGGACTAAAATGAAAACCTACAGACTTTCCCTGTTTGCAGCTAGGGTGGGGGAAGCTGGAAGATGAAGTGGGGATCCTGGAGTAAGAGCCGAATTTAAACCAAACAGTTAGCCTACTGAACTAAGGCAGGACACATGCACCCCATCACGCAGCCCCCCATAACCCACCTTCCACAAGCGTTTCAGGCCTGGCTCCGCGGTCCCCTCCTCTTCCGCCACTCCATCCCGAACCCCTGCCCCCTGCTGCAGGGCAGACACCTGTAGGCACAGTCCCCACGCAGTGAGTCCGGGAAGGAGAACCTCCTGTATGTTCCAGACCCTGCTGCGTGTCCCTCCTCCCAGGCAGGGGCCCAGCCTCCCTTGGCTAACAGCACCCAGCCCAGAGAGGGGTGATGTCTGCCAAGAACAAAGGGGTGAAGCAGCCTCAGCGCCTAGGAGCTGCTCACCTGCTGGTGGGCCCCTGCCAGTTGCTCTTCCAAGGTGGTCACTCGCTCCAGGGCAGCCCGGAGTCGCTCTCGCACCTGCCGAAGGTGAGAAAGATGGGGACAAAACGGGGACCCCGCTGGATTCAGGCAAAGCAGCCTGGGCTGGGCCCCACTGGCGGCCGTGAGGCAGAAAGACCCGCCGGGGGCACGTGTTTGCAAGGGAACTGAACAGAACACCTGCGAGCGGGCGGCCGCTGAGGGAGCCAGCTGGGAAGCCAGAGGCGGCTCTCCCTACACAGGCGGCAGAACTCGCAACGGAGAGCACACGGCGGACGCCCTGGAAGCCGGGCCGGCACGGGGAGGGCCCGGCCGTAGGTCAGGCTGGTACCTTCTCATCCAGGGCCTTATGGTGCTCGAACAGCGACTTGAGGGCCTTCAGCACCTCCACCTCGCTGGAGACCCCGGAGGGGGACTGGGCCTGGCGCTTCACCACGGTCATGCGCAGCGACCGCTCGTGGCGGGACACCAGGCACTCCAGGTGTTCCAGAAGCAACTGGCAGGGAGCGAGAGCGCAAGGGTGTGAGCACGCGCCCAGGACCGAAAGCATGGCCGCACGACGGCCAAGGCGGCCAGGGCGCAGCCACGCGCACCGCTGTCCGAGGGTGGAATGCTTCCAACTGGTCAGCAGCCGCAGCCCAAGGAGCGGCTCGGCCTCTCTCAGGCCCGGACCTCCCTGTGACCCCCGCAGCAGGTGAGAAGCCAGCTCTGGGGGCTGAAGGGTGTGATGCCCCGGGACGTAAGGCAGAAAGAATCGAAGAGGCAGGGGTGTGCCAGCCCTGGCCACGCCTGCTCCCCAGATCCAGGGATTCAGCCCACACACCCCGGTCACCCCCACTTACCCTTGTGTTGTTCCGCTCTGCTTTCAGCTCCGAGATCTCTTCCTCCCGCTCCAGAAGCTGCTCCCGACACATGCTCAGCTCCCGGGTTAAGGTGGCAAATTCCTGAAAACCCCGAGGCCCCTCAGTGGTTGGGGATCCCCCTACGCAGCGTCCAACACGCCCAAATCAGTGGTGGACGCGCTCACCATCCCTCAGCCAGCACCTGCCCATTCACGTGGCAGGGCGGGGCGCCCTCGCAGGCCTGTGCTCCCCGGGGGGGCGGGGGCTGGGCTCCCCAGTGGGCCACACGTCTGGGTCCTCATCGCGGACCGTGTGGGGTGCGAGGGGACGAGCTGGACTCAAGGGGAGCAGGTCGTGATGCGCTGTAGCCTCCTGCACCCCTGGGCATGTCCTCCCTCCCATTCTGATTTGTCTCCCCCATCACGTGATGCCCCTTCCCTTTAGAACTGGGGGGCAGTACTGCTCGGGGTGGGACGGGTCAGAGCCTGCTGCCTCTGCGAGCTGCGGGCGGCCAGGGAAGGCATGCGCTGGACAACCCACCCAATGGAGCTACGGAGTCCGCAGCACTGCCCGGCAGCCGTGGGGCTCAGCGCTGGCTTCTGGGGGCCCTGCACACTCGGCCCATCGCTGCGCCCAGGTCCTGACACCAGGCCGCTTGCCCCGCTCTCCCGAATGCCCCGCTCAGAGCATCCCTCCAAGGGACCCTGCCCCTCCACCCCAGCGTGAGAGACGCGTGAGGGACCTGCCCAGCCCACCTGCTCCTCAGAGCACACGCAGTGGGGAGATCTGCGCCCCCACAGCTGCAAGCCCCTCGCGCCCTGACTGGTGAACTGAACATCACCTCATCCCAAAACGGTTTTCAGATGCGTGGGCCAGCTCTGTGGACACGTGGGGTCTGGGACAGGATGGTGACACAGCCCCCCAACCGAGCTTCCCTCACACACCAAGGACGCCTGACTGAAGGGAGTAATTCCGAAGCCACCCCCTCTTCACCCTGCGCAGGCAGAGGCGGCAGGGAATGGGGGTGGGGCAGAGCCTGAGAAGCCACGGACCTCCTGGCCTCTGCTCTGGTGTCAAGGCCATGGCCAAAGGCAGCCAGAGATCTCACACCCTAGGCCAGGCCTGGCCCAGGGCAGCTCCAGCCAGAGCTCATGGCATGCCCGGGCATGACTCAGTGGCTCCGCCCAGCCCAGGCCAGGGCAGCACCACCAAGGCCGTTGGCTCCCCTCTCCCACCCTCACTCTTAGCTGCTGCCAGGTCTCCCCACCCAGGACAGCACCCCAATTCTGTCCCATGTGATAGGCTGCTGCCAGGGGGTCCCCGAAGCACAGCACCCCCAGCAGCGCGAAATGCAGACTTGTGAGGCTGGGCTTCTCGCCCAGGGTCCGTCCACACACCTGCCTATCCCGCTCCCCCCGCCAGGGAGCCCATGAGCCCCCCAGCACCACCCCTCCACACCCCACCTGGAGAGCATACCCCTTACACTCGTGAACTCACATCACCCTTCCCGGACATACCTCCTGGGGGCGGCCAGACCACCCGCACCCCCACCCCCAAGGGCTCTCTCCCTCCTCCGAAAACCCTCCATGGCACTGGTTAGGAGCACCTGGGGGCACCAACCAGCCCCCAATCCCGTGAGCACCGAGCACCTACCAGGTCTCAGGCACCGCGGGGAGCCCTGCCCTCACGGAGCCCCCGGGGGGCTGGCGCCACACCTCAGCTCTGCCAAGTCCAAAACCCCTGCGCCTCGACTCTCTGCTCTATAACTCGGGGTACGGCCTCCCTCGGGTCAGGAGGGCGAAATCCGCAGCAGATGGACCGCGCGGGCCCCGCCCACGCCCACGGCGCACAGCCAGGGCCGCTGCCCCTCGCCCTCCTCCGCGTTGTCAGTGTCACCAGGCTTGCGGCGACTCCCTTGCAGTCCCCAAGCTCCTGGGCGCAGGCCCCTCTCGCTCACGCCAGCACCTGCTCAGGGCCTTGCGCGCCGGGGCACAGCCGCCCTCCCGCTCCACGTGCGCCATCTTCATACCACGAAGCACCACCGGACTCTGCCCCCTCCCCCACCCCCACTGGAGCCCTGCAGGAAACTCCCCCCCGCAGACCCCTCCTGGTCCCCCAACCAGGGCAAGGGCCTGGGGCCGAGCCTGGGGCTGCCTGGCTCCCCAGGGCCGCCTCCCCCACCCCCACTGCTCCCCCACGGCTGGGTGGCCTCGAGCAGTGTCCTAATCTCCAACTTCAGGCTCATCCTTCCTGAGGACGAGGACTCTTTAGTTTCCTCCCTCGTGGATGACGGTGACACGGTGCCGACTGCACCCTGAGAAGGTAGCGACCCACTTGGTAAGGGCTTATTACACACACACACACACACACACACACACACACGAAGGGTGTCGCCCCCAGGGCTGCATGGAGAGCCCAAGGCAGGTGTGAGACGCCTAGCTTCTGGATTCAGCTCTGCCTGTCACTGCCTGCATGGTTGTCTTGTTTCCCTCATCTGCGCAGTAAGACAGGTGGCCAGACACCCTCCTCCCCGCGCTGAGTCCCCACCTGCCACCTTGGGGAACCTGGCGCCGGTGCGCGGCCATCAGGGCCGAGGGGGCTTTCCAGTCTAGAGTGCCACCTGCTGGCTGAGTGGGCTCACTGCAGCTGGCAACTACGCTGGATTCTCTTCCTGCCTCAAATTCCATCCATTTCTCCAGAAGCCAACTCCAGGCTGGGGAGCTTGGGAGCGACAGGGAAAGGGGTTGTGCGGGGAGACGAAGGGGATAAACGCCCTTCGAATGCCACTGTGGATCTGCAAACACTGCGGATGAGCCGGGACGCTGGGTTCAGCAGGGCTGCAGGAGGGGAAGGGGATGAGGAAGGCCTTACCTGGGGGAGGGCGGAGTCCAGGTGGCGCTGGAGCTGGTCCCGCTCATGCAGGGCGTCCTGCAGCCGGCTCTGCGTGGCGGCCAAGGTTTCCTGACTCTCCCGAAGCGACTCCAGCAGCTTCTCCCGCTCATCCAGCATGTTCACCATCAGCTGCTCAAAGTTGGCGTCCGCGTCGGCGCCGTGGGGGGGCCCCAAGGGGTCCCCCTCGTTGATCGTGGGCATCACCTCACACATGGTGGGGTGGGCAGGGCCTCCTCAGGGTCAGGGGGCCAGGGAGGGCTTCACAGGGCTGGTCCTCCAGGGGGACCCAGGGCATGGGTCTCAGAGCGGGCAGTCCAGGCCGGCGGGAGGATGGGCGGGCATCAGTGGCTCTTGTTCTGAAGGGGCCCGGTGCCTGAGCGCCCCTGTAGAGGGGAGCCAGAGGGCCTGGCTTAAGCCCTCAGGGCTGGAGCTGGGCGCCCTCTGTCCCCAGACAAGCGGCGGCAGCCAAGTGTGGCCATGACAGGTGGGGAGAACAAGGCTGGAGGAGCCTCTGGACGGAGAGCCGGAGCCTGGCAGAGTCCCAGCTGGGGCTGGCGACGCCCATGGCTTCAGAGGGCAGTGGGCTGCGGGAGAAGACAATGCTGTGACCAGCTGGGCGGAGAAGGGCATCCAGGGGAGAGGGAGAAGAGGAGGCCGGACCAGGACCAGGAGGGGGGGAGGCGAGGCAGTGTCGGTGCACACCCCTCCCTGGGCTCCCTCAGATGGGGCCTTCTCAGTGCTCCCCAGAACCCACCTGCCCACTGCCGCGGCCTCTGCTCCCCCTCCCCAGCTGCCAGAGGGCCGCTGCAGTGGAGTGGATCCCCACCCACGTGGCTCACTGGCCAAATATAGAAATGATTCAGTCAGCGGCAGGGGAGCAGCAGGCAGGCTGCCCAGAGTCTCCTGAGACCGGGGTGGGAGAGGGGAGGAGAGGAAATGGGGTCTCTGGCCCCTCCTCCCACAGCCTTCTCCCCCACATTCAGATGAGGTGAGCTGGAGGGGGCTCAAGGGTGGCGTGGGGCCCACACGGGGTGGACGCCACGGGGCGCAGCTGCTTGGAGGGGCAGGGCCGGCACCGGGGTGGGCAGAGAGCCTGGTCTGCTCCTGGCCCACGGTTCCGAGGAGCGGCTGGGGCCCAAACGGCCCCCTCCTGAAGCCTGGCAATTGCAGACTTCTACTCTGAATCCACAGCCCACCACGCTGGGCTGGGGCAGGCTCTGGGGGCGAAGGCACGGGGGCAGTGGGGCAGGGCTGTGGCCTGCTCCTGGCGGAGTCCTCGCCCTCCGTGTAACTGCTGTGGGCAGCACTGCCAGACGCCGCCAGCCAGGGCCGTCGACACATGCTCGCTTGGCACGGTGAAGCCCAGGAGCCAGAGAAAAGGAAGGTGTGGCAGAGCAGGCCCCACGCAGTGGGGTTCTCTGGCTTCCGCCTCTGCCCAGTCCTGGAAGGCACTGCCTCGGTCGGTCCTCAGAGGGCGCTGTCTTCAGAGCTCCGTGGCCTGGCAGGGGGGGCGGCACCACACGGCAGTGGGCGCACATGCTCCCCAAACGCTACCTGTCCGCCTTTCCCCCTCGCGTCCGGAGACAGAGGCAGCTTCTTCGACACCCTTAAGTGGCAGACGGAGCAACAAGCGGACGGGGAGGGCCAGCACTGGGCCCCTGCGTGGGTGAGCGGTCAGACATGGGTGGGCCGCACCGCCGCCCCTGCCCCCGCTCACAGCCCACGCGGGGCTGACCTCGGCAGGGGAACCGGAGACGGGCTCGGCTGAGTCCCTGGCACCTGGACCCAGCTCTCCCTGCCTGCCCCACTGCCCTGAGGGCCCAGCCAGAATGGGGAGGGGCGGAGCCAGGCCGGGAAGAGAGTGGGCCGGGGTCAGGTGAAGGAGCACCAGCTTGCGAATTCCAGAGCTCACACCCGGGCCCAGGAGTGCAAGCAGGCAGTGTGCATGCACGCGGGCGCACAACACACACGCATGTGCCACACGTTCCCAGACACGCTGAACGCAGACTCCGACCCAGGGCTCCCGCCCCACACTGGACGGCTCACGTGGGGGGCTCCAGAGATGGAGAGCAGCTCCCGGTCAGGGCCCCACCTGCCCCCAGCACCTGGCCCCAGCACCGCCCCACACGGCAGCTGGGTGCAGGGCGAGGGGCGGCCACCTGGTCTTGCCAGAGCTGCCACCTCACTGCTGCCGACAACAGTGATTCCTCAGGCGCTTCCACCCCCGTGCCCAGGCCCCTCCAGCCTGGAGGCTCCGAGCCATGAGGTCAAAGCCCCCACGGCCCGTCATAGATCCAAACTCGTCAACACCCAGGCCTTCACCCCCTCCCGGGGGACCCCACCCACCCGCGGGCCTTCACCCCCTCCCGGGGACCCCACCCCACGCACCCACGAGACGAGGAGCGGAGGAGATGGCCAGAGTGGGGACAGGGCGGGCCTTGGCGCAGAGGTCGAGCCCCGGGAGCGGCCTCAGCCAGCAGGCCCAGGCAGCCGCAACGTAGGATGCGAAGCCTGGAACTAGCACCGAGGAGACGCGCCGGCAGCCTCGGGCTTGTCATGCCTGCCGAGGTCTCTGCCACAAGACGGGGCTCACGACCCCCGTTTTGCTACCTCGGGGGGATGAGACTGTACATAAATAGCTTGGGAAAGTAGAAAGCGTACTCCCCCTGCAGGGAATACGAGTCGCCTCAGCGGAGGGCAAAGGCGGAGGGTATTTCAGGCTCCTGACAGGAAAAGGCCGCAAAGCAGCCTGCTGCGAGGTGCTGGCTGCTTGGTCCAGCTTGGCCTCCCCAAGTTTTCCGGGTCCTTCTGGCAACTGAGAATTGGCTTCAGCACCACCCGGTCCTCCCCAGCTCCCTTCCGAACCAGGTGGCGGTAGCAAGTGCGCTTCCCGCAGTGGGGGGCCATGGGAGCAGGCTGGAGATGCGTTTGATGCCGTACCCCACCCCACCCGCTGTGCAGCGGAACGAGCAGGGGGGCTCCAGGGAGACCAGGCGGGACACCGGGCTCCTTCTGGCTCCAGGGCTTCTTTAAATAGCGCAATTATCGTCCTCTCAGCCTCGCAGAAGCCTCCTCAACTCCTGCACTATTTCTAAGTAACACTCACAGGTCCTGATTCGGAGGCGAAAGCTACCCGCCCCCAAAGCAGGCGGCTGTGCGGGTTCTGCGGGTGAGGAGTGTGGGCAGGCTGTGAAGCAACAGAAGAGGCCCGAGAGCCAGGCGGGCTGAGGGGGCGGGGAGCGGGGAGCCAGGCCCCTGCACTGTGAACACAGAGAGGACCAATTCTGAGGCCTCTTTGGTCCCCGAAAGAGCCCCATCTCTTCCGAGCAAACAGGAGGGACAAACACTTGGGCCTAAGGCTCTGCTGGCCACCGACCCACGGGCGGCCGCCCTGCTGCCTGGCCAGATGGCAGGCCCTGCAGCAGGGAGCTCGCTGGTGAGGACCAAGCTACCGCCCGAGGAGGCCAGAGGGCCAGGCCAAAAGCTGGGCAGAGAGGAGGCCAAGGCCAGCCCTTCAGAGAGAAGAGGTGGGAGAGGCACCCACCTGTGGGGGGGAAGGGCAGTGCGCTGAGGCGACAGGGAGGGAGTGGACACCCAGGGGAGTGCGGCACACAGCAGCCAGGCCCGCTCAGGCCCCATGGCAGGGCCAGTGGCAACGCCAAGGCTCACAGGTCCTCGCGGGGAAGAGGTGATTATTTTTCCCACTCCACAGAAGTGAGAACTGGGACTCCAAGTCAAGGAACCAAGTCTTCGCGGCCAGTCAGAGGAAGACTGGGGTTCAGGCCTTGTCTGCGCGAGTCCAAAGAGGGCAGGACAGGGAGAAGAGGGAGCGTGGGGTGTGCCCCAGTCACCACAGCTTCTCCAAGGGCCAAGGCACCTGGGCGGGGGCTTCTCGCCTCATCGGGTGAGGCGGTCCAAGAACCGTCAGCTGGGCCTCCTCTCGGCTCCTCTGTGGCCTGGGGGACAGCTTCTGCCGGCAGCCACCCTGGTCTCAGGCGGCTAGTGTCCCTAGCGCCCACCCACCACCCACCCAAACCCCCAACCCACCAGCTGGCTCCGCAATGAGCCAGCCCCTGGGTCCCCAGCACCCTGCCCTGTGGGGCTTCCAGGAAATCTCATTCTGGTGGAACAAAGCCCAGCTGCCCATCCCCTCAGGCTGCCCACATCTCCTTCCCTCCAACCCTTCAGTCCCCGTCCCACGGCCCAGCTCACCACCCAGGAGGCCTGTGCTCACCGTATGTAGGGTAAATGGAAAAGGGATCAGGCTTCTCCGCCCTCCTGCCATTGGTGGTGGTGATAGACACCTGCAGTCCTGCATGCGCGCCTGAGTGGGCATGCCAAGTGGGTGCACCTGAGTGGTACACGCACAGGTTGTGGAAGGGTGGCGTCTCGAGGACGCCAGGAGAAAACACGAGCAGAACAGAGAATGGCAGCAGCAGAGACACGAGAGGCTAGAGAGCCCAGAGTGAAGACGTGCCGGGGGCTAGGAGCCTGCCAGCCTCCTGGCCCCCAGCCCCCTGCCTGCCGTGTACCTGGTCGCCACTGATATAATGAAGCAATAAAAGGCTGAAAAGCCACTTAGGGCTCCAGGACTCCTCCTTGACCCATCTGCTGGAATCATCAAGAACCTGCTCCATGCCTTGCTGGCCCCACACCACCCTTCCCTCCAAAGCCCATTTGAGCCTCCCCCACCTTTGCCTGTCAGGCTCCCAGAACCCCTATGGCCCCTGAGCCTCTGGCACCTCACTGGCCTGCCTGGACTTCTGGCCACTCTCCTGAGCTCTCTCAAACACGCTCCCCAGAGCCTTTCTGGCCCCCATCAGAAATACCGGCCCTTCCACAGCCCTGGCTCAGCCTGTGCACATCTCACCTGAAGACTACAGGTGAGAACTGCATTCTAGTATCTTCAGAGGCGATGGCACACCCGGGGAACTGAACCAATACATGCAGCAGTGTCACACACAAGGCAGCCCTTCCTGGCCCCCCAAGGAGGGGGCTCGCCAAAGCAGAGGATAACAGGACCCCGCAGACAGTGAGCGGCACACGGCACTGAGCTCGGGCCCAGCGGGCTCTCGGGGAGGCCCAACACCTGAAGGGCCTCAAAGCTGGACCCGCTCTGAGTTCAAGAAGAAATCCAATAATTGAGCCTCCTGGTGGCGCAAGGGGTTAAGTCTCAGCACTGTGAAGCATCCCCAGCCAGAGAGGGGACCCACATGGCGCAGCAGACCTCTCCTGTCTCCCCGCTGCTCCCCTCAGCAGTGTACTTCAGTCGATCTGCCTGTTCTGCTCCCCACTCTGTCTCTGGTGAATCCTCTCACCCCCATACACCTCTGGCCTTTACCCCAGTTCTTGTACGCACAAATAAATCTTTTTTAAAAGAAAATGAAAAAAGAAATCAAAACCTCCCGACCAGCTCCGGAAGCCATTCTCAGAAAAGACTCCGGAAAAGCTCTACTTACAGTTTCGCACAAACCCCTCCAAGAGCATCCAGCACCCCGAGCCCTGAAAGACCAGCAGCGAGGCTTTCTCCCTGGGCTTCAAGTCCCCAAATCTGGAAGAGGAAGGTGATAACACACTACGGTTGGGGCCTCTAGGGCCGAGGCCCAAGAGACACAAAGGTGGCCTGAGAGTCTAGAATGCCCCCCACTCCGGCACCCCCTGCCAGCCAGGCACCCAGCTTCCTGGGCCAGACACATGCAAGTGGACATAGGCAGAGACCCTCTTACCCAACACGCTCCCCAACCTGAAGCCCATCGTCCTGGTTTGCTCCCCTGAGTTAGTTACGAGCCACTCATTCCCAGGACCTATCACTTGGGCGAACATACAACTTAGTGTCCAAGCCAGAACCCCCTTCCATGAATACGGGCTCCTAGCAAGCGACCGAGGTGAAGGGGGCTGTCCCGGCATGCACGGCCATTGTCCACCCTCCCATCACCACCCGGGAAGACGGACATTGAAGGCCAGCGGGGAGAGGAGGACTGCAATGTCTGTGCAACTCCAATAGAGCTCCTCTGCTGAAATCCTGCACATGACGTCCGCCAACTCCCTCTTTAAATCAAGGCGAAAGGCCTCCCTGGTGGCGCAGCGGGTTGAGCGCCGCACCGTGAAACACCCGCGGCACAGCAGCGCGAGTTTGATCCCCGGCCAGGGAGGGGACCCACATGGCACAGCAGACCTCTCCTGCCTCCCCGCTGCTCCCCTCAGCAGTGTATTCAGTCAACCTGCCTGTTCCGTGCCCCACTGTTTCTGGTGAATCCTCTCACCCCCTGCATCTCTGGCCTGTGCCCCAGCTCTTGTAGGCTGTGGTGCCAGGAAGGCATGGAGGTTATCTGTGATTCTGAGCAGACGGTTCAAGGAGGAGTCCTGGAGCCCTCGGTGGTTTTTTAGGCTTTTTTTACATCATTACATCAGAGGCGAGCAGGTGCACGGCAGGCAGGGGGCCGGGGGCCAGGAGGCTGGCAGGCTCCTAGCCCCCGGCACGTCTTCACTCTGGGCTCTCTAGCCTCTGCTCTCGCTCCCTCTCTTCTTTTCTCTGCTCTCCTCCCTCCTGGCAGCCTCACGACGCTGCCCTGATAAGCCCTGTGTCTCAGCCCAGGTGCACCCACCTGCGCATGCCCACACCCTCCTTGAGGTGCCGCCATCAGGCCTGCGTGCAGGACTGCAGGTGTCCATCGTCACACCCATGGCGGGAGGGCAGAAGAGCCTGGTAACCTTTTCCATTTACCCTACAACTAGCCCAGCAGATCAGAGATCTCGCAGCAGAAAACACAACTGCCCGGGGGCATAGGGAGGGAGGGGGCGAGCTGGCAGGTGTCAGAGAGCAGATCCGGGGAAGTGGCATCAAGAGATGTGTGGGTGTGCATGGCCACGGAGTGTGGTGCATGTGAGTGTGTAAAACAGCAGTGAGGTGCGTAATCATGACCAGGAACTGTACAGACCTAGTCATATGGATGCACGTATGAGTGTGTGCACAGAGGGGGGCGAGTGTGAGGTCACACACGTGCTCTGAGAGCCATGAGCTCACGTATGTTTGTAAGAGCACGGGGGCCACGGGAGCTTCCCGTGAACGTGAGCATGAAACAAATTGCTAAGAGCATGTGTGGCCTTGAACCTGTGTGAATAGGTGCAAGAGGGAAAAGGCTGAGGATGGTAATGGATGAAGGTAAATTCTAGAAGGTAAAATCCAGAGGTTCTGCCCAATCAAGGGTCAAAAATTTAGGGTACTCCATACTGGCCTGGTGGGAGCTGAGGAAGAGGACCTGGGCCCAGCCCACCCCCTACTCACTGACATCCACCAAGGCTGCTGCACTGCAGGGATCCTGTAGTGGCAGGAAGGGGGCACAGGGCAGGTTTGGGATGGTTCTGGACAGACGGGTCAAGGAAGGGAGTCTTGGAGCCCTCGGTGGCTTTTCATGCTCTTTATTGTCAGAAGTGGCCAGGTACATGGCAGGCAGGGGTGCGGGGTGGAGGGCTGGCAGGCCTCCCAGCCCCCGGCGCATCTCACCCTCTCGGCTGCTTTGCTACTGCTTCTCTCTCCCACTGCTCTCACTGCTGCTCGTTGGTGCTCTCGTAGTTGGTTGGTCCTGTCAGTCCTGGCAGCCTCATAACGCCACCCATGTAAGCCCGTGTCCAACTCAAGTGCGCCCACTTGCACATGCCCACCCTGGAATGCTCACAGCACCGCAGGTGTCCATCATCACCGTGGTGGAAGGGTGGAAAGACCTGATAGTTCTCTGACCCTACAGACGCCAACCCCAGAAGGCCATGCACATGGGCGTTGGTCCAGCCACTCACTGAACCCCCGGAATGCCCACTCCCATAGGCCAGCCCAGGCCAAGCCCCGGTCTGGCCTCTCTCCCCAGACCTTCTCCTCTCAGCATGTCTCCTCCAAGCCAAACAAGGCGCTCTACCATCCAGTGCCCACCTCCACCCAGACCCCTCCCCTGGCACTGCAGACCCCTACCTGGAAGAGGTCTCTGAGGTTGTGGGGTCAACCCCACGCCCTGCGTGTACTTCAACAACACCCCTGACAGTTCAGTCTTGGCCGGCTTCCCCCTCGAAACAGGGAGCTCACAACCAACCGAGAAGTCTTCTCTGAGGAAACATTTATAAATTGCATGGAAACCTCTTTCCCCTTTGAAATAAGTCATCTGCCCGAATGCACGACGAGGATGTGCTTTTAATTTATGAGAATTCAATTCTGCTGACCGGGCAACATAAGTAGGAAGGGCTCTAAGCACAACCCAGGTATTTTATCTGACACTTAACTACAAAGTTACATTGTGGAAACACACAGTGAAATCAGTGAACATACTGTATATTAATGTAATTGATACATACTCTGTTTGATATCTGCATATTAATTTGCAGCGACAAAACTACACCCATATGCCATGTTTTAGGGGAGACTGAGGACTGTTCACTTTACGGTCTATAGAATCCCCACTGAGAGGTGCCACCACTGCCCAGGTCCCAGGGGCTCCCCAGCTCCCGGCTGGCTATTTCTAGTTGCAAGGCGGCCCCGCTTCTGAACCCGGGGGACCAGAAGCCTGATCTCTTCAATTCAATCTGACAGTTACTCGTTGAGCAGGTTTTCACGAATCCAGTGTCGAGCCAGGAATTGTTGATGTAAGAGACAGGGAAGCTATGCCTCAACCCTCAAGAAGTTCCCAGTCTACCTGAGAAACCAGAGACACGAGCAGCGAGAGCAGGCAGAGCAGCACCCGACAGCAGTCCGGGCCTGGCAGCGCGGGGGGTCAAGGCCGAGCCCCACTTGGAGTCGACCAACTGAACTAACTGGGGGCAGTTTCTGCTCCAGAGCGCTCAGAATGAAGCAGCCCCCAAGGCCTCTCAGGGCCTGACTGGGAAGCAGGAAGCTGTTCTGTGTAACAACTGCCCTCACCTGGGCGGGGGAGACACCTGAGGGAAGCTGGGGGTGCAGCACCCACGACCCCGAGACCGCTGCGCAAGATGTTGGGCAGCAACCTGGCTTCCTGTGTGATGGGTGAGTCAGAGGCCAAGAAGAGGGGCGTCCCCAGGCTCTGCCCAGCCCCCAGACGACACTCCCAGTTCCCTCAGGCCCCTCCCGGCACAGCCTAGGCCCCCTCTCCAGGCCCTGAGCTCCCTTGCACTCAGGACTTGTTAGTCTGCCGGCCGCCTAGCCCCTCGCTCTGGGGAGCCCGCACCCCATGCCCTCCGGAGCTAATTATAGGGCAGTGAGCAAGCAAGCCAGAGGGGTCTGAGGGTGACTTCTGACTTCGTGCGGCTACAGTACACACCCATGTCCCCTCTGCCCCACTGCCCCTCTCCGTTTCACCCAGTCCTCTGCCTGGAACTAGACTGAGGTGGCTTTCACTCCCTCAGCCTGCTCTCGTCCACACTCCAAACCCTCCTCTAGCACACGCGCGCGTGCACACACAACCCCCTCCACACCACTGAGAAACCACACCTGGTTTCTATAGCAACCCACCCACCAACCAACATTTTGGGACCTGAAGCCCCAGGGGAGAGTACCCCTGTATTAAAAGCCCCCTTGACGCCCTGCCCTGCTCCCCCACCCTGCCGGCCCTCATCCCTGCCTTATTCCACCAGAGCCTGACTCCTCCTCCTCCCCCTCGCTCCCACCCAGATAGCCTCCGAGGCCCTGAAAGGACCCACAAGCACTCCCTGACAACTCTTCAGGTCATGGTTTCAGAATCGACTCAGAGGAGACCCAGGAGCCTGGCTCCTGCTCTGGCCCCCAGGCCCTCCCTGCGCCAGCTGCTCACACACTCCAGGTCTGACATCATGAAATGCTCAGCAGCACACGCCCAGACAGCACGGGCGAGCTCTCCCTTCCACGCCCCTTCCCCCACTCTCTTCTACCTTCCAGAGATGGCATCTCCCACTATGCTGGCATCGGGTGCGTTCTTGGCTCCCCAAAACCATCGTGCCACTCTTCATCTCGTTATCTTGAGATACTCTTTATCCCAGGCAGCCTTCTTAGGCCTCAGGACAAAGTCCTAACAAATAACCAGGGGCACCGTTCAAACTTCCTTTTCCAAGGCAGCTTCTCTTGGGAGTGCCCGAGCAGCTAACACTGGCAAGGTGTGGGTGGGCTGGAATCCAGTTCAGACAGCGCCGCAGAAAGCATGTAGACGCGGTTCCTTTGCTACTCCAATATCAGTGTGACAAAGTTGTGTGTTGGGGCTGGGCTGGGGCTGCGGGATGGCTGAGGGCCTGCCGTCTGCGTCTTTCACTTGCCCCATGACACTAAACTGCCTTCAGAAGAGCCAGCACCTAGCAGGTGTCTGGCATAGCAGGTGTCTGGCATAGCAGGTGCCCAGTAAGTGTTTGCTGGGCATTGAACAAAACACGAGTTCCAACACCTATGGAAAGACTGAGGCAACTCCCTAAAACCTGGCCCTTCAGACCCCTCCCCCAGGCGGGGACCTCCATGGTAAGCAGAATCTCCTTCACCAGCCCAGTGACAGGTAGAACAGCAGCCCTGCCTGTCCTGGCCCTCTGATGGACAGACACCAGCACACCTCTCCTCGAAGGTGACATCACACCTAGAGGCATGTTGTCCTCATCCCTCCTCCCCCTCCAAGAAAGCCACCCACACCGTGTTTCCAAGTCCTCAACCCGACCTCTCTCCCACCCACCACCGAAGCCTGCGGCCTCTGTATTGGTCGAAAGTCATCTCCCCACTCCCCGCTCTGTTCTGGAATCTCGAGTCCAGCTTTTTCCCATTGCGACCCCCTTCCCCCGACCCCCTCCAGACCGGGGGCTGGCCGCTTCTCCACCCCACTTCCCTAGCACTGCGGAGACGGGGGTGTTCCTGGCACAGCCTGAGACTGGCAGTTCTAGAAAGCGAGAGCTAGCCATGGTTAGAAGGGCCGTCTCGGCAGCATAAGACCCCGCGAGCTCAAAGACCTCAGACCGCCTTGTGCCCAGAGGAGCGGGGAGCGGGCCCAGGAGCTATGAGGCGCTTCTCCTCTGACTCTTCTGGAGAGATGGGGGCGCAGTCCACCCAGTTCCCATCGGGAGACTCGCCAACTCAGCCCCCTCCTCGTAGGCTGATGGAGCTGAGGGTGAACTCCACGCCCTCCCCACAAACCGGGCACGGTTCCCCCCACTCCCACCCCCAAGGGCACAGACACTGCAAAGGCCAGTGAGGGGCGGCAAAGGGGGCAGTGTCGATAACTGCCGGAGACCACACATCCCGAGCATGAGGGGGGCTGCCAGGACGCCCTAGACAGAGACCCCCTCGACCCAAAACTGTGAGGGGGAGGGGCTAGCGGCATCCTTCCCCGCAACCCCAGCTCTGGACGCTCACCTGCTGTCGCCGTAGGCCGGCAGCTCGGAGGCAGCAGTCTCCCCCGACTGGGGGAGCCCGACGCGACCGAGCGATCCCAGCCGGCGCCGAGGTAGCTGCAGCGTCCGCCAGCGCCGAAGCGCAGGGCCTCTAGGCCCCGCCCCGTCCCTCCGCGGATAGGCCCTGACCCCACCCCCGGGGGCGGGGCCTGTCTGGCTCTCCCGAGGCCACGCCCCCGCCCCGGTTGACGAAAGAGCGGCTTTGGTTTCTGCGCCATCTTGGTCCGGCCCTAGGCGGTGGGTGACCCAACAGGAGTCCAGTCTTAGGGCCCAGTAGTGCCACGGCGTCTCCCCAGTGGGGCACTGCGTTCATCCTGTCCCTGCCTTGCATTCACTTGTCCCTAATGTAACCACTTCCTCCCTAAATTGGCCTGTGCTGGCCTAATTGCTGCCAATAGCTTGTCACTCTTCTCGTCTACTCTGGCACCCATTCCTTTCCCTTTGGTTGCCCCCACTTTTTTAAGTGGAGAAACTTTAAATCTAGACTCATTTCTGTAGGGTACGCTTTAATGAATCATGCCGCTCGCCTTCAGGCTCCTGGCTGTGCTCACACTGTTACTATAAAATGTCGATTATATATACATAGTATGTAGACAGTCTCAAAGCCAAAACTCCTAACAAATTTTAGTTCAATCTCTCCACTTTCCTGAATTGCTCCTTACCCTGTCCCTGTGGCTATTAATGTATCTTTCCCATCTGGTTTGTGAAGTTTCATCACAGTGCCTACTCAAAGCCTTTACAATATCCAGTAAGCACTGCTAAAGTGTGAAGAATTTTTATATACATGCAACGTGTACATATTTATAGACATACACATCATCTTTATCATCAACAAATAATGTAGTTGAGCTTAGTGGCACACGTCACTAATTTTTTTACCCTTCTCCCCAATATAGTCATCATTTGGCTTAGTTTCCTTATATCTTTGGTAGAGTGCAGGAAAATCCAAGTATTTGATTCTGACTTACTCCGGGGTGAGAACTGAAGCTAAATTTCTCATTTCATTTGCCCCCCCAGAGCAAAAATCAAAGTGCATATAAGGAAAACTGCAAAACCAATTTAACCTGTCCAGAAAGTTCCAACTCTTCCTGAGGTAGTCTGGGGTCCTCATAAAAAGAAAATCTAAGACCTTTTATATACTTCGCTAATAAAACATGAATCACCCTATAAAAGACAATTCAACCAAAGCAGAGGGAAGGTCACACTACAATAACTATTAACACACTTTACCAAATGTTTTTCAGTAATACACTAAGGACAGAAGTTACTGTATCTATTATCAGTCATGGAGTTTGACACAAAAACTAGTGAGTCAGATCACATGAAGCCAAATTTATTTCACTCTCCTTTTAAATTCCTAAGTAGGGGATACAAATCCAGCAGGACAACTCCCTCCTGCTTCCTGGCATCGTTAGTTCAGGGACTAAGCAACTTTGGATTATAAAGATCTTGCAAGGTACTTACTGCCCTTGGGTTTTGGGGTTTGTTTTTCACCATTTTAAGGGCCCAAATTCTGTTTTTTCACTGACCCAGGCTTATTTTGTGCGAACAGCTTTAGTACCACCCTCAGTGTGGGTAAGGCTAGCTGTTACTGCAGCACTAAGCAGATGCTTCCTAAGACTAGTCTGTAAATGCAGGGGTAAGGATGGAAAGGAACAGAACACCACACTGATTTAGCAGTTTAGCTGAGGTAACAACCGCTCCCGCAGGACACTTATGTTCAAAGACTGCTGTCTTGACCCCACCGCACGGCAAGGTCCAGTCAGCACCTGGCTCACTGGTTCATCCGGGGAAGGAGAGGATGGCAGAACAGAGAGGACAAGCAGAGAGACAACAAAGGCCCACCACAATCCCCGTCTCAGAGCAGACCAGCGCCGGCAAGTCTTGGACTAACAGGAGGACGTCTGCACTCCACAGGGACGAAAGGCCAGGCTCCCATAGGCACACGGCGTAAGAGGCAGCACAGGGCAGGGCAGTCACTAAGCACTGATGGTTCAGAAGGCTGGTTTCAACATGGGATGCATTTTTATTTAAATAACTTTCAGTATAATAAATGGCTTCCAACAACTCAATGAAATACACTATCCTTCCTACGATAACTTTCTTGCCTTTAGACATACTGAAAAGACTCTTTCATTTTATATACCTTTTAGGCTGACTAGGGATAAGTTACATCATAATCAAATCTTTACTCACACTTTTACATTTTTATCTCTGTATTTTCTGCATCTCCCTTTTTTCTATGATGAGAAAAGTGAGATTGACATTTTTAATCGTGTTATAGGAAAAAGACCTGTGTTAGAATTCTAGCTCTGCCATTTACTGGCTCTTCTGGGCTTGGGTAGGTCACCGATTCAGTTTTCTCAACCAAAAATGGGTATAGTTATCACCTGTGTTGTGGAACTGTGAGATTAGAGATTTCATGTAAAGTACCAAGGGCATAAAGTCATTATCACCACCACTATGTCTCATGCAAAAAAATACCTAAAATCCAAAATTGGCAAAAGAATATTTATGCAATAAATACCCAAAGATTATTTTTAAAGAAAGATACACAAGTCAATCTTTTAAGATTCTGAAAACCCTGTCACCTGCTTTATTTTGGGAGACGAGAAGGGGAGAGAAGAGGAAATATTCCCTTGAATTGGAGGGGCAGCTACAATTTTAGGTGTCTAAGACTCCTCTGATCCATAAGATTATGCTAAAATTTCCTTGTTTGGAGACTCAAGAGTTAATTTTTCCCTAGAGCAAGGCCATTTCTTTTTGCTGGGATGAAAGAATGAAGAACAAACTCAATAGCACCAAATGCATTTAAAGCAGAAAATAGGGCCAAGTTTCTCCTTTCAAATACAAATTTTTACATTAAAATAAGTTTATAAATCATTTGTTTTTCTTCTTGATTAAACCCTTTCCCTCTCCTTCCCCTAACAGGAACCCAGGAACCTGAAGAGCATGTGCATCATTAACCAGATATACAATCCAGGTGCCCTCCCAACTGGAATCTGATCACTAGTGGACTGGCCTAGCTCGGCCGCACTCAGGGACGGAAGCAGTAACTACGCCCTCAGGGAGAAGGGGTACTGAGGGTGCCACCAGTCGAAGAGCCGCACGCTGTGCACGGGGTCCAGAATGACTTGCACACCCTGCTCACTGCGCAGTTTCCGGCCCCCGTGGACAGGAGAATCCTGGAACACCAGTCTCACTCGATGATGCCGCATGTCTGTGCTCACATTGATAGTAAACTGGGAAGAAAAAGCAAATGCAGAACCAAATTAAACCACCTCGTTTTCCTACAGCTCACTCTGAAATGAGACCGTCTACATGGAATTTACACTTTTAGGCCACAGGTAACCGCTAAGTTATAATACCAGCACCTCTGCAAAGACAAAAAAATAAAGAGTGATTTTCATAAGCTTTTAGCTTTATACATTTAAACTGCTACAGAAAATCTCACAAACGGCGCCCACACATAGATTTCCACCGATGCCAACTGCTGAAGATTGGGTCAGAAGTACAGCAGATGCTGACCGGGAGAGATTTTGATGAAACACTGTTGAGCAAGTCAAGCAAGATACACGGCACACATCTGATCACATTTTTTTTGGTCAGACGAAAGAAAATCTCTAAATATCTTTGTGTAGGTCTATCTAGAACGGTCTGACTATATAACCAGGGAATTAACATAGCTTAACCTAGAGGGTGAAAGTGCCTACAGTTAAAGTAGCATGTATAACATAGTCTCAGTTACACAAACTCGTTTCAGAGCGCGTGGATGTACGCTCGTACATATCAGCAGGTATGTTAGAGAACAGTTCCCGTAAGGCTAACTGCAGTTACAGGAAGGTGGAAGTCTAAATCGCCTTTCCTTTCTCAATGTATTTCTGTATTATCGGAGTTGTTTACACATGGTGTGCAGTTTATTTACTTTTCAAAAATTAAGTTATTTTCGATGTGTTAAGAGGAACCCCACATATCTCTGAGCATAAGTCTAAGATACAGAAAAGATAAAGTACATGAATTCTCCAGTTAAAAAAACTTAAAAAACTGGAAAGTATTCCAGAGGCATAGCTGTTGTTTTAATCTAAGTCCTGGCTAAGCCTTAAATAGTCAGAACACCACACAAAGGACAGCACTGGCCACCCTACATTTTAACATTCCGTTCATGACATCACACGCATATGCACGCTGCAAGGTCCTGACAAAAAGTGCTCGTGTACAGCTTCAGCATTAGCCCTCGTGGGAGAATGTCTCTCGGGCATTAAAGATCACCACACAGGAGATGCAAGAACATTCCCTCTACTATAGAGAAGGAAACACGTAAATAGTCTTACACAAACTTCTGCACAAACTTCTCTGTTCCTAATATACAAGTATGCCTGCAGTCTTTTTACATTCTTCAAAGATTTCTTCCTTGATGGCTAAATTTACAAATCTCTTTCAGTGAAAGAGCTGAGGATGACACTTTGAGTCCCCACTTACCAAGGTAAAGATCATTCCCATGACAATTGGAATAAAGATGAAATTGAGAGTGGTGACCTGCAGAAGGCAGCAGTCCTGGTCTGGGTTGGTATGAACATCTTCGTACTGAACAGGAGGCTGCAACCCTCCCATACATTTGCTCTTTAATCTAGGGGACTGAAGAGAATTGAGAATTAATCTGGTGGCTTAAAGGAAATGTTAATGGCTCGAAGATTCTGCCAAGGGAAGTCAAATGGCTCCACTAAAGCTAGCAAGATGCACTGTTCTGTGTGACCTCCCCTCTATACACCTATCAGTTTCTATGCAGAGCAGAAAAGCTGCCCTCTGAAAGGAGGGAAACATTTGGATGAGCAATGTGACCGTGGGTACATGCTTCATTTAGATGGTATTTCCTGCCATCTGGCAAGAAATGGAAATTATAGCCTCTCTGAGAGGCTCTCCAGTGTTTGAAAGATTGCAAATTCCCTGTGACTTGTCAGACTCCAAAGAACATCTGCTGCACAAAAGGAATGGAAGCAGAGGCAACCACCTCATTCCAGACATCGTGAGAGTCATGAGTCCCAGGACTAGAGGAGTCTCAGCATTCACTTTCCTGCAGTGACCCTGGCCTCAGCTTAGACATGGTTATCACTGCCTCAGGCCCTCCCCAGAAAGGTCCTACGGGGTCCTTCTACCGACATCTAATGGACATTCAGAGTGTGGCCCTCTTATTAAAGCAAACGGTCAGAGGCAAAAGTCTTCCCGGAACCATGTTTTTGAAAACATATGACTTACTTTAATTACAAATTTGTCCGTTACTCACCAGCAACCAAGTGAGGAGTAACTAATCGCATTTGTAATGTATGTCACCAGTGACCTACTAAGGAGAGGCGACCAATGCAAGAAACGAGCCTACTAAAGTGAACAGAGATGTGCAAAACAAATTCTCACTGTGGCCAAGATCGCAGACACCGTCCAAGCAAAAGGCAGAAAGAGGGGTTTGAACAGTATCTACTGCTGATTATTTTTACATAGGTTATTTTCTCCCAAATCCCCTCATTTACCCATATTATTGTTTACAGACAATAACTTAACAACAAAAACAGTTTAGGCAAATAACTTCAACACATTCGTAAGTTTTTCATACCCTCTACCACTGAATACCTCGCCACATTTGCTTTCCCTCTCATTTTAGATGTAAACACGTCTATCAAAACACACATACTTTTGGGAATACAAAAGCATATGAAAGAAACACTGGCATTCTACCCTCATTCAGTTTAACTAAGGACACTTCTATACAACCACAAGATCATTATTACATATAAGAAAATTAATAATCTCAAATTTCTTTGTTTCACAAACGTTCTTTCTTGTTCCCTGAACCAGAATACTCGAGGTTTACTCTGCACTAAGCTATGACATCTTCAAGTCTCTTTCATACAGAGTAAGTCCTTTCTTTTCTTTACATGGCATTATTAAAAGTTTTGATGTGGATTATTTGAGTTTCGCAAGGAAATATTATGCCTGGTAAAATGTAGTACTGGTATCTGAAAAGCAAAGAGAAGATACAACTACAAACCTGTTTTTTGAACTTGAAGTTGAATTCCCACATTGGTTCCTGTCTGTTCCCAACAATCTTTCTGCACCAGAAAAGTAAGCACTGTAAGAAAATAAAAATAAAACAAACCAAAAAATAACAACAAATAAAACAGAAAAAAAGTAATCAATAACAAGGGAACAAAAGCTAATCAGTAAAAACCTTTCTGTTTGACCGCTCTAAAGCCAGCCACAGTCCCACTGTTGAGGTTTTATTCTGGCACAGATAGAAACCCCCCAATCTGACAGTGGTACAACATGAAAAAGAGGCAACCCCAGGGCTACCCAATACAAGAGGGACTGATGTAAATCAACCTCAGACTGAGGTCGACCCCTACTGCTCTTATATTTAAAGACAGAAACTCGGTCCCCAGAGACTGGGACATCCTGATTCAGCAGGCCAATCCTCTATGTTAAAATGTAAGGGCAGCCGATAGCCACCAGGCTAGGTAACAAAGCCATAAGGCAGGCAGAGACGGCCCGCCCTGTGGCAGGAGCAAGCCACTCAGGACATACTGGGAGCAGACAGCCAGTTCAGGAAGCACAGAGTCGGGCTGAATTCAGTCTAGAGTAAGTCCCTCTGTGAAAGGCTACAACTAGGGGTAAGCACAAGAAGTTAAGTACCTCCCAGGGGATAAGGGGTGGGTCGTCCGCCGTGCCAGCTGCCCTTCAGACATGCCCTGTACGTCCTGCTGTTCCATCAAAAATAATGGGCTTGGCTTTAAGGGGCAAACACTTCTGCTGCCATCACAACGGCTCCAGTGTCCCACACAAGCTATGCTACTGAAAAGAGAGAGAGGGAGAATCAAATACGAAAAGCTGGAGTCCAGAAACATGGGACAACTTCCTTCAGGCATGCTGGCAACTCCCTGAATGCCATGCGACTGTGGTTATACAAGTGGAAGGCCATGCATGGGAAACCTGCCACCGCAGGTCCCACATCTTCTCCAGGAGAGCTCTAACAAGGCACAGAAGAAGCAGCCAGGTGGCCTGGGGTTACTATCCGGGTTAGGGCCTTTGTTATCACCACCTTGGCCTCTCATAGTCCACTTGCAAATTGCTAATAGACGGTGAGAACACGGAGATGTGGCACTTTAGACTTAGGCAGTAGCACTTGCATTGCGCACTGGAGCCGCTAGGATGTGTCAAGCATGAGGAGTTTGCCCGATGCTGCTCTGCTCCCAGCAACTGATTCGCACCTGGCATGGTCAGCTTTGGGATGATCCCCACTCACCATAGTTAGTCTGATACCATCAAATGTTTCTAAGGGAGGGAAACTGTAAATGTGAAATAATACACTGTCCACTCATATTACAGCAGAAGCAGCTGCTGGGTGAAATTCCACTCGCCCAGCATTCGACTCCTGCCCCCAAATCCACCAGCTAGCATTTTAAACTGCACTCAGCCAAAGGCCCTTACCACCTCGGTTTGCAACCTAGGGAGGAACCCTGATACACTGAAAACAACAGTACCCTCTTAAATCAATACGTATCAGGCAGATTATCCCACTAGCGGTAAAACAGGTAAGAATCATTACATAACATCCGTAACGTGAAAAATAGAACAGGAAGTGCTATTCAACACCAGAGTTTGGATAGGAACAGAGTAATAAAAACTCAAACTCTAAAGATACAAACTTTAGACAACGGTAGTAACGGAATGAGAAAAAGGCTGCGCTATCCGCGTGCCTCCGTGATCACATCTGCCGTAACAGTCGAGGTTGGCAGAGGGGCGCCTACTCAGCGTTTCATTATGTAGAGGAGAGAATTCAACCCAGGGTTAACAGATCTATTTACAAAGCAGAAGAATGTCAAAAACTTGAGCACAGTGTATGACTACAAACAACCAGGGAAACCCTGAGATCGGGAAATCTAGAACACAGGAAGAAGTTCTGGCACTAAGGCCTGAGTGGGAGCGCCGTCTAGTCTCCGAGATGACCTGCTCCTCTGGCGTGGCAACTGCAGGCCTCCAGCAAGCGCTAAAGGAGGAAGGGCGACCTCAGAAACTTTTAAGCAGGTCACCAAGAAAGGGGAATTCCAAATGTGAAGGTCTACTAGAAAGAAAAAACTAGTAGTTGTTTGTGCTGTGTGCTTGTTCACAATTTAAGGCACCTTTGAAGAATTATAGTTTACATCCACCATGAGTTGTGCTTTTCCTAACCCAAGCCATCAAAACGATCTTAGGTGGTACAGTGTACAATGCATGAAAGTAAATTAAAAAGAATAAGGAATATGCTAAAAGCACAAGAAAGCTTTAAGATAAGGTAACATAAGCCAGCCCAGCACAGCAGGAATGTCTTAGAGAAGTGAAACCCCTGTGCCCTGGAAGTTCTCAGTAGACCCCTAGCAGCCTATAGGTACTACAGCCCCAGCCCTCCCCACCAGAGAAGCTGGAGAGAAGCCATGAGAACAGGCCCATCACACAAGGATCCATTAGCGAAACCCCAGCGCTAATCTCACTTACTTTGGAATTCTTCAGTGTGCTGGGAGTACTCTCTGGAATGGCTGGGTTCTTGGAGATTCGAGCAGCAAAGGGCTCATACATATGGTACAGAGATCGGATGACACAGGCCCGGAGACAACGCAGCTTCTCCATCGACTCTGGTCGCAGACGCAAAGGCAGGGAGGCATCCAGCGTGTAGTGCCTGAAACACGACACATTACTCCTACCAATATGTGACGGGCCTCTCCTGCCTGTCCGTCGCCAAGGAACCCTGTTCTCTGTGCACACTCTACTATGCTATTCCACCGGCCAGCTGCTAGCCTGGCCCCAGTGCGCTCTCTCGTACACAAACCACCATCTTCTTCACCAGTCAGCTACTTTTGCTTCTATGCTTTGCAAAACCCAGTTCATATGTACCTTATAATCCTTGACTTCTATGTCCATTTTTACATTTTAAATCCTCACTATGTCACTATTAAAAAAAAAGGGCAAGTCTCTGAATTGACATCAATCCAAAATTCTTAAGTTGCTCAAAAAAAATTTGGGTCAGGGAAAAGCCACCAGGTTCTCCAGTCTCTTATCTCAGCAGGTTCCTTCCCTAGTTCCTCAACATCCTTAGTGACAGTTTAGACTCCTTACTAAACTTCTGAAGCCAGTATCAAGTGAGCCCTCTTACTAATCATGTAATTCACTCTCTTCTCACCACTGTAACTGGATCAAGTACAAAAACTGTAATACTTCAAAATGACTGAAAATTTAAGAAACAACTAATCAGCTGGAAGGATAAGTAGATAGGCCACTGTAGTTTGAAAATTTAAGATAAACCTCTGAAGAAAGCCTACGACAGTTCTTTTTGAGACCTGAAGCAAGATTTTTTTTTTTTTGCTGGAAGTGGATACTGGATAGGGAAGAGGGTGGGGGCAGCCACAGGGAAGACAATTACCTGGGTGAATTAATAATATCAATTTTAAATTAGAGAGGGGTTCAAGGAGTCCAAAGCTAGGCTCCTGCCCAGGCATGGAGTAGAGAAAGTGAAAAGAAGTCACCATCCAGGGAGTAGCTTCAAATCACAAACAGCAATGAAATCAGCTACACAGATTAACAGAGCGAGCTCTCTGTGGTCGCACCTTCGGTACAACCTGGTCCAAAAGGCAGCAGTGCAAGTGACAGTCCAGGCATTCTTACAAATCAGAGAAAAATTCACAATGTCCTCAGGACGGATATAGGAGGCCAGCAACAGCCAAATATCCATGGGATACTCTTCTCCAGCCCCATCCAGGTCTTCTGAAACAGAGAAAAGAACTACAACCTTTAACCTTCTACTATATGCACATATAGAGAACCCCAATGATTCCAATTATCCCAGGGATTGCACCATTAAGAAAAAGGTTTTAAACAGGTCCAAAGAATCCCCTCAGACTTATTATTTCCCACTTTATTCTAGCCACTGAAAACTTCAGATTCCCGATGCCAGAGTAAGTCTTACTCTTAAGGCCTTTGGCAATTATTTACATACTACTTTCAAGTTTTTAAAGTACACCCTCCTTTCATACATTGTTAATCAACTCTAAAAATTCCTCAGGAGAAATAAAGAAAATATTACTGTGCTCATTTTACTAATAAGAAAACAGGGGCCTCCCTGGTGGCGCAGTGGGTTAAGCAACGCACTATGAAGCAAGCCGCAGCCACTGCAGCATGAGTTCGATCCCTGCTGCCAGCCAGGGTGGGGACCCACATGGCGTGGCAGACCTCTCCTGCTGTGCCCGCTGCTCCCCTCAGCAGTGTACTTCTGTTGA